>PVIH01000369.1:0-29377 GCA_004025045.1 Sigmodon hispidus | reverse complement strand
GCTGGCAAAGCACACTGTTGGCTTTATCAGGTGACTGCTACAAGCCAGGAATTCTTATTTCACCCAGCCCCATGTTGGGTTCACCATGTGGCATGCCAGGAATCCTTGCAGCTGTTCTTGATTCAGCGAGCTTCCCAGAGCTCCAGGCAGCCATCTCTGAGGGACTTCTCATACTCCATATCCCCTTGCTCATACAGAGCCCCCGTCCCCCAACAATGCTCTGCCTGGATCTCTGCCTCCTTCTATTCTTTGTTGGATGTAGGCATTATTTGTAATAGCAACAGCCTGGAAACAACCTAGATGCCTCTCAACTGAAGAATGGATTAACAAACTGTGGTACATCTACACAATGGAATACTACTCAGCAGTAAGAAAAAAAATTGGAGTCAAATATCCTAAAATTTGCAGGCAAATGGATGGATTTGGAGAATATCCTTCTGAGTGAGTATCACAAGCCCAGAAAAATAGGCATGGGATTTACTTACTCACAAATGGACTTTAGACAAAAAGCGAAGAACACCCAAGCTGCAAACCACAATCCTGAACAACTTGCAATCAGGAGGAACTTAAGAGAAACACTGAATTTTTTTTATTAGATGCTCAACTTTTTAAAAATCTAATAAATTAAAATAATAAAAAATGCCTATTTTGGACTGTCTTGAGAAATGTGCTAACAATATCACACATACAAGAATGTGAAGAAATTAGCAAGGAAGAAATCAAATAAAAACCCAAAGTTCCTTTGGGATTTAAATCTTTGAGGAAGACGTTAAATCTAGGTTTAAAAAAAAAATCTGCCTGTAAAGACAGACTCAAATCTGTCCTCAGGTGTGAGCAGTTATTCCTAGATTAGAGCTAAAGATGCTAAGCAAATTGGAGCCACGGAGTTATTTTGGGTGGAGGAGGGGGTTTTGAGGGGCATTTTGACTCACATAAACTTTGGTGAGATTTTATGGATTTATAGTTCATTCATGAATCTGATGGTAATAGCTGTGAACCCTGTTCCAGGGCAAAAATCAAATCCACTTAAACACAGTCACACACAGTTCCATGCAGTTTCAAGAAGTTTGCAAGCACACAGAGGCATGGCACTAACTGCACAGTGCTTTGTGGTAGTCAGGATTCCTGCAAACAGGAGAGAGGTGTTTCATGTTATCAGGAGGCAGAGTCACCTTTGAGTGTTGAGCGGTGGTTCTTCAGGCTGGGGAGATAGCGTAGTGACAGAGCCCACAGGAGGAGCCACACCGGCAAGGCACTATCTACTAGGCATGTCTGCTTGCTCCTCTTAGTTGAGGTAGCGATCTAGCGATCTCCGGTTTTATTTATTAATTTATTATTATTATTTTGTTGTTTTTCCTTAAGAGATGAGATGTATTTTCTTCAGGTAGAAAACACACGTGTAAGCCCAGAAGGAACAGCTATGCATCAAACCCAGAGATGTCGTCCATCTCCAGAGAGGCCTGTTATCTGATAATAACAGACTTTTCAGACCACTGTGGCAGTAAGGTTAGAAGGGCAGAGTCTCTAACTAGAAAGAAAATGGAACTCTCTGTTCTGTAGCCAACATTTCAGAGCTCCTGAATCAGGACTCTAAGACAGCTGAGATAATCTTTCTCATCTTTATGAGAACTTCTCAAATGAGACATTGGAGAAGTTGACATGTTGGTAACCAATGGGTAAACTAAGGCTGTGTGAAGGGGTCAACTATCAACACTATACAGATAGACTGGCTTCCCGGGGATACTTAAGGAGTATGCACACAATGTAAGTGATATACACCTCTGCCATATAAATTTAAAATATATTTTATTGATATAACAATGGCACTCAATTAAAATAACACTACACGCACTGGTTTTGTGATTTCTAATGCTTTTGCTGACTTTTGCTGTGCTTCTATATTCTTAATACGTAACTAAAACTGATAAAAAGTGTTTGACGGAAATGAATGTTGCTATTTTCTCTTTCGTTAGCAAGTGAGCTGTCACACCAATAATGGGAGCAATCTCTTTCTGATACTTGGAGATAATTCAGTCTTTGGTGATACGCATGATGTAAAAGCTCATTGTGGAAACTTTTAAATTCACTATGCATTTCCTGATCACTTTCTTAACTTTAGAGAATCTTAGGCTTTGTTTTCTGCTCCAGCACACACCTCAAAGTGCTTCCCCATATGGCAGACAGCCAACAGTGAACTCAAGCTAACCTCACAGAGCACTAAAATAATTAAGAAGTGAAGGCTTTGCAGTGTTTGTTACATTTATATGTAACTTATTAATTGTAAGTTTATATAGTTTAATATTTATTTATTCTTTTCTGGTTTTTGTTTGCTTGCTTCCAAAGAAGGATCTCTTGTAACCCTTGTTGGTCTCTAACTTACTAATTTAGCCAAGGCTTTAAATTAACTCTTCATGCTCCTGACTCTACTTTCTACCTCCTGAGATGATAGTCATACACTGCTGCACCGGGCCTATATATTTTAAGTTTTAATCATTATACTAAAAATCGTCTAGAAAAATAATGAAAATTTAATGATTTCTCTTGTGAATCAGTTTTAAATAGTGCTAGCACATGGCTTGCATGATCCTAAAGAGGAGAAGACCAGTTAAGAAACAATTCGAAAGCATAGTTCCTAGTCTAGAGAGCTGACACAGTGACTCTGCTGAGATTTATCTGACAAATAGGCTCTACAACCATATCTTTGTGGCTAGCTACATAAAGAATTCTCTCATTTGAATAGTTTTACTTTATGATTTGACAGATTTTGCAGTATTCACTAGTTGAGGATTTTTCAAATCCATTTTTCTTTTATTATTAGAGTAAATGATAAGAAGCTTTCTTGTATCACTTTTATAAAATGTGTTATTTCTGTCTTTTTATAGTTTAACTAAAAAAGGAGCTAAATGCAGCCTGTCTGAAAGCCTTTCTTGCTCTGTGGCTATTGTGTATGATCACAAATGACTGCTATTTCTTCATTTTGTAATTTGTATCTGTCTTTTTTGTTCTCTGATAATTTGGAAAACTGTTCCATGCGATTGTGACTTGGTACAGCCTACTCATGCTGCTCATCCTTTTTTAAAAAATTAATTTATGTTTAGACAAACAGAAATAATACTGAGAAACACTTGATATTTATTTTCATGTATTTAGCAAGGAAAACAAAAGTCTCCTTCTTGGTGGCTTTCTTGTAATTCAAACTCTTAAAAGCTTTAAGAAACAGAAGAAACAAATAAATAAGAATAATTGGGCAATAAATGAACTTGGAACTTCTTTAAGATTTATTATGTATACAGTATACAGAAGGGGGTACCACATGGTTGTGAGTGACCATGTGGTTGCTGAGAATTGAACTCAGGACCTCTGGAAGAACAGTCAGTGCTCTTAACCTCTGAGCCATCTCTCGAGCCAGAACTTGGAACTTTTAATATCAGCACTGAAGGCAGAGGCAGGCAGATCTCTGTGAATTGGAGATCAATCTGGTCTACATAGCAAGTTCTATGGCAGTCACAGATACAGATAAACCTTGTCTCAAAATAACAATAAAAGTGTTTCTAGGCAACTGGTTTAAAACTAAAAAGGGTTTATTAAAAGACAGCATGATCGGACTTGACTGAATTCAACACTCCCTTGTTTGTTCTTCATAATGACAGATCACAGGGCCATCTCTTCCTGCTCTGATGGAACTCAGCTTATAGGTAGCCCAAGCTCCTGGTTACAGAGGATAGTTTAGGGGCTGGGGACAGTGAAAGAGGGTTGGACAAAGAATAGAATTACCAGTATGATTGATTACCTGGTGTCTGGAGGGAAATGCCATGTTCTGGAAAAGCAGAAAATTCTAGAGTCCTAAGGGAAGAAAATGTAGCTGATGCAGCTTGTTGTTGTTATTCGTTGATAATACAGGACAGCTGTAAGCAATAGGCTTAGGCTATAGTATATCCAGTGTTGTTATTCACTGAGAACACAGGACAGCTGTAAGCAATAGACTCTGTCTCTTAGGCTGTAGTATATCCAGTGCTGTTACTCACTAAGAACACAGGAGAACTATAAGCAATAGACTCTGTCTCTTAGGCTGTAGTATATCCAGTGTTGTTATTCACTGAGAACACAGAAGAACTATAAGCAATAGATTCTGTCTCCTTAGGTTGTAGTATACCCAAGATGAAGTAGAAGTACATGCACACGAGGCAGACATACACAATACTCAATCCTCTGGTTAGTTTAGCTCAATGAATATTATCAAGTTAATCAATAAAGAACTCAACAAATGTGTGAAATTAGCAGTTTACAATCAAGAGGATAGCTGGTTTGCATTAGAACATAACTCTGGAATAGATTTCTACAGTTGAGCAGAAGGAAACAGAACTGGACTGGCTCAAGCTCTGATCTCCCATTAAGTGAGAGTGAGAGGGGAGAAACATTAAACTAGAACAATAAGCCATTGCTAGATGGGGGCAAAGGAAAAGGAAGGAGTTTTAATCAAACAGTCGAAAGATTTATTCACTCATAGAACTCAGAATGGGAAAAAGAAGTAAGCTTTGATTCAGAAATTTCTAAATTCAAATTGGCTTGCCAGGTATTAGCAGAGGACTCATGGGCAAATGAAACAGTATTAAACTGTTTTAAAATGAGTTTTAGTAACAAGATATACAGCTAGCATGAAGTGGGATTTGACCAGGTTAGCCCGTTGATTCTACCAGCTGCACATTCCTCCTCAGCTCTTAGTTTGGCATCATCCTTCTTTAGTATGTTAAAATTCTCTTCGGAGGTTCTACTAATTCAAAATCCCTGCTCACGACTCACACATTAATACACATTCCTGTGCCATTATTTCTTTGATTTGTTTCTCTGGAGAGTCAGGCTAGAGCAATATCTGAAGGTGACCTGATGCCTTTCACATTTTATGTTTTCTTTGAGTTTATTTCATTTCTGAGACAGGGTAGGGTCTCATGTAGCCCAGGCTGGCTTCAAGCTTGCTATATAGCTGAGAGTAATCTTGAATTCCTGATCCTTCTGCCTCTACTTGCAAAGCATTGGGATGACAGGCATAGCCACCACAGAGGCTTCTGAGTCTTAGCCTTTGTGGAGTGCCTGTTTAATCTGCCATGTGCATGTCTTACTCCAGAACTCCGCATGTATTACAGATCTCTTTCATTAATGTTTCTTAAATAGGCCCATCATTCTAGGAATTGTAGAGTAGAAGCAGAAGTCCTCAGGTTAGATACTTTCTACTCCTAAATTAAATGATGCTTTAATCCAGGGCATGTATTTGCCACCTGCCCTAAAACAATCCACAATAATAGTCTATCACTTCAAAAATTTTCATATTTTTATAAATAACCTAGTCTGTTGGATGAGTTTTTCCATCTTGAGAAGTAATGAAGCATTCAGTATCTCTGAATGGGACAGAAGAAGAGAATTACTTCATTCCACCAATGGGATTGAGTCAGGCATCCTACCTTAATAGACAGGAGAGTCAATCTCCCTTCAGGCTCAGGAAGAATGGAACAGGTAAACACACAGCATAGACACTCCACAGATCAGTGTATGGACACATTATGGGCCATTGCAATGACTCATAAATTAACAACTCGTTTCTAAAGATGGATGTTAACTCCCCCCCAGTCCCCCAAAATATGCACAGCTTTAAAGTAAAAACTCCTACTTAAGAAGAAAGAGCTTTGGGCCAAGCATGGTGGCACAGACTTTTAATCCTCAAACTAGGGAGGCAGAGACAGGTGGATCTCTGAGTTTGAGACCATTTTTGTCAACATAATGGGGTCTAGGAGAGCAAGAGCTACACAAATGAGGTCTTGTTTCAAAGTTATGAAAAACAAACAAAAGCCCCAGAACATCAACAGCAAAAAACCCAAAATGAAACAAATAGACTGGTAATGATCTTAGGACTGGCAAGGCGGTTTAGTTGTTAAGAGTACTTACTATTCTCTCAAAGGACCTCAGTTTGGTTCCCAGCACCTGGATGAGGTGAGTCACAGTTGCTTATTAGTAAGATCCAGAAAGCTGGACAACAATCTAATCTGTTTTTTGGCTTCTTTGATCACACACAAACACACCACAGACCCATATAGACCGACCCCTGACTGAACCACACAGACCCCTTTACACGCACAATTTAAAAAAATTTGAAAATAGAAAAAGTCTTTCATAGAAACATACTTAAGACCATAGTAGTACAGAATTTAACTTTAAGGTCATAACGTTTCTTAAAGCTTCTCTCTCTCTCTTTCTCTCTTTCTCTCTCATTTTTTGTTTCTTTGCTTTGTTTTAAAATGGGGCTTCTCTGTGTAGTCCATCTGACTTGGTAATTTCTCCTGCCTCAAAGTCAGAGATTTGTCTGCCTCTGCCTACCAAATGCTGGGAATTAAAAGTGTGTACCATTATAGTCTGGTCTTAAGTCTTATTTTAAGCATAGGATACTCAGGTAGTCTTTTCTTTCCTATTTTTTAAATTTTGAGATGAGGTCTCATTATATATTCCAGGTTGGCCTCTAATCCACAGCTGTAACCAAGACTGACTTCAAATTCCTTTGAACCACCTGGCTCAGCCTCTGTCCCTAGTGCTGAAGTTATAACAGTGAACCACCCCATTTACACAGGGCTTGTTGTTTAAGCAGGGTTTCCTCTTAAGGCCTAGGCTGGCCTCAAAATATGTGCCCCAGTTGGTCTAACTTGTCGTCTCCTTACCTTGATGCTCTGACGCCCTAGCCAGACAGTTATTTTTCACAGAGTATTGAGCACTGTCTATAACCTACACATTGCATTCTGTTGGTGATATTTTCCCCCACAAGCTTTCTTCCTTAAATAGTGTTATGGTGAATATTGGTGGCCAATTGACAAAGCTTAGACTTACCTGTGAGATGGGCCTCTGGGCATGCAACCGCAGATTATATTGATTACATTAACTGAAATGAGAAGGTCTGCCCTGTGGATGGCACCATTCCATTGGCTGGGATCCTTGACTGAGTAAATAAAGGGGCCTGAGCAGCAGTATGCATCCTTCCCTCTCTGTCTCCTGCATGTGGATGTGGCATGACCAGTGGTTCAAACTTCTGCTCTGAGACTTCCTCGCCATGATGGACTATACCTTGAGTTGTGAGTCACAATAGATCCCTTCTCACTTTACTTGCTTTTGTCAGGATACTTTCTCATAGCAACAGGGAAAGAAACTAAGATACAAGGAAAAGAATTTCACTGTAATTATAGAAAGATGAACAGGATGGCTTGTGTCTTAATTCTATGACTGACCGTAGGACTTGAAGTAAAGTCCAAGGTCCATCTATTTTTCCTTATTTGAGACTAAATTTTGTCAGGCAAAACTGTGAAGAGCAGAAATGCCTTCTTTAAGAGCCCTAATCACCAGAGAGTGAGTGAGTGATAACAAGTGTTCCCTGTATGAATTCTGCAGCCATCTGCAATCTTTACATTTGAATAGTCAGCCCACTTTAAGGTTAATCAGATACAATGCATAAACAAATAAGCAAGTTTCATGCTTTTATTAAAGCATGCTTCTATTACTTGGTAACTAGACAATCATGCCTTTCAAAGCAGGTTTTTTTTTTTTTTTTTTTTTAATAGAAACAGAAAAAGTATGTATTCCTTAATTCATCCATTCGTCTAGCATTCCTACCAATATAAGTAAACAGGCCCCATTTAAGGCAGAACATTTAGCTTTCTGTTAGCAACGGAAAGAACGCTTCTCCAGCAACAGGAAAACCCAAAAAGGACATCTATTTTTAAAAATAAATTGTGAAACCCTCAGCAATTTGCTGATTTAATGAACAAGACAAATTATACATCTTAATCCATCCAAAAGAGGTAAATGTTCTTATAGATTGAAGAATAAACTCTTTATTTAATTATTTGCTTTGCTCTTATATGTCAACAGGGGTTTTTGTTGTTGTTTTGTGTTTTTTGTTTTGTTTTTCTATTTCCCCCATTTCTTCTGAGTTCTGTTCTTGGATATTTGCACATATGGCTTTACAAAGCAGGAGGTGTTTAATCTGAAGCAGAAAGGTGGCAATGCAAGTTCATTACCATACGCAGAAGAGTTCACAGCAGCTGGTGCCACAGTTCAGCAGTGAGGTTTTGTAAAAGGTGGTGAATGTGTTTGCTCAAGAAAAGTGATGGGAAAGGAAACTGCAACTTGCTTCCTGTCAGTGAGTATCACAGTCTTAAAGCAGATAGAACCCAAAGAAGCTTTTTATCCATGGCCTGAGCTTTGTCCAGTGATTATAATAACATGCTGCATTATGGGCCATAGAGCAGGATTAATTCTAAGTATATGTTTCAATGTACCTTCACAGAAAAAGAAACTAAAATTTAACTGGTGATTTCTCACTTCAAGGATTTTGTTCTATTCATATCAAGAGGCAGGGCCACACTGCACACATTCTGTTCTCAGCTTTATTTTTATTCCATAGGCAATAACTACCCGGGGCCCATGTGTAATTTCTCTTCCATTTAGTTGTTTATATATTTACTACAAGTAGTTTTCAGTTTAAAATTTCCACTGCAAATAAAAATGTCATTGGTGAAAGGGTGAGGCATGGAAGAGCAACTTTGTTCTGATTAAAATACTGCTATGAAAAAGCAGCAGAATTCTTAGACCAAACAGTTAAAACCAACTACCTTAGTTGTTAGATTGCTAAGACAGGAAGCCATATAATGGCAGTCTTTAATTTCACCCTTCCTCTGTCAACATGGAAATAGCTGAGGTAAGCCTTACATAAGGAGACATATTAGGTTTCGTCTAGAACTGATTCCTTTTCTCATTTCCTCCTTTGAAGACAAAAACAGGAGGTCAAAGTCTTCACACTTGTGATTCATGTCAAGTTGAAGACAAAGATGTTTGACATATTTTAGTTTTAAGTATTACCTTAATGCATCTGAATATAAATACAGACATAGAATCATTAATTATCTACTTCTACATGATATATACATGTGCCTATATAAAATGATGTTTATATATCAAAGATATATGTACATATACATTTTTAACTATTCACTGTAGTATTATATTTATTGTATAAAATTGAGCAAAATATTTTAACTCTGTCTTTACTTTTCTTCTTTGAAAGATGAGAATAATAGTCATTATTATCTCAAAAGCTGTTGTGAAGCTCTTAGAACCTGGCACATGGTCAAACTTAGAAAGCATTAGGTGGTTGGGTATTATAGAGTATATGCTTATTCAATAAAATCATCTGCTGTTCAGATCTACAGACAATCATGTAAAAGCAATTTTGTCATGTACTAGAGCATTCTGTATGATATAGTGAAGTTGAGTACATGCATTATGCATTTGTGAAGACCCATGGAACTTCACAGTACAGGAAGCAAGGTGACATTCAGAAGTTTAAAAACCACTCCCCTCACAACAAACAAACAATCCCCCCCCCCCCAACTAAACCATGTAGATCACATAGATCTCAGGAACAAAGCAGCCTCCCACCAGAATCTCACTGTATTATAAATACATGAAATAATCTCACTGAAGGTTTTGGGAGAAGAGGTGCTGAACTATGCAGGTGTCAGCTTTGTACTCTGGGTGATAAATGTTTCTCATGAGATTACATAATAATAATTCTGATATTGCTATATACACATGTATAAATACATGTGTGTACCTACTTGTGTGTGTGTGCGCACATGTGCACTAGAAGACAACATATGGTGGTCACCCCAGGAATGCTGACCTCTTCCTTTCAGGGTCTTGTTTGCCTGAAAGCCCATCATTGCCTGGGGTGTCTGCCTCTGCAGTGCCAGGATTACATGTTTGTACCATCATGCTTCGCCTTTGTACATAGGCTCTGATGATTCCACTCAGGTCCTCATGCTTTCAAAATTAGCACTTTACTGAGTGAACTCTTTAGCCTCTATACACAAATTGAAATTGTATAATTAGGTAAACAGATGATAGAAAGCCATTTTCTCACTATTGAAGTAGGAACTGTACATAATTAAGGAGAGAAAGCTAGAATGATCCTTCTGGTAAAAGACTAGAATTGGAGACATTATGAATATGAATCATATATATCAATATCAATATACTCCAGGCTGACCTTGAAGTCCTGCCTCAACCTCCCAAGTGGTGGGATAATAGGGTTGCACTTGCATGCCCAGCTATGCTTAGGTAAATATAGATATATATGGTTATACACATATATAGATGGGTTTTGTTCTGGTTTGAATAAGGAGTGTACCCCCACAGATGCATGTGCTTGAACAGTTGGCATTCACCCAAGGGGCACTGATTTGGAAGGTTGTGGAATCTTTAGGACTGTGTGGCATGGATGACAGAAATAGGTTGTTGAGATGGGTCTCTCTTCCTTTGAACAAACTGCAGTCTGCTGCTGCTGAAGACTGAGCTATGACACCATTCCATGATGGGCTACTGCTGTGGGCTGAGCTCTAATACCATGTCATGATGGGCTGTATTTCTTGAAGCTGATTCAGAATTAATCTCTAAGTTGCTTCTATCAGGACATTTTCATGGCAACAAGAACAGTAACTCCTGTAGTTTCTTGGCTTTACGAGCTCCACTGTGTAACATGAACTATTTTTCTATCTATCACTGCTAGAGTTCAGATCTTGTTTCTAGTATTATTTCCCAATTAATGGAGCTAAGGTTTCTTTGAGAGTGCTGATTGTAGGCTAGGCCAAGGAAGGGCCAGTTATAGCTGATGCAACCAGAAGGAGAGGAAATATTCAAAAGGAAACCAACCAGCCAGCCAGCCAGCCAGCCAGCCAACCAATACAAACAAAAAATTGAAAACCCAAAAAGCGCCAGCGCTGCATCCCACACTGATGGGAACATATGAGGAGACAAAGGGCAGTTAAAAGCATGCCACTGGATAAAGCACAGAGAAGCAGAACAGTAAACTAGTATTGGACTAGAATGGTATAAGAGAAGTATCTACGTACCCATATCCATATAAGTGTTCCAATGTTTCCTGCACTCCTGTAGGTGATCCCTCACCAAGCTTGGGTGAGACATGACAGTAAGAGTGACCTTCCAGGCGAGAGGGAGGAGGACAGAAGAGTCTAAGTGACTAAAACTCATTATCTATATGAAATTGTCAAACAAACAAGTTTTTGAAAATAGAGAAGTGATAAACTTCTCATGGAAAAGAATTCCAAGTAATCTGTTAATGCGCTGTCCTTAGAGAAGGGCAGCACACATTTCCATTTTCTAGGAATTGACTGCACATGTGACTTCCTAGGAGCAGATCTTGAAGGCGGGAAGCACTTCACAGTAACAAACATCTGGTCCGGTGAGGTCCTGTGTGCTCTTGGTAAGCCATCTTTGAAACCTCCATCTGTAAAGGCTCTTCAGATGCTAACGGCCTGCTACATGGCCTGCAATGAAAGGCACCAAAAAAAAAAACCAAACCAAACCAAACCAAAACAAACAAAAAAAAAAAAAAACTGCTTCTGTAATTAAGAATAAAATTTAAAAGTTGTCTACATCTAACTTGTGGTTTGTATAATGTGTGTGTATTGGGGCATGCATGTGCTATGGCACGTATGTGGGTAGAAGACCATACATGGCAGTTTTTGCCTTCTACTTCACTGGAGATTATCTCTGGTGTTTTAACTATTGCAGGTAGCAGGCAAGCTAGCTTTCAGACTTCTCCCTGGAGGAGTAGCAAGGCTGTGAATCTGATATACTTAAAACAGCTTCTCATGGCTTTTGGGGATCAGAACCCAGGTCCCAGAGTTTGCATAGCAAGCATTTTTGTTTTTTTTAAATTTTGTTTGTTTTAAATTGTTTTTAAAATTATTGATTGGAACACAATTAACTTATTATACTACTAAAGTATCAGCTTTTACATATTTTTAATATGTACTTCTATCTAGATCTTAGTATAATTTTATGTTAGAGCTATTATTAAAGAGATATATGAACATTATCATTTTGCGGCTCTATGTGTTGATAGCAGAAGCCACATATTATTTCTGTCTGTCGTAGTGTTGAGTTGGGTCAGTATATTCTCAATAAGAAAAGGATATCCTGGGCTTTTCAAAGCTCTGAGATTTGAATTATCCTACTAACTTCTAACGGAATGGGGACACCCTGTTGTCCTTAGAATGTATGTCTGTGGCCAATATGTTATTCCAATCCTGCTTGACTAGCTTTGTTTCTGGACTTTGTTAATGAAAGTATACTACTTGATGCACAGTAGAGGACAGTGCATATCATCAGTGGATGACTTGTTTGAAATTTGTTAGAAGTGAGAATATGGAAGGTTTTGTCATAAATAAAAGATATAATTTTGCTAATTTCACTTTTAAGTGAATATATATATAAAACAATACTACATTGCATACTATGAATATGTATAATAATGAATTACAAATAAAACTAAAATTGGCCTATGGTGCTAAAATTTAAATATGAAAATTGCTGGATAGATAGAATTTATTTGAGAAATTAATGACATATACTTTGTCAGTTTCTCAAAATAAAATTAGATCCAATTTGTGGAGATCTAAATATGTAGAAATAGTTTTTGTTTCAAAACCAAAGAAATTGGCAGTGGATATTCTCAGTTTCTGGAGGCTCAGACATCAAGTTACATGGCCTGTTTGTATCTAGGGCTGAACTTCTCCTTGCCGGTCTTCTGTGACATGCTCCACCAGTGTTAACCAGGCTGACCCACAGCTGTGGGACCAAATCATTTGCAGTTTCATGTCATTAAAAAAGCTTGTTTTGTTTGAACTTTCTTATCCTGTCTCAGGTTTCTTCTAAATCAACTGATATCAATAGAATGTCCTTGAGGCGAGAGACATGGAATGAAACTGTGACCCTTACTAACTTGAGGATTACTTTGTTTAGATTTTTTAGTTCCTTGCTCCTGTAAGCTTTTTCTTTTCCAGCTACCTAAGATAATTTCTGTAACATTCTGCAATAATGTACTTTTATTTTTTTGCTTTCCTAGCTAGTAAATCGACACATATCCAACATATATGTAAGATGTAAGAAACCAGGCTTGGTGGTAGAGGCCAATAATCCTAGCTACTCAGGAGTTGAGGCAGGATTGAAAACTCAAGACCTTTTCTGAGTTAGAGAGCGCTCATGGCCAGTCAGAGGAACACACTAAGATGGTAGAAAAACAAGAAGTAACAAAACATCTAGAGACATAATTCATTGGTATAGTTCTTTCCTAGCATCCAATGAGGGCTAGGTTCCTATAACCACCAAGAATAGCTTACAGCCTGTGCTGAATACTCTCTAGGTCTCCAGGGACTGGAGTGATGCTCCCATGATTACAAAATAAGAATAGGAAACATTAGTTTTTAAGTAGTTTAATTATCAGCACACAGAATTTGTTTTTAGTTTTCATTAGGGTATTTTCCTGAATTCTCTTGGGAAAGGGCTCATTATTCACTTAAGAAACACTGAGCATCCACTCTGTGCCACATACTAGTTCAGTATTTGAGCCACTAAGAAGACCTCACTGAATACAAGAGAAATTTCCGATTTCATGAAGCTTGCATTCTACCAGAAGGCAGAAAATAAGAGAAAACCACTGAGCCTAACTACTGTGAAAAAGATCCGAGCAAAGAGGAGGAGGTGGCAGGGGAAGGGCAACACTTTAGAGGGGAGGCAAGTGTGTCTGTGCAGGCATTTGGTAAAGATTTTCAGAATAGTTAATTGTGCTATGGTCTTGGGCAGGAGGATGTCAAGTTATCACAGGAGCAGGGAGTAGGCCTGTGTTTCTAGCACAAAGTGCCTTGGAGAAAGAAGTTGTGTGGAAGGTATTGGGAGGTGGGGAATAGGTAGAGATTGGAAAGCCAAAATCAGCACAGGACATTTAGTTCATACTAAAAGATTCTGGCTGGGAAATTTAATTAGAAGGGCTGGTAATCTTGATTTCCTCCCAGGTTCACAAAGTTCTGAACGCTAAAGGCATACCCAAGTCAAGGGCCAGGTTTGTGTGCAAACCTTGTTTATGCCTACACTCAAATTTCCACTCCTCTCTCCTGTCACACAGGGTTTCACTCATACTGGAATGGCCTTGACCTTTCTTTACTGATTTTTAAATTGATATTAAGTCTGAATTTCTAATTCTCCAGGCTCAACTGCCCAAGATCTGGATTTACAGGCAATTATTACTACACCTGATTTATATGCTGCTGGGATTTAACTCAGGGCTTTGCTCATGTTCAGTAAGGCCTCCTAATTTACCACTTTTTAAAAAGTGAAAACTGAAGTGAGAAAACTTAGCTTTAAGAAACACCATTTTGCATTCTAGTAGCTATTTTATAAAAAGGTAAAATAAAGTTTAGTTTTGCATTTCTGGCAGGGAAGCGGGGAGCTGCCTAGTTCTGAGAGAAGAATAGTCATGCCTGACCAGTCCTGGGAAAAGAACATGTCCTAAAAGAATAGACCTAGCAGGGGTCCTCCCCAATTCTGAGAGAATAGCTTCTTACCTGCCCAGCTCTGGGAGATTAGTCAAGACATCTGCCAAGTTCTGGGAGAGGAATAGATTCTTGCTTGTCCAGTTGGGGCAAAAAACCAGCCACCCCAGGTAGAGTCCAGGTGGGGTCCATCCAGGTGGGGTTCAAAGATACTCTGGGGCAGAAAGACCCTAAACATGAGCCAATCAATAGCATGTCAGCACCCTGTCTCCAAGCAACCAATTTTGTTGTAACTTTTGCTTATAAAAGATCCCTTGTAATCAAAGACAGCAGCTACTATGCTCCCTGCCTGGCTTGTATTGCGATGCTAATAAACCTTGCTGTTGCATTCCAGACATCCCTGTCTCCAGTGGGCATAACAAAAACAGCTTGTGGGTGGATGGTGGAGCACACCTTTAATCCCAGAACTGAGGAGACAGAGGCAAACAGATGTGAATTCAAGGCTATCCTGGTCTACAGAGCAAGTTCTAAGACAACCAAGGCTACATGGAAAAATCCAGTTTGAAAAAAACCAAATAAAACCAATCCCCCCAAAACAAACCTCCCCCCCAAAAAAAAACATTTCCCCCAAAAGTGAAAATATCTTGCTTCTACCAAGGGAAAACCATGGAAAAATTTAACATACTTCTTAGGCCAGACCTAAATTACAGCTTTAATTCACTAGTCACTATTTTAAACATTAATGAGCCTTCTGCATTCTTATTTACAGGCTGGAACAGTATCTTCTTCCAGGTTCCTTGTTGTCTCTTCTCTTGGTTTCTTTTAGTATCAATGCAGTTTGTATTTTTCCCAATTTTGTTTCTTACTTATAGATTAATCTGCCAACACTGGAGCTATATCTTAACTGTATTGAAGAAGTTAAAATGTGCTTGTTCCAGCAGAGGAGATTAGATATAAGTTGCAAAGTAAAACAAAAAACTACTTTGCTACTACTTGGAATGGAGCAGTCAGTTTCTTCTTCTTTTTGAAAATCGACATGATTACTTCAATCAATTTTTCTTTGGGTGAACACAACAGAATAGAGATAATACAGGGTTTGTAATGCATTTGCTTTACTCTGTGCTCTGAGAATTTTCGAGTAGATCCTTAAATTACATTTAGCACAATAGTACCATTGTTAAGGTTAAAGATTTCCAGTACAGAGGAAGTAACTGGTGGCTTTAGTTTTCACAATCCCTTTTACAAACCTTTTGTAAGAATGCGATAGAAGTGTTTTATTTTTCAAGTCCAAATACTTCTCAGTTTCCTTGCAAATTCCTTTGTAGTGGTAGAATTTCTTCAGGAAAATTACTTCATGGTAATTGAGGAAGAAGCGGGAACTTTTACTACTAACCTTAGAGGTGGGGTGACAAAGGTGTGTCAGGGTCTGAGCAGCTCTACCCACATTATTTCAGAGTTCAGTGTCATTTAATTAAGGACTACTTACTTATTGAAATGCGTTTATTCTGCCATATAAGCACATTATATACAGCGTAACAAAACAAAACAAAACTCAATAAAGCAGTGGGAAGTGCATCTACGGGGTAAAAGCTGCTTGATTTTAGAGGTCTCTCTGGAAGAAACACTATGCCTTTACCCTTAGGCAGGATCTGGCCAATCAGCGAGGCGGCAGCCCTAAGTGTGCCAGGATCGGGGTGAAGGCGATCTGCCCGGATCACATCCACAACCTGTCGCTCACCCAGCACAGGACTCACTGAGCGCTGGGAGGACGAGGACAGGTGTCTGCCGAAGTTCCGGAGAGAAGCGCGGCGCGAGCGGAGACGGCAGCCGAGTGTTCCCAGCACTCCAGCCTCTCCTCCGGGTCGGGGAGATGCGCGAAGGAAGTTTCTCCGCAGGCTCACAGCCTCCGCAGCGCCACCCGCTCGGGTCCGGGACCCAGCCAGCCGCTGCGGACCCGGGTCTCGTGCGGCGCAGCGCCCGCCTCCGTCCCTGCGCGCGCCGGCGCCATGGAGACAGTCACAAGACGCCCGCGCCCGGCGCGCCGGCCAATGGGAGCGCACGTCGCGGGGAGACGCGGACGTCGCTCTTTCAAGATGGCGGCGCGTCCGTCGCGAGCGGCCGGGCCGGGGGGAAGCCAGCGAAGCCGAGTAAAGCCGCCGCCCGGGACAGGACTGAAGCAGCAGTTGCCGCCGTTAGGGGCGGCCCGGGCAGTTTCCGCTGCTGCTACGGCTGTTGCCATGCGGCGAGGCTAGGGAGGACCTCGCTCCCCCGGGGTGTAATGATGTTAACAGAGGTAAGCGGCGCCCCGTGTTTACCTGAGGCGGTTGAGCGGCCAGCGCTAGCCCTTCACCGACGCCGCTCCGGACGCTGGGCCCGGCCCGGCCCGGTCGGGCTGGGGAGCCGCCGGGATCCCACAAGTGCCACCGAGTGGGCGCGGTGCTGACTCGGCAGAGTTCCACCTCCTCCGACCGCCGCTCCTTCACGGTGTCCGCGTCCCCGGGGCTGCCGGGCCCTTCCCCTCCGGGCGATGGCAGCCGGCCCGAGCGATTCTGCCTTTCACCCCTCCTCTGACTGCTCCGCCAAGTGAGCCAGTTCCTCCAGCCACACTCGCTAGCCTCGTGCCCTCCTCCTCTGCCCCCACATCCTGTCACGTTCCTGCAGTCCCCTGATCCCAAAGTTCAGTTTGTCATCCACCTTCTTGACTTGCGGATGGCCCCCTTGCTTCTCTCTGTAGAACAGTTTTTCTCATTTGACCTGAAATGGAAGTAGGGCAACGATTATGAACCAATCAGTTTGCCTTTTCTTAGTGCCCACTGTCCAGTGCAGAAAGCAGACTTTGAAGAAGTAGTGTTTGCCTGCACTAGCAATACTTTAGGGGGAAGAAGTTAATCGGTGAGATAGCTGTGTGAATGGTCTGTGCAAATGAGCACGGCTGACGCTTGTGGATTTGATGAAATCTTAGAACCTGTTCACTTTAGGTTCTGGAGGATCCTGAGGTCAGCAACTGGTTTGGACATTTTTGTGAGCTGATGCGAGGGTTATAAACAGTGTTAATGATCATTGAGAAGCATTCCTGTACTGGCCAAAAAGGAAATAAAATACTTGAGGCGAGTGGATTTTACTGTGTTAAAAGCGATGATACAATAGGACACACTGGACTTTCCAAGTTTTTGGAACTAAGAAGTTTTGTACTTTGGTGTTTGCCTTTATCTGTGCCCAGAATCAGGCATATATGATGCACCTGGGAAATCCCTACTGGTTGACTGTTAACTGATGAACCACACATTTCTAGGACTTAGAAGTTCACCTCACGTTTCCCAATTCTACATTTCTTTCTTTCTTTTAAATTTCTGGTTATTTTCATTGTCACAGAATATGGTTACATCATTAAGTAATTATTGGTTGTATGCTTAAAAAGCAAATAGCAGTTCAGTTTCTTCTGATCCTTTGATGAGAAGCTGTCTTATATTATAATTAGTAACTTAAGTGTTGTCTATAATGTATAGTATGGAATGTCCTTTTGGTAAAACTTTTTAAAGTTTTGATCTTTTCACAACGAAAATTATGTGCTAATACAAGCATAACTATCTTGATTTGGAGAGCCCGAGCTTCCGTATTTTTATATGACTTAATGTTTCAGTAAAGTATTTTAAAAGGGTGAGAGATCTTCCTAAGACTTCCTTTGTTGCTCTCTCTCTCTCTCTCTCTCTCTCTCTCTCTCTCTCTCTCTCCCTCCCTCCCTCCCTCCCTCCCTCCCTCCCTCCCTCTGTGTGTGTGTGTGTGTGTGTGTGTGTACACAGCACACAGGGTTGGTAGTGGCAGAGCCAGTGTTCCACTGTTGGCAGTTCCTGTAGAGCTATTTTATCACTCACTGCTTTGTACTGCCTCTCTAAAGTAAAACTCAGATTAAATTGTACTTTGATCTCATCTGTGATTTTCAGTAGACATTTTATAGATAAGCTGACTGAAGCCTGGAGACCTGTCCAAGGTCAGACAGTTGTTAGTGAAATAGTTGAAACTAGGAATCTAGTTTCCTGTCACAGTTCAGAACCTACAACTTTGCTCAGCTCCTTTCAATGAGTAGTTTTCAGCTTTCTTGACCAGTTTTAGAACATCTTACTTCCTCGTCTGAATACTGTCAGCAGCTGGACAGAAGAGAATTCCTTACTTAGGACTTTTTGCTGAACCTAGCTTTTTTTGTCATTTTGTTTTTTTTAAAGCCCTAAACAGTTCCATTTTGAAACATTTTAGATACAAATGACTGTGTTTGTGCCTGTAAGTGGTAAGTTATACTGGCCAGCAGCTCTTTGGATTTAGGGGGATGTGGTTTAAATAATATTAGATCTCAGACTCTACAGTGAGGCACTGCATCATGAAAGGTTTCCTTAACTTTTTACTAGTCATGTGTATTAGGTGTTTTCCCTGCTCAGGAGGCAGAGAGTTAAGTAAGGTAGGTGATACTGTCACCATTCCCTTCCTGACAAACAAGTGAGAAGGTGAGAGAACTTGATTAAAACCAGAGAAGAAGAGTCACACTTAATACTCTGATTCAGAATTCCCGTGTCTCCCCACAGTGTAGAATCCCTCCTGCTCCCTCTCCTTCCCTTCTTTCTTTCCCCTCTTTCCCTTCACTCCTGTCCTTTTCTCCCTTTCCATTATTGTCATTATGCTGGTTTTAATAAAAAACAAACAAACAGTGAAGCAGGTATATGTAGATATATGATCATAATATCAGTAATAAGCAATAATGTGAAACTATTAAGTTTTGTATTTGTCATATATTTAATTGAAATTTCAGAAATGAAATATGCCTGAGTTATTCATTAAGAGCTATTTTAAGTAAGTTAAAAGGGGAAATTACTCAATTAAATAAACTAATATGTACATTGAACTTTGAAACCTGAAAAAGATATGTCAATGCAAAGTATAGGCCTAGTTAAGCATTCCGTGTTTTTAACTTCTGGTTTCATTTTTTTTGCTTTTAATTTTTTTATGCAGTAGAATTACTTGGAAGACTTTTCATTTTGTGTGTTTGTGTATCTTCATATTTTCTAGCAAGCATGATGAGGCTACTCCTTAATATCCAGTTAAGATTTCTACCTTTGCTTTGGCCCCTATTAAGACTTAGTATTTTCAATATTCCTCCTATAACATTTGTAAAAATTTATCCATAATTATTTGCCTAATGTTTTCTAGCCTTTTGCTTTATTAGTAGTTAACTTTACATTTCAAAATTGGGGCCTTTTAAATGTCACAGTTTGTTTTAATTAGTGTGAATTTTCTCAGTATTATCTTGTTAAATATCAACTGAATTTTATTAGTAAACTTTTAAGTTTTCTTTATTTCAGAAGTTCTACTCAAGTTATATTTCTGGGCATAGTTTATGTATGATAGCTAAGTAAAGGTATAGGGGAAGGAAGGAAGAAGATGTGCTAAGTTGATTCTGGTATGTTATAGTATGGTATACGGCAGAAGGTTGTTTGTATGGCTAAGTGTCAGGTACTTGTCACTTCTGTGAATGCACAAATAATGAAGAGGTGAGATGGTTTTGAGTTGCAGTTCCGGCACCTGACAGGTGTAAGCTAGAGGAGCAAGGCCAACAACATCTGCTTCTAAAGACAGTCTGGGCTACATGATGCACTCTCTCAAAAACAGACAACAGCCACCAAAGGCGAGTGAGAGAGACAGTGAGGTAGAAAGTGCCTAAATTTGTAAATGTGGGACAGTTAGTGAATTTTAAATAAAATAGTTTTTTGATTGTTAGATACGAACACTGGTGTTTTACTTCATGGTTAACAAATATGAAATAGATGGAAAAGGCCTTTTGGTAGGACTTTTATAAGTCCCAGCTTGTTAAGGAATGAAAGGCTTTGTGGTTCATATAAATTAGCATACTTGCTCAAAGAAAATGAAATCAGTTTCATCTCTGGAGGACTGTTCATTGCTTTCAATGGATGATTGACTTGGAAAGAAACTGATACAGTTATAACCTATTGCAAAGTAAGACTTCTAGAATGCTTGTGTTTCATGTGGTGAAGCTTTGGGACTTAGTGCTCATCAAGGGTCTGAACTACTAGGAACCCTTTAAGTACATGATTGTACACATACACTTGCCTGTAAGTACTGCATAAAATATGACTGGATTTTATTGATTAGTATATTTGTGGTAGAAATACTCTTGGGATCAATTAATCTTTAAATTAACTCTATGAGCTGCTTCTTTATTAACTAATGGCATTGTAAAGGCTGCTAACCAGAACTAGAACTCTGGAGGCTTATTGGTATTTAAGGCATGTGTGAAGAGGTGTGAAAAGGACTTTACAAAGGGCGTGGAAGGTTTTCACTGGAATGACCTGGTTTGCTAGTGCGCACTTTCCTTGTTTGGCATGTTTAGAAGAGCCAAGCTAAATATTGCTCTGTTTTGTTTTGTTCTGTTTTGTTGAGACAGGGTCTCACTATGCAGATTACAAAGCCCAGACTGTCCTGGAAATGACTATGTAGACCAGGCTGGCCTTGAACTCAAGAGATTTATCTGCCTGTCTCTGCCTTTGGAGAACTAGGATTAAATCACTTACCTCAACATTTTTCTCTATTTGAAACTTAGTAGCCTCTGACCAACCATTGCCATCTCTACAGTGTGAACTCTGGTAATGTTCATTCTTCCTGTGAGTTTATTTTGTGGTCTATATGTGAGACTGAAGCACTGCTTTCCTTGCTTGATTTACTTCATTTAGCATAATATCTTGCATGCTCGCCCATCTTGTAGTAGAGGCTCCCTCTATTCATCCTGATAGACATTTAAGTTGATTACCTATCTGAATATTATGAAAAGTGTTGTCATGCACACAGTGCACATAATATAGTTCTTTGGATGTGTATCCAAAATTTGTTTTGCAGGAGCATATAGTAATTCTGCTTCAGTTTTTTTGAAGAATGGCCATATATCCTATTTCTTGACAGGTATACTAGTTTCTGTGCTACTGTTGGTATCTTTGCCATTTTTGATAATAGCTATTTTAATAGGTAGTTATGAAATAATATCTTATTGTAGCTTTAATTTGCATTTTCCTGATGGGAGCAGTTTTTAATTTCCATGTTGGCCATAGTAGATCTTTCATATCCTTTGCTCATTATTAAAATGGATTGTTTTCTTAAATTGTTTGAATCCCTTGTTTTAAACCATATCTAGCCTCTTACCAGATTTATAGTTGTAAATATATTCTATTATTCTATGAGTTTTCTAGCTTTAAAATTTATTTATGTGGTGGTGTGTGGTTTTTATGATGTGCGTGGGACATGTGCACATACTTGTGTGTCCTTGCCTGTGCATATGGAAGCTAGGAGTTTTGGAAGGGTGTCTTTCTCTAGTGCTCTCTGCTGTCATATGAGACAGAATCTTTCTGAACCTGGTCTCCACTTATTCTGCTAGGCTAGCTGACCAGTGAGCCCCCTTTATCTACCTGTGAACACTGCCCCCAGAAGAGGAACAACAGACAGATTTTGCTCCCAGCTCCACCTTCTGTGCTGGTGCAGGGGATCTGACTCCCCATCCCTGAGATTTTATTTGGGGCCCTGTGAGATGGCCCAGCACACAAAGGCATTTGCCATGCAAACTTGCTGACCTCATGTAAAGGTGGACAAAGAAACACACACACCCCTCCCTTAAGATTTATTCTTAATTGGAAAATAATAATGGTATATACATTTTTAAAGGCTTAGCTTTTGTATTTTTTCCAGGTTTTCAGATTCAGAGGTTGGACATTAACAAAAAGTGATTATTTTTATTAATTTTACTTCACCATGCCTTTATTTATTCTCTCTCTCTCTCTCCCTCCCTCCCTCTCTCTCTCTCTCACTCTCACTCTCTCACTCTCTTTCTCATTTCTTTCTATTACAATGGAGGTCTCAGCATGTAGCACAAATTGGTTATAGATGGTGTTATAGATCTGTGTCAACGTGCCTCCTGACTACACAGAGGTGATATGATTGTAAACAAAAGCCAAAGCCAAAATAGGTGAGATTTTGTCTAACATCTACAAACCTAAACCCAAGGTCTTTTGCATGTTATGTGAATGTTCCATTCATGCAAGCCACAAATAGTTTGATGCTCAGTTTTCACAAAAATTGAGTAATGTAATTGGTATATTATTAGATTATGATGAGAAGCACTGTGACATTAATTGTTACATATTGACAAACTTTTCTATAGTTTATTTGGGGAAATAGATATCAGGGTGGGAGTAGGAAATAAGTATTAAATGTTTTCAGACCTTTATATATCATATGGTCATTGCGGAATGTTTTCTGTATATTTCTTAATGTAAACACCACCTGTACTTTATGCACACATTGGCAGATAATAAAAGGTGCTATATACTAATTTAATCCTATTGCTATGTGTAGTTCTCATGCTTATTGAAGTTTTGTGTCATTTCTGGTTTTCCTGAAAAGGCTTGGGATATTTGAAATACATTGCTATAGGTGGAATCAACAAAGTGAGTTAACTAAGCAACAGAGAAAACTAGGGAGCAGAAGCTAGAAGGGAAAGTAGGTTCTGACTTAGTTTCCCCATGCTGGCCACTAATGAGCCATTTGATAGAAAAGATAAGTGATTCCACAGATTTCCTTTTGTATGCAAGATTCTCAGGTTATGGCTTTAAAAAAAGTTGCCTCAGAATTTTGTGGTTTCACATACTGTCATGCATTTCTCACTTGACAATACTCTAGAATTAACCTTCAATTTCAGAGTCAGGTTTTGATAGTATTATCTTAAATATTCAGGAGAGGGGACTTTGAATTGAAGCACGTGATAGCTTTTAAATTGTTCTAAACCTTTAAAAAGTAGTTGTAGCTGAGCAAATGCATATTGGACTAATGGTGATGTCTACTTAAATCTGTTACTAATACTATTACAGGAGTGAGACAACATGCAAATTAACTTGGATGCTAAACATTGTAAGGGATGAGTCACAATTCCCTATTTAAGATGAGATCTTGAAGTAGGCCTGTGAACTTTGTAAGCATTGGTTTTCTTCTGAGTAAAACTGAGATAATAATACCTTGGTAAATTCATAAAAACAAAACGGAAACTCATTGTTATAGGTAATATTATTAGGCTTTAGTTAAAATTATACTGAAGGTAGACTTGTTTACCAAATCAAAGTATGTCTACTTTGTGTTAGAAGGCTTCGAGTAAGATCTGGTGATGTGAGTCACACTAGAAGCCTGTGCTCAGAAACCTCACTGTCATGGCTAAATTTAGTTCTGTGCCACTTTGGCCATCAAAATTGAAGACTTAAATTCTTTTGCCAGAATGAAAAGGGTACCTTATTAAAGAATGAAATTAAGAGGAAAAGAAGGTTGGAGAATGTGGTTCAAAGTAGCATATGACTTGCCTTAACCATCGAGCTCCAGGTGAAGCTGTTAGTGCATTTGGATGAGTGGCAGCTCTGATGCAGCCTCTTACAACTGTAGTGGACTGTCTTCTCTACTGCTTGCAGATGCTCCTAAGAGAAGTCAGAAGGCTAGGGAGAGGAATTCTGTGACTCTTGCTTTTATTTTATTTTTTAATCTTTCTTCCATGGGTGTTGGGAGTCTGCTCTGCCACTAAACTAACTTGTAAGGCCTTTGAGTCTGTTCTTTTGTTTTTCTAAAGACTCCTAAAGTATCCTTAGAATAGTCTCATTACTTTACTGTCAAATCCCATTACCCTAGTGAAAATTATACTTGCACTTCTGTTCTCCACATACTTTATATTTACTGATTGATTATTACTTTTTTCCTTCCAGTGTGGATACTCAAGACTGATGATTGAAGTTGTGTCTCTGTAGTCTAAACAGAACTTTAAATTGGGTACTTCACACTAAAGTATTTGTTGACAAAATAAATACTAAACATCACTTCAAGAAAAACTAAAAATAAATAAGATTGTCTATAATAAAATTAAGGTATCACAAAATTACTTTTAAGGAATTGGCTATTATTTATATCTTAGAAATTTTATATAGTTAAGTACATAGCCTGAACATTCTATTTCTAGATACTTGGATTACCTCTGCCTTTCCCAATAAAAAAGAGGGTGGCGGGCGGAGAAAAGAAACAGTTGAGCAGGGAGAGTTATAGTTAGGAATGTAAGTGCCTTTATTTTTTAAACTGGGGAAAAAAAAATCTAACAGGTTCTTATTTATCTGTACTAAACTATGAATTTCATGAAGTGGATTTTTATCCTGTGTCTGACTACATGATATTCTGATTTCATGAGTTCCTGAAATTTTTATTCCTGATCTAGATACATCTATAGATACTACTATAAACAAGAAGGATTTGTTTATAGTAGTAAAAGGCTGATTTTCATGGTACTTTGTTGAATGTTTCATTTTAATAATTTTTAATGCTACTGTTAACATTTACAAGTATGTATGAATAAAAATATAATTGATTTCAGTTACAGATTCGAGGGCAGGGCACATTTCAACAATGTGTAGGTGTTATCAGATTATCTGGATTAAAATGCTTTTTAGTTATACAGAGTACTACTGTGTCATTTTGTCCATCTATTGCCCATTGTTTACAGAGAATATGTACCAGCAGAGTTTGCTGTTAATAACCTGTTCTTGATCAGCTCTTTTAACTAATGTGATGATTTATATAGCATATTCTGTAGCATGAGAAGCTAGTATATGTCAACTGAGATCGTTCATTATTGCTGACTTTATAACTGTTTTCTCCAGTTTTCTGAGACATTAGTCTCCTGCATTTCTGAAAACTCTAAGGTGAATCTTGACTTCTTGACCTTAGTCTTGTATTTTTGAAAAGTCCTTGGATGCTGCTATGTTTAATCTTGGATTTCATTCCTGAAACATTGAGCCTACTTTTAGCCTGTTTGTGGTTTGGAACAAGATAGATATGTAATCCTTTGCATTGTGTATTTTTAAATTTTCTCATTGTTATTTGGCAACAAACATATGCAAAAAATGGCCTTTCAGGTCACCGTCTTTTGAGGCTTGGTCATTATAAAATGGACTGAAGTGGAAGAGATAACTATGAAATAGAATTTCAGTATGTTTGGGTATTACATAAATTTTATAAGGTATGATGTGACTTTAAGATATGTTGATGTATGTTATTAGTATTTCTCTAAGCCATAAGATACCTTTTAGTTTGTTCTTGATTTCTGCTTTTGAATTTCAGATAAACTTTTTTTCTTATGACAAACTGATATTTAATCAGACTACAACTGTTTTAGAATAATCAGTGTTTTTACACCCCCCCTTTTGTATTATCTAAGTGTTCAACACAAAATACTGCAGTAGTCTCAAGGAACTTGACTAGAGGGATGTTGAAGAAAACCTAAAAAGAACACATAAAAGGTACAGAACTAAACAACAGTTTAGTGCATATTAACTTTAGAAATTAGTGAGTGCATATTAACTACATATAGATTTTAGAAAAACAAGTGGCCTTCTTTGAGGGATATTTTATGGTTTGTTAAATTTCATTTTATAGTTAACATTTCCTTCTCCCCTTGGAATGAATGTACAATAGCCTTAAAAGTTAAATAATCAACACTCATGTAAGATTTATGAATATTTATGAATTTAGATTATGTCTGTATAGGTCTTCTAAGCCTTTGTTGTAGTTTGAATGAGAATGGCTCCCATATGCTTGATGTTTGAACACTTGGTCCCCTGTTAATGGAAAAATTTGGGAAGGATTAGGAAGTGTGACCTTGTTGGAGGAGGTGTGTCACTAGGGGTGGACTTTAGAGGGTCAAAAAGACTTACACCATTCCACTGTGCGCCCTGCCCTGTTTGTGGTTCCAGATATAAACTCTCAGCTGTTCCTGACCCCTTGCCTTTGCTCTGCCATCATGGACTCTAGTCCCTAACACCATATGCCAGATTAAGCACTTTGTGCTTTAGTTGCCTTGGCCTTGTGTTTTGTCACAGCAATAGAAAAGTACCTAAGATACTCACTGAATATTACAAGTTGGCGCTCTTAAAAAGTGTGTGTGCTTTTGGTTAGGAGTGATGTCTGGCACCAGACTACTGGAGTTAGAATATAACTTTTTTCATTCTAAGCAATTTGACCTTGGTGAAGTACCTCACCTTTCTGAACTGCAGTTTTCTCAATGATAAAACTTGTATTCATACTACTTATCCCATAGGTTTTTGAGTATTAAGTGAAGTAATATATGCTAAGTCCTGTTTAGATCTGACTGAGTAAATACCATGCATCATGATTATTTGGTATAAATAGCAAGTGCTTTACTTTTCAAACTTAGAATTTTTTTTTGTTTTTGAGTTGTCTTCTGTGTTGAATTTGTTTCATTGAGTAGGCTTTAAAATGCTGAACAGCATAATCTTCTTGGAGTCAGATAATCTAATATATTCCTTTGTCAGTTTTTATTCAATTTTAATCTTAGGTATTATATTTCTAGTGTGAATTTTAAGAATTAGATTTACACTTAATTTCAAGAGGAAATCAAGAAGGATGACACTTATATAATATAAATGATCATAATCAGATAATTTGGTTAACAGTTATATTTTTTGGTCCACAACAGCTTTTAGTATAGATTAAAGGAAAGAGAAAATTATAGTACACTCACTCCTATTACACTTGAAAGTGTCATTGTCATGCAGTGTTCTGATATGCAAAGTACTATGGCTCTTGTCAGCTTGATAAAGTTTCATGCAAAGTAATTCCAAGCAGTTGTAGTAAAAGTCTTAGAATGTCAAATCAATGAGCATTTTATAACTCATTAAATTCTATTGATGTTTGTTATGAGGAACCCAAAGGTGCAAGCAGTAAAATCAACCCCTCATTATGCACAATATAAAGGACCAAGTTAGTGCAAATAAAAATTTTTACTTATATAAATAAAAATTCTAGAATTTAAGCATACAAATAATTTCAGTCTCTTTATACAGCAGATGTACAGGCAGGCTCATGAGTAGAGTGTTTTTATTCTCAGGGAGCCCAGTGCTTCTGTTATAGTAACTTTACTAGCCATCAAGGTCCTTTGTGGTGAATTCATGTCTGATTTGTTCCTTCTATATTTAGCTTTCTCCTCTCGTTGTTGTTACTGTATGTGTTGTTCACCCCTCCCCACAACTGTCCTGCTTCTGTCTGTTTTTCCTCTATGGCTTAAGGCCTGAGAAAATTTCTGAGAAAAAAGTTTTTTCCCAACTTTCACTCTTTTCTTCCCCTCAAATAATTTGAAAAGTCTCCACAGAATATTAAACATCTATAATTTTTATGTTTTGTGTTATACTTACTTGATTGAGTATAAAAATGTTTTTCACGTTTACCTGCAGGCTGAAAAATAAAATTGTTTATATATTTTTCTTTTTTTTTTTTAAAAAAAAACTTTTATTTATTTGCCTTGGTGTTTGCCTGGAACTGGGAACTGAAACTACAGACAGTTGTGAGCTGCCATGTGGATGCTAGGAATTGAACCCCGGTCCTCTGGGAGAGCAGTCAGTGCTCTTAACTGCTGAGCCATCTCTCCAGCCCCTATATATTTTTCTTAAATGGTGCATGACTGTTCCCTGAATTTATCTTGATTAAAAAGACTTAACTTTTTGTTAAATGAAGCCCATTGTACTGTTGTATTTTCAAAGTTAAGATCATTAACTTGATAGTCTTGCTACAACTTGTAAAGAAAGCTTATGTTGAACTCTACTAGCTCTAGAACATATCTTGAAAGTACCTGCATATTCTCAGTAAGACTCTTAAAGAGTATCAAGGGTTAGGGTTAGGTTTAAGTATCAAGTTTAAGTTTCCATTCTGTTCACTTCTAATTTTTCCCATAATTAATTGAAATTTTTAGTCTTGCTAAACTACTTTTTAATGTACAGATTTATTATACAGAAATCTATCTGCTCCTATATTAAGCAAACAAAACTATTTGACAGTCTTCAAAATAATAGTCTTGATTATCTCATTCTGTGACTTTACCATTTCTGTGTCCTTTTGTTTGTTTTGTTTTGTTTTTCTCTGTATCTTTAGAGCATAGTTGTTAATATA
This sequence comes from Sigmodon hispidus, assembly GCA_004025045.1. Taxonomy (NCBI): domain Eukaryota; kingdom Metazoa; phylum Chordata; class Mammalia; order Rodentia; family Cricetidae; genus Sigmodon; species Sigmodon hispidus. The sequence goes on along the minus strand of PVIH01000369.1, from coordinate 962 downwards.
GCTTATTCATTAAAGGGTTCTCAGAATTAGATGTATTTTTAAAGCTAGCAAAGGCCCTGAGCTAACGGTGAAAACTTAGTAAGTTCTGTTGTGGGATGATCTTTCTGTCTGCCTTGAACTAACATTGGTTAATAAAGAAGCTGTTCTGGCCTGTGTTAAGACAAGAGACATCCAGGCAGGAAATCCAAGAGAGATAAAAGGAGGAGAATGCAGGGTCAGAGCAGCCATTGTGAGCTGCTGGAAGAGCAAGATGTAATGGAAAACAGGTAGGTCATGAGATATTTGTTAATGCATAGATGAATAGAAATGGGTTAATTTAAGATGAAAGAGCTAGTTAATAATAAGTCTGAGCCATAGGCCAAAGAGTTTGTAATTATGTTATTAAACAGTTACTGGACTGCAAGTGGGAGAGATTCATCGGGACCACGGGGCTAGGTGTGGCCAAGAAACTTCCGTCTACAATTGGTACCCATCCTTGGGCATTGATCCACATAGACCTGAGAAAGCTTAAAAAGATACTAAAATGGAGCCAAGAACAGTTTCCTAGTTCATGTGGCTTATTATGGGCCATGATACAAACATGTATCTCCTGGCTGCAGTAGGCTTCAGCAGCCTGGTGGACTAACTCCCAAGGTCTCTCTGGCCTAGATACAGAGATGCTTCTCCTAGCTGCTTGCTGCCTGCAGGATTGACAGCATAGCTGTCACAGGCAAATGGAGGGATTTGGATATCCTCCTGAGCGAAGTCTCACAAACTCAGAGAAATAAGCAGGGGATGTACTCACTCACTAGTGGTCTCTAAACAAACAAACAAGAAAAAAAGCCAAACATGCCCAAGAGGCAAACCACAACCACCGAACAGCTTGGGATCAGAAACACCCTGGACTGACCCTTCAAACCCCAGTCCAACTATAGGAACACCTGACTCACTCTTGAGGGAGGGGGGAAAGAACTGGATTTGGC
>PVIH01000368.1:293882-371018 GCA_004025045.1 Sigmodon hispidus | reverse complement strand
TAGACACACACACACACAGACACACACACAGGCACACACACAGAGACACATAGACACACACACGCACACACAGAGACACACACACAGAGACACACACACACACAGACACATAGACACACACACATAGACACACACACACAGGCACACAGACACATAGACTCACAGAGACACACACACACGTCAAAAATGTTACAAATGATATGTACAATATGATCTGATAGAAAGCAAAACAAGAGAGAATTTTGTCATATATTCCAGGATGTTAACTGCTGCTACCCCTGGTAAGGACACCAAGCTAGGAAGGGGTAAAATACATTTATGGCTCTCAATTTACACACCACTTTATTGTTTGAATTTTTATAAGAATGAAGTAAGCAAAATTTAAGTAAGCTATAATTTTAAAATCTACTTTTTGTATCTACAATACCATGTCAAACTACCTTCAAGTTTTATTTATTTGTAAACAAAGGAGGAAAATTCTTACCTTCCAAATTTTCAATTCTCTCAATGTTGTTTAATGCTAAATTCAAATATTCAAGTTTCTTGAGTTTGCTAACATTTTCTGAAATGGAAATGACATAGTTAATCTTCAGTAGAGAAAACTATTTTATAACTGACCATGAAAATGATACAGAGAAACAAAGGGTAACATCCAGCTAACAGCTTTTCAGATTTTTACTATCTTAGTAGGGATGGATGGAAGTGGGTATAAATCACCGTGACCAAAAGCAATTTGGGGAGGAAAGAGTTTGTCTCTTCTTACACTTCCAAGAAACAATCCAACACTGAAGAAAGTCAGGGCAGAAAATCAAGGCATGAAACTTGTGGCAGGAGCTGAAGAAGCCATGGGAGAAGGTCTAGTTACTGAGCTGCTCCCCATGGCTGGCTTTGCTTTCTGTCTTATATCAAGGACTACCACCAGCCAACCCACAGTGATCTAGGCCCTCCCACATGAACCATCTGCACAGCAGTCTTGCGCAAAGGCCAATCTGGAAATTTCCTCAGTTGAGGTTCCCTCTTTCCCAAATGACTGTCACTTCTGTCAAGTGACATAAAACTAGACCTAGACAGCGCACCTATACAACAGTCTGGAGGCCGCCTGCAGAGTGTTCCTCTCTTCCTCCCTTCTTGTTAAGAGTACCAATGTTTGCTCGTGTCTCTACCATCTCCAACTCCACAGGACTATTATCTAAGAAAGCCGGCCATCGTAAAGTACGAAGTATCTCCTGCTGTCCCGAAAGGCAATATAACTTGGGGTTAAACCAACTAGCCCATACCATCTCCTGGTAACCACGTGTTGTAGAAAAGGACATCACAAGCATTCACAGTCAGTCAAAAACCTAATGCTCTCTGCTTCAGGACTGTCTGTTTCTTTATACTACAAGATGGTAATAAGGAGAGAACTCTTATTCCCATTGGACAGAAAAAAAATGGTTCCCTTATTGTTAAGTCATGGGAAATAGATTTTCCTTTACTTTTAGCCAAAATTAGCCTGACATGGGATTATCTTTTTAAATAAATCTGAAAGGCCATTCAGACATAACAAGTATGAGTTAGTCACAGAATCACTGTTGAACAAATGTCTTAAAGACAACAGATAACAAGACACAGCTTACTGTTTTATATGTGCCATTTTATATTCTAGACTTATCACCTATATTGCATTTTAAAAGCCACTTGATTACATTTATGTATTTTGTGCATATGTATGGGTACTGCTAGAGGAAAACAACTGGTCGGAGTTGGATCTCTCCTGCCACTGTGTGCATTCTGGAGTCTGAACCCAGGTTATCAGGCTTGGAGGCAAGCATCTTACCTACTGAGCTATCTCACCGGCTATGTGTTTTCTTCTTTGATCCTAACAAGAACTACACGAAGTAAAGATTACCGCCATCTCCTGTTTTCAAATGAGGATGCCAATATATAGCGAATTAATTAACATGTTCAAGATTAAATGATAGAGCTAAGAGAATTTGTTTCTAGAGCTGTGCACTAAATCATTACACTTTCCCTTAAAAGAACATTTCCTTAAGACAAAGAGAAAGATGACATCTCTGTGAAGATAGGTGTAATCTGGACAGCTTCGTCTACAGCAGTGGCTCTCCCAGATCCTCAAAGATATTATGAATAGCAAGCATGACTTACTACCACCACACTAAGCACTATTCAGGGTTCATCTAAACTTAAATCATATATATAGCCTCACAGATCTAAGAACAACAACATTAGTTCTCAGGGCCTCAAGTCCACTCATTTTTAAAATGAGAATCTGAAGATGAATTAAGCCTCTCTCAGTAATTAAATTATGCAAGTAGTACTAATGTTTGCAAAGGGTCTCTAGCAACATCTGTGCATTCGATTGTCAACATATTTGGAGGATCCTGTGTGTAAAGAATCAGAAAAGGCGGTGTCTGTCTCTATCTTGGGCATAAATACTCAGTCACTCCTGTTAAAATTGCCACCCCATAGTGGGATACCAGCTTTACAAAAAGCTCTTCTTCCTGACCTTGTTCTTTGTGTGGCCCTCAGATGCTGGAGTTGCCCAATGGACATCAACACAAAAGTGGTACAAGAATTTCCTCGGTTAACACCCCAACAGACAGGGAATCAAACTGGCCAAGAGAAACATGGAGACTGTAAATAAAACTACAGCAGCCTGAAAGGAGTTTGAGAGACCCAGCCCAAACTACTGAAGGAGCTATTGTCACCAACTGCCACGAACAGGCCCACAGACTTCTGGTTAACCAAATCCCTTCACGCTTGAAAGGAGCTTGTGCACCCCACCCCACTCCCCAACTTTATAAGGCCCACAGGAGAGCTGTTGGAAGAGCTACCCACTGGTGGCTACCCCCAAGCTCTGCACTTTGGTGAAACCCCAGATGGTCCTTGGCTCACACTTGCTTCATGGCTGAGCACAGTCTTCCTCCCACAGTCCATCTGTTCCACCCAGTGAGCCAGAGAGCTCTAGGAAAGGCAGTTGCTGTGCAAACTTCCACATCAATGGCAGGACAGCATGTGTGGATCCTACAGAAGTTCTTTTACTGGCTAAATACGTGCCTAAATGCCCAGGGGTGGAGCAGCATTGAAAAATCCCGTTATTAGGATTTAAAAGTGTTTAATTTAAAAATACTTTGGAAGCAAAAATTTAAGCTTTCTCACAGCTCTGAAAAGGCCTGAAATACTATGCTACTAATTAGTAATTGTGATGGACCCAGCTGTGGGGATTAAAATTTCGGGAACTCTTTGAGATCTGTACAATCAGCTTCGTTCTTCAAAGAGCCCATGAATAAAAGCTGGTGGTTTTCTCTAAACGCCTTTTTAATTGAACAGTGTGCCAGAGTTTCCAGTTCCTGGTAAAGCAAAGGATGCCAAGAATATTTGTTTAAAGAAATATATAGTTTTACTAAATCTTCCAAAATGATGCAAATCTGGGCTTTTTATAATTCTCAAGCCAATTTTCAATTACCCACAGAATCAGAGGCACCCACGCTACCAGGGTTTCTCAGCCTCGACAAAGTTAACATTTGAGCTGGATAATTCTTGTCTTGTGCAGTAGTGTCCCTGGCCTCTTCTGAGTAGGGCCAGTAGCTTATACACACACACACACACACACACACTTGTCATAACCAAAATGGCTCCAGCCATAGCTAACTGCTCGCTGTTGAGAGCCACTGCACATCCTTGACAAGTTAAGTGCAACCTCAACACTGACCCTTGCACGCTATCTCCACTCATTCCATCTATCCCTCCAATTACATTCCTTTCTCCCTTCTACCTCTGGCTGCAGCTGGCTAGCAAAGACAGCCTGGGCATAGCTTGGCAGCTTTCATCCACTAAACTCTTATTTCACTGGAAGCACAATAATCCCTACACCACCCACGCCATCCTGGACCCCTCATTATAAGAGGTGTTCTTCACAGTGTTTTATGAATCCCTCAACTCAGTCTTGTTCAGCTTAACTGATTTGTTTGTTTCCACACAGCTCACAAAAAAAGTGACAGAGGAGGTTCACAGACAAGTCGGCCTGCGGCCACAACCCATACATGCTTTTACTATTAATGAAGCGTTGCTTTAACAAGAAGCAGGTCTCCATTTGTTTCTGTGTGGCAGGGCCCCATTAAATGGCTCTGTCAACCATCCTTGTATCTGCCCCTTAATTCACTGTTAAGGCAAAGAGGGATGCAGGGGACAAGAAAAGACCAACTTATCCAATGGGTAAATTGGGAGAAGAAACTGGGCATACTAGGTCTCTCTCCCTCCCTCCCTCCCTCCCTCCCTTCCTTCCTTCCAGGATGTCCCTGCCAGAGAACATATGATCCAGTTTCCTCCTGCCATAAAGCATAAGCCACTTAACTGGAGGAAGCTTGTGGGTGCTCAGCTTGGTCTATAACTGAGGGTAGTATTATTAACAAGTCTTTCTACTCACTAGTCTGTACTACATTCTGCAAAGAGCTCTCTCTCAGGTTTGTGGTTTGAATAAGAATGGCCGCCATGAAGGGGGAAGGCTGAGGGAGGACTGGGTGGAGAGGAAGAAGGGGGAGCTACTGTAGCATCATGTTTACCTACCTGCTGCCATACTCCTCATTATGATGGTCATGAACTAACCCTCTGAAACTCTAAGAAAGCTCCCAATGAACTCTTTCCTTTGTAAATGGCCTTGTCCATGGTGTCTCTTCACAACTTCAAAAAAGTGACTAAGATAATCAGTTACAATGGTAAGATTTTGACCTTTCTTCATATGATTTCTGCATTTGCCTGTCAATTTCATTCCAAACTAAAACCACCTTAATATACCAAACTGATCACAATACCTTGTACTCCACAATATGGCATAATTGGCTAACATATCTGTGGTAATCTGGCAAAGACATTTAACAATATATACTTATTTTTCAAAGCAAACTTAGACTCACAGAAAAAAAAATTTAGCAAAACTTACAGTTCTCATATATCCCATTCCTTCCCTACCCAACCCCAAATTACTGGCCCCAACACAATATCTTGTGCCAGAGTGGCAGGCCCATTCCAAATGGTAAGTCTATTTTGACATATCATTAACCGCACATTTACTCTTGGTATTAGACATTCTGTGTATCTTGACAAACATGTAACGACAACAGCATGTATCCAGCCTCTCAGTCTTGCTTCTTTGTTATTACTGGCTCCTGAAAACCGCTGGTCTTTTGACAGTTTCTATAGTTCTGCTTTTTCAAGAACATCACAGTTGGACTCATGTAGGCTTAACTTTTTCATATTGGTTGCTCTCCCTTGGTATGTACATTTAGGGTTTCTCTATGTGTTTTCATGGTTCTCTACCCATTTCTTTTAAGTTATGAATAATATCTTATGGATTGAACCATTCACCAACTGAAGAATATCTTGGTTACCATCAAGTTTGGGCAGCTGTGATTTGTTTTTTAACAACAAAAAAATTATTGGTAAACATATATGACAAAACATCTTAAATTCCCAACATGATCTTTCAAGTTTTACAGAGAGAGATATAGCCATGGCAAATGCATGACTCATAGCCACCCCCTCTGAAAGCTGGTAGGAGATTATGTCCACACTTAACTTCATTCCCAATTCCATAACAGCATCCCTCTGGGTACCACGGCCAACTATACACAGGAAGGCGTGGGGAAGATTCTGCAAGCAGTTACTGAGAGGTGCCTGTGTCTCTTTCCCTGTGGTCTTCTTGCTCAGTTCTTTTCCAGAGTTCTCCCACTCAAATGCTAAAAAGCCTTGAGAGCAAATGAACAAGACTTACCAATTTTTCCAATGAGGTTATTTTGAAGATAGAGAATTCTTAAATCGCGGCACCATTTGTCGATATGTTCTAGTCTTTCTATTTCTTGCTGATGCAAGGAAAGTTCCTCCAGGGAAAAAATTACACAGTCGTTGTGCTCAGCATTGCGTCTAATAAGATCTTCTGTGACTGAAAGAAATTTCACAGCATATTATATTCCCATTTCCATTGTTCAGCGTTGGGTTATTATATTATTAACATGCTGGAGTTTCTTTGCAACTACGTGTTGGTTTTTCAGACCCAAGCAATATTATCAGACAGAGAAATCAGACAAACACTGCTTGCTGTCCACCTCATGGAGTCTGTGTAAAGCATGATGGGAGGCAAATAAGAGACACAATAAAGCTTAAGTCTCATTTATCTTTATATGTGTAAGGTCTTTGTAAGTTTTGCTGCACAGAGGAAGAAAAGAATTGACAGTTGACAGCTGTAAGAATTTGACCATAGGCTCCCCTGGCATAACAGACCAAACTGGATGAGATCCACTATCAGACCTAAGACAGAGCAACTGAGTCACAATCTCACTGACAAAGGACAGAACATAATGCACTTCTACCACCCAATAAGTGGTGCTACTCATCACTTAACCAAAAATTTTTCATTTACAGTCTCACAGAAAGTAAAGAACAACCCAGATGCCAGATCTTGCATTACATATTTATAAAGTAGCTCTTACTTGCTATTTTTCCTGGAAGAATAAAAAAAATGGAAGGAATGAAGAAAAGAAAGAAGGAAGTGCTTATAGGAAGAGCAAAATGAGATGAGTACTCACTCTCTAACAAAAATTTTATGTAGCACTGACTGCCACGACCCAAGTCAGAAGAATGTAATAATGATGGCACCAAGGGGGTGGAAACAATACTATGATCCACTGTTGAAGCCAGAAACAAAATCATGAATCATACTTATAAGATGAGCCGGAAGCAAATAGGCAACAATAATGGGTGCATTCTGTATTTCCAGTTTTCATTTAAATGTTTTTTTTATTTGAACCCATCTTACATTTTCAGTAGAATGTGTAAGCGATTCTTCTTCATCCCAGGATATAATGCAGGATTACTGTTGTCATCTATAATGTACCAAACAGTAGTTTAAATGCTTTGAATGATTTAAAGTAGTGATATCTAGACATATGATTTACCCTCATCAGGAAAAAAACTGAAACACAGATTCTCATAACTAGTTCTGGTCATGGCTGTGAAAGCTAAAGCCAGGTTGTAATCAACAGCACAATGGTAGACCATGTAAAACATACTTTTCAAAATCCTACATAGTAATGCTTACCTAATTAAAATAATTTCCTTTGAAGTAACAAGTCAATAAGATAAGTAAAGCCTACATTTGTAACATTTGCTTGGAGATGTGATCTTTTGGGTGCTCATAATAAAAATTCCAGTCAAGAAAATTACAAAAATTTTAAGTGTAAAAAGGTTTCTTTCATCTACCAAATTTTAGATCTTATAACATATAAATATCCGTGTTTCTTATTTTCACACTAAACTATATAGGGTTGATGCATCTGTGTATACTACAGTTGACACAGGATGTTCTGTGGTAAAAGATTTAAGTGAAGTGATGAATTACAGAGACCCAAAAGAACAAAATCAGCTGAGATGAAATCTCTCTAAAATGTTGGGAATGCTTTCTGAGACGTGACTACTTTGACAAACATATCAGGACACAGCAAAGGCAAGTTCTTTGCTCAAGCTGTCCAGGGCTCGTCTCTGTGAGAGCTGGAAGGGGCAGCACTTTGGCGACATCGCCAGGGACATAATAATTATCCTTGCAAATGTTTCAGAGAGGTCTATTTCAGGGATTAACACTTCTGCCACCAGCAATCAAGACCTCCTTACCAACACTAAATGCCTGATGGCCTGTCAAAGTTTCTAGAATGGGACAATGGAAGAATATTACAAACTTGTGTTCAAGTATTATGAAGTGACAAAAAGAACATTCTTCCCAAGTTCCTAGATATCTTTCTATTCATGTGCAAAAATGTTTGGGTGGAGAGTAACTTGGTTATATGCATGACATAAAAATGCCTTTCTTTATATGCTATTCTATAGTATATTAAAAATGGAAAACTTGGGGGTTGGAGAGATGGCTCAGGGGCTAAGAGTTTCTGAGTTCAATTTCTAGCAACCACAGGGTGGCCCACACCCATCTGTAATGAGATCTGGTGCCCTCTTCTGGTATGCAGACATACATGGAGGCAGAATGTTGTATACATAATAAATAAATAAATAAATCTTTTTTTAAAAAATGGAAAACTTACAGAGGATTTTTATGTACTTCTGAAATCTTGAAGCAAATTTTCCAAGGTAAATCAAGAGAAAATTGATTCAGCGGACCACATATTCTTAACCACTGTGCAACAGCACTACCTTCTACATGAGCAAGTAAGAGCCTCTGGAGATTCTTCAGACTTCTGAATGCCCAGCTGAGACAAGTCCCTCATAGCACTATCATCAGCTGCCATGTCTCCATGCCACGTTCTGAAAAACCTAGTTTTGACTTTTTAAAAGACAAAAGCATGCATGAATGCCTCTACCTGTTTGCAGTGTGCAGAACTTGCTGCTCTTTCCAATGGGAGAAGATAGGATGGCCCGAGATGACACATCTTTAGAATAGCATAGGGAATGCAGGTTGAGAGGTTACAATGCTACACATGCTGAGTGTGCATGCTGTAAGGGCTGCCTCAGCTGACATACAGAGGTGACTGCAAAGCCAGTCCTAGGAAAGACAGACTGAAGGGATTGCAAAGGAGCCTAAAGGGGCAGCCCAACCAGCTCTGGCTTGCTGTATCCTTCTGCTATGTCTAAAATGCCACTACTCATTTGTAAGCCATCTTGCACAACTATTTTTTTAAAACGACCAGAAAACAAAAGCAACAGCAACAATAACAAATTCTTTCTAGCAACCAAACATTAAAATAGGATAGTAAACTTAGCTTCCTGTTGGACACACACACACACACACACCCCAAAACCTTGTAGGGATACTGTGTGCCCAGAATAAAGTTTCTGAGTTATGAGGGCATGTCCCAATGTGTTTACTTCTGCACAACTTTCCAGGTATTCAGTAAAATTCCAAAGCCAACAATTAAGTATATATCCTCTAGGACTTGTTTATTTACCTGACTCAGGGTCACATGTTTCAGTCTAGGCTGCCTGAAACTCATTATGTAGTACCAGGCTAGCCTCAAACCCATGGCAATCCTCCTCTGTCAGGCTCTCAAGCAAAGGCTGGTATTCTACCATTACATCCAGATAATTCCTTTATGTCCTATATCTTGGTTTGAAAATAGCTCTACCTTTCTTGCTATATTACACTAAAATCAACCAATATGTTCACAGCAGATTTCACAGATTTTTCAAACATCTTGAGAAACCTTGCAAATACACAAATGGGCATACATGTATATTATATATATGAAATAAAAGATATTTAATAGAAACACAGGATTACAAGTATGTAGTTTACCTCCCATAGTATCTAAATATTTTTCTATTTAGAAGATAGCATTTCCAAGATAACACACACTTCTTTTTCTTACAGACTTAAAGGGGATTGGGATACATACTGATACCTGTAAGGGCTATTGATGTGACTGCAATATTTAAAAAACACAATGCACCATGACAGAAGGACTCAGAAAATATGGTTTGTGCTACTGAGGCAAAGAAGGCAAGTCAGATGAGGCTGTGTGGAGGAGAGGCCTGAACTTTGAAATGTGTGTAGATGTTTGCCAGACAAGCAAATGAGGAAAGGGCATCCCAGGCCATCTTGAATAACATCATGTGTTGCCCAGTTTTCCCTTCAAAATTAACAGATTAATTCCAGCAACTGTTGGAAGTTCTGCCAGCAGCTGATTCTCAGCAGCTCACTTTTCTTCCTCCCAGTTGCCTTAGCTGAAATATGTCACCCAACTCTGCTAATGTCTGTTTCCAAAAGTCCATAATGAATGACTGGTTGGTAAGAGGCTGACAAGACCCAGTCTTTTATCTCAGTGTAAATCAGAAGGCCCACTCCAAGCTTGGCCCCTGAGGTTGAGGATCTTAGGATTCTGCTACCCGTCTAGCTCAATTTTGCTTTCTTGCCTACCTAGCCCAAGAATGCCCCAGAATAAATCTCTAGCATGCTAAACAGGAAAACTCTGTTTCTTGAGAAGCCCATCCTGAAAGCACTGATACCCAAAGTGGTCCATGACAGCATGTGCTAGGTAAGATGTGGGTTTGAGTCCAAATCTGTTGCTGTGAGTGCATGGGTACCACTCCTGGCACTCAGTGGGACACCAGCAGCTCTGGGCTCACACTTGTAGAGAATTTCTCTGCTGTTGAGCAGTGATGGAATATCAGTGGGAGGGAAAGTCATAGTGACTGTGTGTGACCTATCAGGCATGTCACATAAAGGACAGTTGCCCTGAGGAGTTCTGAATAAACACAAGTGCCAAGGAAAGAATAAGAAACCTTAATGGACTATTGAAGGCCAAGTGTGAAAACCATAAGGAGGGATGGAAGGATATAAAGAGGTTTTCATCTTGAACTATACAATTCAGAGAAAGCTGAGCACCAGAAACAGGCTAAATCATAAAAGAATAACAGACTCTGGCTTCCAGCATGGAGGAGTCCTAGGTTAGGATTCATACTCCCAAACCATATTAACTGAACTCCAGACATAATGTATAAAAGTATTACTTTTTAAAACATCAGACATCAAGAAACAAAAATGGTAGATTTGTATTTTGAATATTTTGGCCTCACTGGAGATATGGCTAGGACATTTCTTGGAGGGAAATTTATAGCACTGAATGTCCATGGTGAGAAAGATATAGAGCAGAGACATCAGCTTCCACTTCAAGATATGTAGAAAGGGGCAAATCAAATTCAAAATAGGACAAAGTAAGTAATACAGATTCTAACAGAAATCAAACGACATAGAAATGAGAAAACAATCAGTAATAATAAAAGCCAGTCAGTGAAGAAGGTAAAATTAGTAAACTTTATTCTGACTTAGCAGAAAAGGAGAAGAGACAGATTACCAATTTTAGTAACGGGAGGTGGTATATCTACCATGCAAATACTAAAGGATATAGAAATACTGTAAATATCGTGATGAGAATAAACTCAAGGATATATGTTAAATGGGTACATTGTTTGATGAGATGAAAGTTACCAAGCTCTCTCAAGAAGACAAGGGGAGGTCAAGAAGCTGTGGTTCCTCTCAAGCAGCTAGATGTAGAGCAACAAGCTTTCTAGCCAAGAGATCTTGGGCACAGATGTTTCCGCAGATGAATCCCATCAACCATTTAAGGGAAAATATGCTGTTTCCAAAAACTCTTCAAGGCAACTGAAGGGATGCTAGCAAGCAGAAAGCTAATCAAGGGAGAACACAGGTGTCCTAGTTTGGTTTCTCTTGCGGTGATAAACACCATGACCAAAAGTAACATGGGGAAGAAGGAGTTGATTTCATTCAGCTCCCAGATCATGTCCTACTGAAGAGGGAAATGAGACCAGGAATCTGAAGGTAGGAACAAAAGAGAAGGCACAGAGGAATGATGCTGACTAGCTTGCTTTCCATGGGTTGCTCAGTCTGCTTTCTTGCACAACTTAGGACCGCCTGACTATAAGTGGAGTCATCCACGGTTGGCTAGGCATTCTCATACCAAACATTAATTGAGAAAATACACCTCACAGAATTTCCTAGAGACCAATCAGACAGAGGCAATTCCTCAAGTGGGATTACCTCTTCTCAGCTGTACCTCAACTCTAGCCTGCATTAAGTTGAAAAACAAACAAAAACTGACCAGTGCAGGTGAGGAGAGAAAGCATAAAAACTCAGATCTCTCCACTCTGCCTTCGTTCCTGGGACCTGCTATTTGCCAAGGTGGTTTTCAGCTCTGCCTCATTTCCCCTAAAAAAAAAGAATGGATAAGTTGCCAAGCTCTCTCAAGAAGACAAGGGGAGATCAAGAAGCTGTGGTTCCTCTCAAGCACTTAGATCTAGAGCAACAAGCCTTCTAGCAAAGAGATAATGTCCAGGAATGTTGCTGAGACAAAAATAAAATTATGTGTTAGCATGTATAAGCACTGAGGGAGAGGCACTTGACATTTATCCCACTGTCTGGATTTTAGTTAGGGCCAGTCTCTTCCACCACCCCTACATGGCCAGTTATGTGCCTGAAGAGAACCCTACAACTTCTCAACTGAACATTTGTAGAGGTGACATCTTGCAGATTTCCAAGGTGGAGAAACCCAACCATCATATTCTCATTCCCATTCTCATCCTCTCTCTTCTCTTCTCTTCTCTTCTCTTCTCTTCTCTTCTCTTCTCTTCTCTTCTCTTCTCTTCTCTTCTCTTCTCTTCTCTTCTCTTCTCTTCTCTCTCTCTCTCTCTCTCTCTCTCTCTCTCTCTCTCTCTCTCTCTCCTATCTCTATTATCTCTCTCTCATTTCTGGATCCCTCCCTCCCTCTTTTCCTCCCTCCCTCCCTCCCTCTTTCTTCTTTCTCTATCTCCATGAGACTTTCTCATACTCTACTACTGAACTACATCCCCGCCTCAAGTACAGTCTCTTGATTAAAAATATTAATTAATTAATTAATTATGAAGGATGAGGAGATAACTCAGCTGGTAAAGCACAAGTCCTGATTACCAGCATTGTGATTTATCTGTAACCCTAGTGCTGAGGAGGCAGAGACAGGAAGATCCCTCCAGCTCAATCAATTTTGCTGAATGGGTGAGCTCTATTTCCAGTGAAAAATCCTGACTTAAATGGACAACATTTGAGGAAGACACCAGATGCCACATGCACACATGTGTACACACACATAGACATATACGCAAGTGTTATGACACTCTAACAATGATAACTGGCATGTTAGATGCAACTATACACAAATGCCATTTGTCAGCATCAAAAAGGTCTTGATAACAGGAATGATTCCTTCTAATCTAAACATATCTGCTCATCCCATCACCTTGCAGATACTTATAACAGTTTTAGGTGAACATTTTTTTACATTTGCTAAGTCTATATAATAAATTTTTCTGTGGAAGTGAGGCAGCTGAGGCTCAAGGGTGAGGTCCCAGAGCAAAGCCATACATAGAGCTCTTAAGGTGGTCACGGGGAAGGAAGGACATGTGTTAAACCGTGGCTCTGGAACTGGAGTCCTCCTCCATGAGGCAGAAGTGTCTTTGGTATATAGATGGCATGACCCCTCAGGACTTTACAGCCTAACCAGCAATGTGCTGAGGATAACCCACCAGGTTCTGCCGAACTCCTTCTCTCCATGGTGCCCACTTCACAAACTGGGCAGCTGCTGGCAGCAGGTGGAGAACATGGCAACCCCTTGAGAGAAGCTATAGAACCTGAAGGGACCTGAATAGCCTTGATGTGACCTAAGAGCTCCAGAAAGGATTTAGGGGAGGACAGACGTGATAATGAGAGGTCACTGTGGGACTTGAAGGGCCCTAAGTGTTCCTCAGAGGACCTAAGGGGTCTTTAGGGGACCCGAGGGTTCCTGAGCAAAAATGCCTGTGGCAGGGTGAGGATTTGGCTGGAAATGGGGAGAAGATGCCGAGGGTTGGGAAGCTGAGGTCACTTACTCAGGCCCATGGCGATTTTCTGGATTACAGTCAGGAAAATCCAGCAGGGTTCTCTTCAGCCTTCAAAGCAGCACCTCTGCGCTGGACGCAATTGAGGAGCCATGGCAACGGGGATTCTATGGTGGCCGCAGGAGGTCAAGCAGCGCGGAGTTTCCTGACCGCCAAAGCTAAGCAGGGAAAACAGCACAGGGTGAGCACTGCGGACACTAATCTTGTTCCTTGCACCACCTGTGGCTCTCCTTAGATTGTTTTTCTTTTCCTAAATCAGTTGCTCGCCCAGATCAAAGAAGCATAGGGAGCTTTTACTTCCTTCTGTCCCCTCCGTGTTTTCTGCCTGGTCTTTACGTATTCTCTCAATACTGTTTGATTGTGTGGTCAGGTTTGGACCCCCCCTGAAGTGGACTCCGTACAGCCGGGATCCCAAACCACACCCAAACACTTGTTTTCACAGTGAGATCCTTCATTAACTGTGGAAGAAAAGTTAAAGTGGCAGTTTTCTGCAAATGACCTTGCAGATGCAATTTTTTAAGAGAAGTGATCTGTTTTCCAATGGGCTAGCATGTCATACTATAGGCAGTAGAGAGCCTTGGAAAGGTACAAGGGAACAGGGGAGGGGTATTCTTCCCTAGAGGGACAAAGGACAGTCTCTAGATAGAGAAGAGACAGACTTGGTACATAGGTCAAGTTATAACACAGGGAACCCTGGTGTTAGGATAAGGTGCTTAATTTTAATTGGGCATGTTAATTAGGTGAACCAAAAGGGGTTTCTGATTGCCTGACTTAAGTACTTCATTAGCTGGACCTTAGTAGTCAGCCTCAGGAGAAAGAAGTGGCCCAATAAGGGAACAGACCTTGGTGGCTAGCTGTAGGAATGAAGGCACAGGGAATCAGGAAGGGGCTGCCAGAGCCACATGCCTGAGTGGGCTAGTGTTCCTTTATCCACAGTATCTAATAATGATATGACCTTAATTGTTAGTAGAATCTATCCCCATGTCTGTAAGGCGAATAATAACTCCCTCCAACACACACACACACACACACACACACACTCACACACACAAAACAAACAAATAAAAACTCCAAAAAGCAAAAGCAAACACATACACACACACACACACACAAACCTTGTGGAGCTTAAATAAGATATCTGAACTGAAAGACTGTCTTGTTTTGGTTTTAATTATTGTTTAAGATCTTAAAAGACTTTAAGAAAAAAAAAACAGGCTCAATATAGATTATTTTTTACCATTAAATTACAAGCTTTTAAATCATAGCTTTATATTTACTCACTTCCTGCAATATTTTCTAAACATGCCACCCATTCTTCCCTCCCACTTCCCCAGATACCACCCTTTTCATTGTAAAGCATTGAGAAGTCCTTTCCACAGCCCTGAAGGCATGCCTGGTATCTCTCCTCTGGCCCCACATCACAAGTGTCCAAAGGCTTTAGGAAGACCTGGGTAAGACTGACCCTTCATCCTCAAATATTCAGATACATTGAATGTGTTATAATTCAGCAAATGAATTTGTGTATGCCACAATTGCAAAAGTAAATATAACTCTCCATTTGCTTTAAAAATGCAATTTATAAAAAGTTAAAAAATTTTCCATTATGGTAAACCAACACAGTGCATGGTTCATGATTTGTGTATTATGTTTGCATTTTTAAAGATTTCCTGCTAAGTGCAAAGAAATTTGTGATTTCAGGAGGTGCCTTGTCAGCATTTGCTATTGACCATTATCAGGTTTGGTCAGATATAGATGAGAGCATGGATGTGGCAGAGACAAAAAGTCAAAATGTATGGCTGGCAGGGAGGGGTAATGCTCATCAGTTTGGCCTTGAGTGAACTGCACAATGGGGTTTTAAACAATAAATCCTGAGAGTATAGGTAAGAGACAATGCACCTTACTGGCCAAGGCCAAAGAACTGAGCTGGGGTGGCAGGATTATAGGCAGCATGCCCCCTTAGTGGGAGAAGTTCCAAGGAGACACCCAGTGGCACTCAAAATATAAATTTAAGTAACATGTACTATCTCCATAAATATGTCTAATTCTCAGCTCCCTGAGGTTTTTGTTGTTTGGTTTTTATTTTCTCAGCAGAAAAAAAAAAAGTAGTATAAAGCTTAACAGCTTTGCCATTAGACATATGATCACTGCTTAGCACCGGACAGATGACTCAATCTCTGAGAGCTACATCTTCCCATTTCTACCTAAGAACATTGGAAGTCATCTCTGGCTGCACCTCTAAGCACTGAAGTCAGATAATTCACAGAGAAATGAAGTGCCAAGAACAGTGAGAACTTACTGAATTTACTTCTGCCTGAACTTAAAAGTTTTGACTGCAGGGGAATTGGTCTTATTATAGGTTAAGCTAAGCTGCTTATTCTTTGCCTTTTCTTAACTGACATCTCAACATTACATTTTTCATAAAGAGAGAGCCCAAGAGGTATGATGACATTGTGCAATGTGCTGTGATTGTTACAGAATTCACTAACAACAAGCAGAATTGGGAAACAGCGTGAAACTCCAAGTGAAGTCAAGTTCACTTCAGAATGAGTGAAGTAGCTTAAGATGTCGAGATGAGTGCTGCTTCTGCAAACCCTGATTCATATAGACTCATTTCTTGACTCCAACAAAGCCTGCAGGTTGAGTAGTGCCCTCCATGCAAACCACTGCAACATTTTGTTTATATAAAGTAAATAAATAAATCTTGAGGAGCGTTTTTGTGTTAATATTTTAACAAAAGCAAAATAGTCCTCCTACTTCTTTGCATTTCCTTTGGGGCCCACATCAGTTTCAAGGACACTGACCTAGAAAGATATGCAATTTCTTTAAATTAAAAGTTAAAAGCTCTTAATTTTCATTGTTGCATGCAATTTAGTATTTTGATAATGTGCAGCCAATGCAGTGACCATAGTTCCATTGTATCTGGTATTAATTTTTTTATCAAGAGGATTTCTTCCCTGCAACATTTACTTCTTCATTGTAAGTTCCTGGAGGTACACATACCTTTACAACACAAATCCCTCCCTTTTCCCTCCCTCTCTCCTTTCCTTTCTTCCCCTTCCCATCTTCTCCCCTCCTCTGATTTCTTTCTTTCACTTTTCCATATATCGGTCTCTATCCGAGGCAATTGATATGATTCATTTAAAACTCTTAGAGAAACTAACCTGAAATGTGTCATGCATCATACTCTAGACCGGAGGCTACAGGAGACCAAGGAGGGAGAAAATTTTGTACTGGTTAGTTTTTATCTCTGGATCCTGTGTGTGCAATCCTGATAGCTGGATACCCCCAAAAAAATACTTGCTGAGTGACTGAACATATGTATTATTTAGCTAGTCTGTCCTAGACTTAATTATTTTTTCCCTAACAAAGTAATGATCACTCTAGATGGTCTACTTATAACATAAATACTAATATTATCCCTGTTTTTCAGATAAGGAAATTAAATTTGGTCTACTTTGTCTCAATCTGATAGAAAAGACCTGATAAACTCAGATTTTATTTTTATAGAGCCTCATGTAACCCAGGCTGGCCTTAAGTTCCCTATGTATCTGAGGATTAACTTGAACTTCTGATTTTTTCCTGTCTCCTGAGCATTTGCAACACAATTGTGTGTCACCATGCTCAGTTTATACCATGCTGGAGTATTGAACCTTGGGACTCAAGCATACTAGGCAAGCACTCTACAAGATGAGTTACACCCCCAGCCCTTATCACCCTCTATTGCACAGGCATCTATCATGCCATGTTTCCACGTTCAAGGTCTCCAGACTGCTTTTCTTATTTGCACTTCTATGCAGGTTTCAATCCTCTGGGAAACAATAGCTAGTTGATATTTCTGGCTCCTCCCATCCTCAGGAGAAAGATTCCTCAGATTCTTCTGAGCAGATAATCATTTATGCCAAGTGAAATCTTGTTCACGTTGTTCACACTCATAGTCTTTCTTTTGTAGCACACATATGTCATAGTTTGGTATCTGGTATTTCGTATCCTGTCACCTTGGTGTTTTTTTTTTTTTTTCTTTCTGTAAAAGCTAAATTAACCATAATTTTTTTTTTCGGTCCTGGAAAATCAACCAATGTGAGGGGAGGGGAGGCATACGAGGCTTTATTGGAAGGAACGCTCACAGATGAAGAGACCTAGGAAACCTGTGCTCTTGGTGTCTTGGTCACTGTATCATCTGGAAGATGGCTGCTACTGATCCTGTCTCTAGCTTGCCAGCGCCTGCATATCTAGTTTCTATTGTTGCAGATTTCCCTGTCTCTGTTGTACTTCATGAAGACCAAGTACAAAATTCCCCATAGAGAACTTTCCAGAATCATGACATTTACAGGATGTTTGGGCTGGGGGTTTCAAAGCCACCCTCCAATTCAGAACTTTTCTGGAGGGGCTCACAGATCTTACTGACAGCTGTTGGGCTCTCAGATGCAGTTTCCCATAAGAAGAGTATAGATAGAGATCAACTGAAGGAAGAGACCTTGAAACAGAGGGTGGAACTTCCTGCTGTTCACCCTTGTGGGGGCTTGTCATTCTCCCAACACTCTTTGTAAAGAGACTACATTCCAGCCTGGAAAACTGATATAAGCTTTGTGTCATAAAAATGTCCACTCCACCATGTAGGGGTGACTCATTGACCATGTGGTTTAATCTCAGTCTTCAGATCAACTGGCATCATGTGACTTAGAGGACTTACCTCTAACCCCAATTATAAGGTTGATATTACTAATGTAGAAATTTTTCACCCAAAACTATGTGGGTGCAATCAATTCTCTCCATAAATGATTTTGTCAGAAGAATCACTTGATTCCAGGTCCCCAAATAAAGCCAGGAGAATATTACCTAACACCAAGGACAAATATCAGACTTCTCTTTGATCAAAGGCAAACACTTTAGTGCATACCTCCCTATATATTTGCTATTTATATGAACTCTCCAATACTTGTTCAGTTCTCTCAATCCTATTGTCTGGGTTATTTTCACTGTTGGTAGCAAAGAACACCTCACTGACACCAAGTTTGTGCTTTAGAAAGTTCAAAGCCATTCTTCCTGTTGGGAAGGTACATGGGAGGGTACATGTTCAACCCTTCCTTCTCTTGGTAGCAGTAAAGATCCACCCACAGTACACAGTCTCAAAGAATAAGAATGAAGACACTGCCAGACTAAGCAAGGCAGTGCCCAAAGTTTCCCCTTAGTTGTTTTATTTGTCTGAAATTCACTGGATTTGTCACTTCTTGGCACTTTCTAGAGACAAGGGGCAAAAGGTGCTAAAGGCCTGAAAAAATTATAAAAGGGAGAAACCTATAGCAAGAAACTTAAAAAAAAAATAATTCAACTTCTTAGCTACTAATTTCCTCTTAGAACTGAGTAAACAACAATTTTATTCAGATTCAGTATTACAACACCTGTGGCCACTCACACACAAACACAAAAATTAATTTAAAAAAAATGGCTGCAGATTATTATCTGAGGACCACCAAAATTAGCTAACTTTAGATATGGACAGAAAGAGTAAACAAATCTGCATTAAAACAGTGTCTCCAAACCCATTAATCCTTCCTAATATACTCCATAAGAAAAAAAAAATAGTGAAATGGGGCCTCTAGGGAAATTGCAAGTAGCTGCCAATTTTGCTAATGATAATAAGTTTATTTTACTTGCTAATATATTCCTAATTACTCTGGCTCTAGAATGTTTATTTTGCTGTCAGTCATCTTCTTTGATTTATATTCTTTGTGAAAAGCCTTCGACATATCAATCAACCCTTTTCAAGTTTGATGGCAGCAGCTGAACCTGATCTCACCTTCCTTGTCACACAGCCTTGCTGGGTACCATTTACGCTGGAGGAGAGGAAGGCATGGGCTAGAGATACTTCCAGAATTCGTGGATGTCCATTCTATGCTTGGAGAGATAAAGCATTTTCAAGGCTTTGGTTACAGGCAGAAAAATGACATCGTCTGCACTGAAAATTATTTTTATGTTTCTATAACACTGAGCCAGAGCCTACATTCTTCAAATTATCATATGATATTTGCACTGATTTAGACAATAGAAGATGGTTATTCAGTACATTACATGATACATAACAATCATCTGGACTTGTACTCTTTTAAACCTACTATATTTTAAGTCTACTCTGTATTTGACTTACTTCTAGTGTGATCAGTCCCTATGAGTGTACCTTTATCATGTGTGCATGAATGCATGCAAATGATTGTTTTGAGAAAATGTGTCTAAGGTGATGAAGTGACTCATCGGATAAATGTGCATGTGGCACAAGCCTCATGCCTTGAGTTTGGTTTTCCAAACCCATGTAAAATGTGGATGTGGTGGCATACATCCATCATCCTAGCACTCCTTGGGTGAGTGGGAGGTGGTGAGAACAGAGAATCACACAAAACCTCATAGGCCAGCTAGCCTGGAATATGAAGCATAACAGAAACAAAAGAGACCTTGTTTAAACAAAGTGGAAGGAGACACTTGTCCTCTGACCTCCACATGCACACCATGGCACATGTTTGCTTGCAAACACACACTAACACAGTCACACACTCACACAGTCACACACTCACACACTCCACACTCTCACACACATACACACACTCAGACATTCTCTCTCTCTCTCTCTCTCTCTCTCTCTCTCTCTCTCTCTCTCTCACACACACACACACACACACACACACACACAGTCATACACACACTCACACATTCTCACACATACACACTCTGGATATGTGTGGATAGAGATCAAGACCAAGAAGATTTCAAGCACATTTTCTTCTTTACTTCTGGGAAAAAGATTAACAAGTGACAGACAAATGAATACTATAGTAGATTGATTGAGGACCACAAGTAGGGAAAGAAAGAAAAATAAGGAGATAGAAGAAGTGTGGAGGAAGGATTCTTTGGGTAGTCAGAGTAGGGGAGAGATGTGGAAGTAAGAAGAAAACAGATGTATGGAGAACTGTCTGACTTCTTCAGGAAAGAGCAAGGCAAAGACTCAGCTTGGCTTTCTAGAATGACAGGAGTAGGAGGTTCACGTGGAATGACTGGTAAGTGAGGATAAGATGCTGGGGGAGGTAGACAATGAGGCCTGTGAGGAGACAGGGGATGATTCCACGTGAGAGGGAGGAGGAGGTGTGCTTTATCACAGCTTGAAAGGACAGTTGTGGCTGCAGTGTGGCGATAGCTACTAGGAAATGTAGTGAGGGAGGCAGAGCAGCAGGAATGGGAAAGATAGAGGAGACAGGATAACAAGGCTGATGGATCAGCTGGACAGGACAGAGGACATTAGTTGTGGGGAGAAGCAGATGGCCAGAGTAGCAGAGACCCTGGGACACACTGAGGAGAAAAGGGGGAAGAATTTATGGTCTTCCAACTTCCCTGTGTGCTTTGTTTGCTGCGATGAAGAAGAATGAATGGGAGAGATAAAAAAAGAATGAATTTACATGTGAATTCTAGATCTTGGATTTCAATATCAATTTCTATCCGGTCAGCTCTTATATTATTGCTATTTCCAGGTTTAGTACTGCTCAGATTTGATTTAAGTTTTTTCCAGCCTGTAGGTCTCTTGGGCTGGTAACTTAATGCAGACAGAGACCTTTCATTTTTTATTTTTGTTTTTATAGCACTTACCACAAAGTCTTATTCATGTCCAGTATTGCAATACTAATGCAAATAGAAATGAGAGTTTACCTCAAATTCCAAATGATAATATATTGGTACTTTGCTTAGACAGTGTCTATACATCCTTATCACCTGGCTTCTCACATCACACTGATGACCAAATGCCATAATAGGTGATTTACTCAATCATCCAACAAGCAGCTCTTACATAGGAGCCACCTGGAGCACTAGTGAACAATGGCGCCAAAAGATGTCCCTGCAGAAGTTTGTATTCACCCTAATGATGATGCCCCTGCCCTCTGCTCCAACCAGTGTGTTGTTTTCAATGCATATTGATGAGGTCCAGGGTAAGTATGTTTTCCCAAAGCAGATACTGCTTAACTTCAGCTTAGTAGACAGGCAAGCAGCTGTCACCAATGTTGTAATTTGTCAGGAAGCCTCACCTCCGTTGACTTCTTATAATCTGGAAGCTACTACTGTGTTTTTTGGTATTAATCTTCACTTGTATAAAGAAACTGCCCTTACTGACTTACAGATAATGATGAACTAGAAACTTAGGGGATATCTCCATCGGGGTTCTATTGCTGTAGAGATACACTGTGACCACAGCAACTTTATATAGGAAGACATGCATGTAATTGGGAGCTTGCTTATATTTTCAGAGGCTTAGTCCATTATCACCTTGGAAGGAATTATGGCAGCACACAGGAAGACATAATGCTGGAGGAGCTGAGAGGTCTATATGTGGATCTTCAGGCAGCAGGAAGAAGCAGAGAACCACTTACCCCGATTAGGTTTCTGAAAACTCAAAGCCCACCCCCTAGTGACAAACTTCCCCAATAGGACCACACTTACCCAACAAGGCCACACCTCCTAATCCTAAATAGTGC
The DNA here is from genome assembly GCA_004025045.1 of Sigmodon hispidus. Taxonomy (NCBI): domain Eukaryota; kingdom Metazoa; phylum Chordata; class Mammalia; order Rodentia; family Cricetidae; genus Sigmodon; species Sigmodon hispidus. Next base: position 349,086 of record PVIH01000368.1, on the reverse strand, counting down.
TACTTTCTGATGACTAAGTATTGAGATCTGTGAGCCTTTGGGGCCACTCTTAGTCAGACCACCACAGGGAGTAAGTGATTTCCCACAGGTGGGGCATTCAGGACCTCTGCCTAACCGTTCCTGACTCCAACCTCAAGCTTTCTACCAGCCAATCATACTATTTTTGTTTTCCATGTGTACTATCATTCATTGTATGCTAATTTATCACCAAACACTAAGTGGAGCATCATGCTCCAGGACTTAACTAATTATCTTTCCTTCCCTGAGGCGTTTGAAGCTAGATATAAAACATGCACATCAGCAGCTTTATGACAAACAAAACCACACCCTGCCCTACAGAGTGTAAACCTATGAAGAAGAGGGATGTGCTCCGTGGTCTAGGATGAATTGTGGATGGATTCCTGGATATACACTCTGAAGCTCTGCCTTCAGAATCGCCCTGTGCTCTGCTGTGTTGAATGTTAGCTGCACAATATGAGAACCAAACTCTAGTCCTTAGAAAGAGGAGCAAGTGTTCTTATCCACTGGGCCATCTCAGCAGCCCATTCCCAAATGTCAGAAATCAACCTTAGATGTCTTCCTCATTGTTCTCCATATTATTTCTTGAGACAGAGTTTGTCATTGGACATGGAGTTCACTGATTGCTATGGACTATATAGCTAGTGAATCCCTTGTTTCTTGAGCCAGAGTGCTGGGATTACAGGTATATACCTGTACCTCAGGTATGTACCTCAGGCTTTCTTACATGGGAGCTAGGGGATGTAAACTTGGAGCCATTTCCCCTACCTTCCTATTTTTGCTAACAATAAATTTGAATTTCAGAGTGATTGACAAATTTCTCTTTAAGACATGGAGCTCTTAAAGAAAAAAGATCTGGCATTTACCATTCCCATTTGCAAAGCCTCCTCCCGGGGACAACTCTCTTGTGGGGTTTCCAGGCTGACACTGAGTCAATAAATTAGACTCAAGGCAATATATTCATATTTGAGTTCTTTCAGTACTATGAAATGCTTTGTGAGGGGATTTCCAAAGCAATATTACAAAGAGGTAGACACTAAGATGGCATATTAGAGAATCTGAACAGAGTCAACATTGGAGGAGCATTATATAGGCTAAACATATGAAACTCTCAAAGAACAAATACAATTATTTTTCTATGTGTATATGTATGCTCATTTGTGAATGGATGCATGTACTGTATATATCTGTATAAATAACCACAATTGAGGAGGAAGAGACACTGGACATCTTAATCTATTTTATTGTACTATGACCACCTGCCTCACACCAAGTAAGAAGCAGCTTATTGGTTCCGGTTCTAGAGCCTGGGAAGTTTAGGATGGAGATGGTGGTTTCAGGCAGGCAGTTTCTTACTGCATCATCCCAGGGAGGAAAGTGGAAGAGAAAGGCAGGAGAGAGTGGGCGTGGGTAGAAGGTGCCCTTTTAAAACAGCACCAATGCTACCCATGAGGGTGAAGCCATGTGGCTTCATCTCTTCTTAAGTATCCCATCCTTGGATGCGATAACAATAATGTATTTCCATCTGAGTTTCATAGAAGACAAATATTCCAACCACAGTACCAGGAGCATCATAAGACAAAAAGTTCTCTGCTGCAAACATCACCCAGTCAGATATTGTTTAATAGAATTGTGGCCAGCATTCAATGTGCACTTCAACTGGCTCTGGACAGGCACTGGACCAAGAGTGATCATACACCTGAAAAATGCAGAGAGAAAGAGAGGAAGGGCAAACTGATGACATGGAGTTCACTGGGTTTTATTATGACCTTTTACCCTTCTGACACAGTGTCTAAAGCTTATTTCCCATGTGTCTGTCTTGCCCCATGTTGAAGGTGGGACTGGGATGACAGCAGAACCATGTGGCAGCTGATGGTACTGTCTCCAGAACCATCGCAGCAGGGTCTGGATTTGTCATCTGGTAAACCCCTCTGCTTCCAACGGGCCAGTGACATATGACTGACCACAGATCCACAGATGGTAGCTGCTGTACATTCCAAAGTCTCTCCAGGTGGCCTGTATCCATAGCCTGTCAGCCTTGCAAAAACCAGTTTCCTTTCTGATAAATATTTTTCATAAATATTATGGTATCAGTCATGGCCAGTATGTGTCGGCTCACACACACTCATGCGTGCACACTCACATCATACATACACACACATCATACAGAGAGAGGGAAGAGGAGGAGGAGGAGGAGGAGAAAAACACAACTAGGCAGATAGACAAGGTGAAAGACTCTGGAACAAGGTGTTTGGTTTTATTTTGCCTTTTACAGAAAAAGAAAAAAATGAAGAAAGATAAAAGGAGACCAACAGAGCTAATACCCCTGTGTTATACCAGACTCCCACAAGCCCATCACTTAGGAGCTGAATTTGAGCTTCATTTACACAAAGGTAGCTGCTTTGGTTGGGTTGGGCTAGAGGATGGATGAGACTGCTCTTTCTTTTTTAAATGCAAATTCAAATGTAAACTGACTTTTGCATTGGAGTCTTCAGATCCCATCCTTTGTTTCTACCCACATGAGCATCTCATTTTTCTGTGTTTTTATTTCCTGTAAGGCTACAAAAGAATGAGAAAATCTTTTGCAAAGCGGTTGCCAGTATTTAGCATCCACCTGCTTATTTGCTCCCATCCTGTGGTACCCTGTCTGGTCCTCTGGCAGGTGTAGCTAGCAGCTGTAGCAAACTTCACCAGGCATGGGCAGATGGATAAGATGCAGCCCACACAGTGGGAAAGATTTTGGGAAAAATAATAGATGATCAGACCTTCATCGAGGCCTGCTATGGAAATGTGGCAGCAAGGCAAAGTGTGCCAAGTTGGCAGGTGCCTGGGTCTGCTGTCGTGTATGAGCAGTAGTGGGATTCCTGTTGGGTGGAGGCTGGCACACTCAGCAGTGCAAGCTGATCATTGTGCATCTTAGTCGTTTGCTGTAACCATCGTAGATGGCTCTTGGAGCAGATTTGCAGTGGGGGTGGGATGAAGGTGATGGCAATTGAGCCTTGGGGCTGTGGACCAGTCACTGCCTTCATTGAGCTATGTGACTTGGGGCAAGTCAGGCATCCACTCTCACAAGTGACTTCTTCTCCTTTCGTAGAACTATCCCAGACATGGCTGTTCACCTGATCTTCACCATTACCATGAAGGGCCTTCCCAGCCTCAGAGAAAACAGAGAGGACACACCAGGCAAGCTTGGAGGCTACACGTAGTGGGTGGCATTCCTGTAAGAAGAAAAGAAATAAATAGATCTATAACTCCTAAGGAAATAGAAGCAGTCATTAAAAGTCTCCCAACCAAAAAAAAGCCCAGGACCAGATGGTTTCAGCACAAAATTCTACCAGAATTTCAAAGAAGAGCTAATACCAATATTCCTCAAACTGTTCCACACAATAGAAACAGAAAGAACATTGCCAAACTCCTTTTATGAGGCTACAGTTACCCTGGAACCCAAACCACACAAGAAAGAGAATTACAGACCGACCTTCCTCATAAACATTGACACAAAAATATTCAATACAATGCTGCCAAACTGAGTCTAAGAACACATTTTTTTAAAAAAAAGCAACAAAACAAAACCAAACAAACCCCACCTCATCTACCATGATCAAGTAGGCTTCATCCAGAGATGCAGGGATGGTTCAACATACAACAATCTGTCAATGTAACCCAGCATAAAAAAAATAGACTGAAAGAAAAAAGAAAAAAATGACCATCTCATTAGATGTTGAAAAAGCCTTTGACAAAATCCCAACCTCCTTCATGATAAAGGTCCTGTTTCAACTTTATTATATGCCAGGATTTGTTGACTTGCCATGGGATGTCTTATCCTCTTCGAGGAATGGATCAGGGATGGAGTAAGTGAGGGGGAGTAGGAGAAGGAGAAGGAGAAGGGGAAACTGTGGTTGGTATGTAAAACAGGAAAATATTAATAAAAATTTAACAAGTAACAAAAATGGAAGGTACAAGAAGAGCAGCTACAGAAGCAGTAACCATATAATCCCTGGCCTGTAATCCCAGAATTCAAGACGCTAAGGCAGAACAATCAGGATCAAGGCCAACTGGGGTATAGCACAGTTGTAAAGAACTTGCTTGGGTAACACACACACACACACACACACACACACACACACACACAATATATATATATAAATAAATAAATACATAAAATTAACTATTCAGTATATAAAAGGCCCCAAGTATAATGTTGTGTCTTAGGGTTACAATTGCTATGATGAAACACCATGACTGAAGTTGCTTGGGGAGGAAAAGATTTATTTGGCTTACACTTTTTTATCACTCCTCATCCAAGGAGTTCAGGACAGGAACTTAAACAGGGCAGGAACCTAGGGGCAGGAACTGGTGCAGAGGCCATGGAGGGTTACTGGCTTACTCCCTCTTTCTTGCTCTCTTCCCATGGGAGTCAACAAGCTCGTCAGCCTCCTTTCTTATAGAACCGCGGATTAGCAGCCCAGTGTTGGCGCAACCCACAATGATCTAGGCCCTTCCTACATCAGTCAATAATTAAGAAAATGCTGAAATATCCAGATCTCATGAAAGCAGTTTCTCAGCTGAGCTCTCCTTCTTTCAGATAACTCTAGCTTGGGTCAAGTTGATATAGCCAACACAAGTACCATGGCCTCTTGGCCAGGGTCTTCCAAATTGTACATGCTGGAAACAAAATTTCAACTTGGATCTGATTGACACAGCCTCAAATCTTTAAGCCTATCTCGAAATTGCTTATTGTAGTCTCCCAACTTCCGCAGTGACAGTGCCATCTATTGGCTTGTCAGGGAATGGCAGGGTCAAGTAGTGCCGCCAGGCCACACCCAATCACCACCAGAAATATCTGTACTGCTGTAGAAGTGACGCTATAACCTTACTGTTGCCATTACAGGGAGGTCTAGACTTTAAACCACCTCTGAGCACCTGAGGGGGAGGAGAGAGGTTTCAGCCCTGAGAGTTGAGTGGCCAAGGTAAGTGGTGAATAAATACTGCCTTCCTTTTGCTGTTTGTATGTTGTTCAATGATTTTAGCAGCTCTTTCTCTTTTCTTTTTTTTTTCTTCCTTGGTTCTAGGACCTGGCAGCTATATTCCAAGCCATAAACCAAAGTGCTGGACACCTTACAAACCCCTTCCTACTCTGGTTAGTTTGAGGAGAAGAAAAAAATGGCAAGAGCAAAATGCCCAGAAAAGTTCATCATTAGTGAGTTCAGTAGAGAACTCAAAGAGAAAACCCTTAAAGTCATATTTGTGAAATACAGGCAAATAGTGGAAAGCATTTTGAGAAAAGGCAGTGACGCAAAGAATCCCAAAGATGTAACCATGCAGCCTATGAAAACCACACGGGTGTGAAAGGTGAGGTGGGAAACTGTAGGTATTACCTTGGCTCAGATGGAAAGGGATCCTGGCAGTTGGGAGCCCAGGAATACTGTGTGTTACAGCTCCATGGAAAGGTATTCAGGTCGTCAGGAGCTGGTGAATACCACAGGCCACAGTACCAGCTTACTGTCCTGCTTCAGGGAAAGGCTTCCCCAATGATAACAGCTCCACTCCAGCAGAGAAGGGTCTACCCAGCAAATTTAGTACAGTCCTGTTTCTGTAACAACTCTGCTCCTCTAGGGAAGATTCCCTCAGTCAAAGTCTTAGAACTTCACTCCCCTCAGCTGATCTCTATCCAGGCTTCTTAGCTGCTCTGGCTAAAGAGAAAGGTCATCACTCAAACCTCAAAAGATTTATTGGAGGGAAGAATCCAGGAGAGTGGCTGCCTCAGCTAGGTTGAGAGATGAAATCAAGGAAAGGACTTCAGGCACAGGGTTTATATAGGGCTTCGTAGGGATGGAGTTTTGGGAGGGGGGAGATTTCCAGTGTGTGGATTGGTCAGAGCTTCAATATCTGAGCGCTGATTGGCTAGATTTCTATGCTTAGGGACTAGCTGGTTTTTCTGCTTGGCTTGGAGATTGGTCCATTTTTGATGCCAGATTTGGCTTAGGTTTCAGGGTCAAAATATGTTTCTTTCACTGACTCGGCTTTTGGGCTCAGATTTCAGCACCAGGGCATATTTCTTTTGCTGGCTCTGATCCTACAGCCAAAGTATGTTTCTTTTAGGTTGGTTTCAGAGTCACGGCACATTTCTTTGGCTCTACGTTTCAGGGATATAGTGTTTCTTTCACTAGCTCTGGTTTCAGGGCTAGGGTGAGTTTCTTTGGCAGGTCCTTCTATCCTATAGAAACTCCAGTGGAAAAGCTAGCGTAGTGCAAGGGAAAGCCAGCAGACTGGAACCTGCTGCCAAACCAATGGTTGGAACTTGGACTACCTCTACCTCCAAGATGCACAGCCCCCACCCCTCCAGAGGTAGAAGAAGTGGAAGTGGAGGAAGTAGGCGGCTTCCCCTAGGCTCTTTCATAAAAATTTAAGATTAGTTCTCCCAAGGGGACAGTTTCCAGCAAAAAGACCCACTACTATGAGATGGGAATTGGTTCTTGTAAGAGATTAGTGCCCCATTTATCATATTGGAAGAGGTAGTTATGAAAGTTGTGTTGTTCTACCAAAGGATTAGTAGAAGAAGTTGTGTTGTCTTTTTATGTTTTCCAGTGAGGTTCTCTGTAACTTTGTTTTGTGAGGGAGGAAAGTAAAATATTTAATTTTGGTAGAGGATTGTTTCAGCAGGAAAATTTTAAGTGTGTTAAGTCCTGACTTGGAGCAATTTAAGTTTCCAATTAAAAGGAAAAAAGAAAGAAAAGCAAATTAAGCATTTATTCTTCTATCCAATAAAAATAGAACCACAATGCATACTGAATTACCAGAGAGCAGGTTTCACATCCTACATACTAATAAACACATGAAGGCAAAACTGAGCTGGAATGTTGTTTTCATCCTCTGATAAACTTAAGGTATTAGCAGTGAGCAGAAATGGCTGTTGACATAAAAAAAAAAAAAAAATGTGAGTTCCTCTCAGTGAAAAACTCAGAAAACTTTTGAAGCAATCATGCCACCTCAAAATTTAAAAGAATAGAGCCTCCATTATCAACCCTCTGTTAGCAGGAATGCTGAAGACTGCAGTGGGGGCCGGGGAACCACTGCAAGGAAGATGATTTCTTCTGCAAGAAATCACTACTTTCCCCAATGAACTAGCATCACAGATTGCAATGGGTGGAAGCTGAAGGAAAGGTGTGTGCAGTACAGGCCCCCAGAAAGGTATTAAATAAGCAAAGAAAGCCAGTCTATGCTCTAGAATAGTATTTAGAGTATACATCGGCAGTAAAAGCACAAAGCAAGGCACTGAAGGACTCATCATAAAAGTTAGGACACTGGCAAGGGTGTGGATGAGAGTAGCTGCAGGTCTGTGTGCATAGCTAGCAATGTCTTATCTCTTTTCATGTTTGATAGTTACAGGATATTCACCTTTCAGAATTTACAAATGTATTGCTTTGATCCCACCTACCTCTCTGCCTCTTCAGGATTTGAGAGCTGCCTGGAGCCTGGAGTGTCCTTAGAGCCAGGCATTTTTTTCTGCCAGAAGCCAAGGTCCATGAGTAAACAAATCAAACCAGGTTGAATATTTAGGGCTCTCCACCACATCAGTCATGGCTCCTGGACTGAGCACCAGAGGTAGACATGGTCTGTATTCTTCCAGGTTGTGTTAAGGACTGTGGTCCTTCCCATAGTCACTATGCTTGCTGCCAAATGACACATCTTCCACCAAGATACTGCCCATTATTGGCATCACTCACTGTCTGAAATGGGGTGGGGACTATCTCTGGTGGGTGAAGATGGGGTTGATGATGGCTTTATCGAGGGCAATTATATTCACCCTAGGGCTGGTGAGGTGGAGGCGACAGGAAGCAGAGTTCACTTCTCTCTGTGAGTCCCATATTTAGACACTCATCATTTCTCTTCATGTCTGACAGTTTAAAGAAAGTGATGCCTCAAGCCTCAGGAATAGGAATGGCTAGTAGGTAAAGCTTGACTAATAGTATATACTAGACACCAAAGTGACATTCCCCTATATTTCTCAGTAAGTTTCAGTGGCCTCCTGCTGTCCTGAACAATTCTCTTGGACAATGTATGTATGTACAGAAAAGGCTCCTGTATTCAGGACTCTTGATTTTCTTTCTTCTGTCTCTCTACTTCATTAAATGGTTATCATATATTTGTCCCTTTCTCTTGTCTGTTCTGTGTCACTTGTGATAACAGCTCTGAGCTGCAGGACCGTGGATTTCACATATGACTCAGCAGAACTTTCTTACAAAAGTAATTATTATCAATAAAGTGTATGATCTTGTGATAACAAAAAGGACAAATTTATGTATTTTAACTCCCTTTCCATATCTTTAGTATTTTAACAATAATTTTTTTTAACATTTTAAAATAGTTATTGATTCTTCACTTTTTGTGCATTAGTATTTTGCCTGCATGTCTATGTGAGGGTGTCAGATCTTCCGGATAGTTGTGAGCTGCCATGTGAGAGTGCTGGGAATTGACTCCAGGTCCTCTAGACGAGCAGCCAGTGCTCTGAATGTCTGAGCCATCTCTCCAACCCCCAATAAAATATTTTTAAATAATGTCTGAGTATTATTTTAGAGAGTGAAAAGAAACTAATATGGCATCTTACAATAGTGGAGACCTAATTTGTCTGTTTTGGCGTTAGATTTTCAGGACCTGCCCTGGCTTTTGGCCCTACAATTGGGTTATACAGATTCTCACTGAACAAATATAAACTTGATTGTCAACTTGTTCTGATTGATTATAAAACAATAAGCTTGCCTCTGGGCATATCTGTGATAGTACTTTCATGGAGGCCTAACTGAGATTAGAAATACCTTCCCCTAAAAGAGACAGCACCTTCCAATGATAGCCTAGATATAGAGGTCAGGTGCAAGGAAAAGGCAGAGATGTTTACCAGCCTGCTTTCATTTTTTCCAGCAAGTGTATCTATCCTGTTGTCATGACTGCTGCTCCCATCCTCTGCTACCATCAGACTCCAGTATCTTCTGGTTCAAACATGGGCTGAAGCCCAGCAGACCATCAAACATCCTCTAGGACTTCAATATCACATTGGTGCTACTAATATTATTGTTCGCAAATAAAAGAAAGAATGACTCCACACCATCTCCAAGTCTCTCCAAAACCCATGCCACTTTTGCTTTAAGACTATTCCTCTTTATAAAGTTATATGTGCATCAACTATTTTTTTTAAAAAAAATCTAGCAGTATTATTTGTAACAGCAAGAACCTGGAAACAACCTAGATGCCCCTCAACTGAAGAATGGATTAACAAACTGTGGTACATCTACACAATGGAATACTACTCAGCAGTAAGAAAAAAATGATATCCTAAAATTTGAAGGCAAATGGATGGATTTGGGGAATATCCTCCTGAGCAAGGAACATTTTCACTCTCCTGCATGTGTAATAGCTAAGAGGTTGTCCAAATGCCACTCTTGACAGATTTTTGTGGAAGCTTAATCTCATGTGTATGATCTGCAGTTATCTCAGTCTTTGAATCTATTATCCTTCCAAATATAAAGGGATTTTGAAGTCCAGGCTTCTAATCCCATTTTTCCCTTTCTAGTGACCAGCTCTCCTCCTTAGACTGTGCACATGGTCATCAAGAGCATCTTCATTACACTAGAGGACACATCTTCCATCTAGGAAAGCACAATGGGTTCAGCGGCTCTGTCTATGATGGTCCCATCATCCCTGTTACCCAGGAAACTGCCAGGATTTTAGTAGCTCTGTGTCAGGGAGCAGGAACAGGGACAAAGTTCATATGTTTTTAATTATGTTACAAAAGTATAAGTGTTTTGTCACCGTCTTATATTTTATACCATCTTTCAATAAAAAGCGTTGGGAATGGTTGATCATTTTAATCCTTTCTTATGACCCCATATTTTGTATACCAGATAAGAGGTGCTGGGATTGGAGATCCTAAGTCAGTACTAACCTGGTTATAAAATACATCACATACTTCTGCCTTGCTTCAGGTCTCAAAAGTGTCATATTTTTTCCTTGGCTAACTTTAGTTGTTGCTTTGGAGACAAACATTAATTTCAGGAAATCCAGGATATCTATATCTATATTATATATATATATATGTTTTCTTAGTCAATTTATCAATTATGAATTCCTTGTGGCACCACTGAAGGAAAAGTTATCTTGTGTCTCTTCTCCAATAACATTTGAGATGATGAACTTTATTGAGATAGTCAGAAAAATCTGCCCAACTCACACTTCAACACTTTTAAGAGGACAGAAGGGATGGATTGCAAAACAGAAGTTGTGGAAACTTAACACCAAATCCAGCACCTGTTCTCTACAGAACATGCGGTTAGATTTTCTAGATCCTTGTTAATTTTTTGAAGACAAGAAACCATGGAGATAGAACCACCTAAAATACCGATGATCACATTGCCTTAAAATCTCATTTTGAACTACTTTTGAAGCTTTAGAGATGGCTCAGCCATTAAAAGCTAGGCTCACAACTGAAAATATTGGGACAGAATAGGAACACTATTGGGAAAACTGGATATCCACATGCAAAAGAATGAAATACATTTCTCATCTAATAGCATTCAGCAAAATAAGCATTTTTATTTATATAAATAACTGCAGAAAAAAAGGATTGATTGTGCCATGGTTTTAAACATTTCAACCCATGACTACTTGAAGACAAACATCATGGCAGAGAGACAGTGCTGAAAAGTTGCTTACCTCAAGGTACCTTGGACAGGAAGGGATCAGGTCCCAGCATGCCTTTTAAGGGTATGTTTCCAGTGACAGTTTCCTAGGTATCCTTTTTAAAGTTCCTACTACTTCTCAACAGCTGTTGACCAAACCTCCAACACGTGAGCTTGTTGGGGCATTCTGTATCCAAACCACAACATACTACATACAATAATCAACTCAAAATGTTTTGAAGTACTAAATGTAAGCTCTGAAACCAGGGGAAACAGGAGAAAAGAGGCTTGTTAATACTGGCTTCAGAAACGATATTTTTTATTACCACACCAAAATCTCAGGCAACAGAAATAAAAATAGACATGGGGGAGTATATTAAATTAAAAACCTATGCAAAGCTAAAGAAACAATCAACAAAATATGAAACACAAGTAACAATTTTAGAAAAATATCAGTCTGCCATCTATTTCATAAAATACATAGGACAGTCATACAATTTAAAGTGAAAATACAGTCAGTCTTGGAGACTCATGCCTGTCATCACAACACTCAGAAGGCTGGAAAAGGAGGATTGTCATGGGTTCAAGGCCACTCTGAGTTATACATAGTAACTTGTAGGCTCTCTTTGGGCTGTAGAGTGAGAGATTTTATCTCTAAAACCAATTTAAAAAACAAAAGGTTGAAACACAAATAAACTAGTAAAAACAAATAAACAGAAAATTCAAATAAGCAAGGTCAATAGATGTGTGAAAAGGTGTATGGAAATGGGCAAATATAAATTATAAGACACTCATGCTAGATATGTAACTTGATGGTGAGTCCACCTACTTATTGGTATAATTTCATTTAACCAAAAAGATACAGAAACAAAAGTGGTATTATATTAGTTACTTTTCTTATTGCTTTGACAAAACACTTGGTGAAAGGAACTTAAAGAAAGAAAGGTTTATTGGATTCAAAGTTTAAGGAATTCAGTCCATCATGATCAGAAGGCAAGGAGAGGAAGCCTGGGTATCTGGTCACATTGTGTCCACAGTCAAGAAAGAAAAAGAGAAAAAAATGCTGATGTTCAGCTTCCTTTTTCCCTTCCTCTTTTTTACTCACTCCAAGACCCAGTTCATAAATCATTGGTACCAATATTCAGGGAAAGTCTTCTCTCTTCAGTTAAGCCTCTCTAGAAACAGTTTGAAGAAGGGAATACATGGATAAAAATGAGACTTTATTCATTACAATAACAATAAACCTCTCAACCACAAAGATTTATCTAAAGATATTGCTCTAGGGTGATGCAAAATACAGTGAAGTTGACAATAAGTATTAACCGTCACTGATATAAAAGGGGTTAATGTGGCATTACGACTTTAAAGTACATAGTTTTCCACACACAGAAGTTTCTCACCACAGAATAGAGCATAGGACATCCTCAGCAGGCCATGTCTGAAATTTTATGGTGAGAGGTAAAGAGAATAAGTGTCTTTTATAACTTTTCAGCCAAATAGATAGTTTTACCATTTTTTTATGTTTTTCTAGCACTTGAATGTTTTCTTTATTTTGTCCTTAAGGATTTTTTTTATGTATCATAGTTTAATCACAATTTGGATAAAAGATAAACATTAGTCCCCAGAAATAAAAAAAAAAATCTTTGTAAAGAAAATCATTCAAGAGACAAATTCATATTCCAAAACGCAGCTCTCTCCTGCTCATTTTCCGTCAATGATTATTTACTCTGTTTTCCATTACTGAAACAAAATACAAAAGACAGAACACTTAATAATGAAAAAGTGCACACAGTTCTGGGGGTTCAAATGCATGGTGCCAGCATCTGCTTCGTTCAAGGTGGATAGCATCACATTAGATGGAAGATATGGAAGGAAGAAATCATATACATGGACAGAAGCTAAAGCCAGACTTGGGGGTCTGACCATTTATACAGTCTAAGGGAAGTTCCCCAGTGACCTAAGGATATCCCACTGGTCCTGTTTCTTAAAGGTCCCACCACCTCCTAACACTGTCACACTGACAATCAAGCTTTCACCACATGGACACAGACCACAGCACCTATTATTACTATCCAACACCAATACATGTTTCAAAGGGGATGGATTTTTTTAACATTATATTGTAAGTGCAAACTATGCCTGTTTCCTATGCAACGTGTATTAATTATATAAGCTCGTTTGCATTGTTCAGTTGAAATAGGTCAGCAAAGCATAGATGCCTCCTGGCAAACCTAAGATATTCATGTTTCAAGCCTCCCACAGAATTCTCTAATTAAAATTAATGTATGAGGTCCACCACCTTAGGGATAACAGAGGACCATTACTCCAGGTGGCCTATGCTCTGTCATTTTCCTCTGTCCCTCGTCTTTCAACTAACAGTGTTTGTGAAAGAAAGGAAATTCAATATTGATGTCATGAACCAATTACTATTATATGTGGATATTGAGATTGCAGAAAGGAATTACATCGTCAGATCAAAGGTTTTTTTTTTTTTTCTCAGTTATCCATTTGCTCATTATCTTCCAATAAAGTGGCTGATTCATTCCAAGTAGACTACAAATTACTGTTTCCGGATATTAACATCGAAGACATTCATCAGCAGTATTTGTCAAGGGCTGTCAAACCTAGATTAGAGAAGGAGAAAATGAATGAATAATTCACACACACACACACACTCACACATACACTGCAGCATCTAATTACACGCAAACTAGCCTGAAAAATTACAACTAGGAAGAATCGGGCTTTACCTTAGGTTCATTCTAAATATTAAGTTTCCCATTGGCAATTTTTAGTGCCCCTTCCACTGAAACTAGGCAGGTTTTAACTTTTGAAGCCCACCACAAAAATTGACTAGTTACCATTTTATAATATTTTTTTTCATCTGCACCATTCCAGGAATACAGCCTTGAGCAGAGTTCTTAACCTCCTGAATACTGTGACCCCTTAATACAGTTTCTCATGTTGTAGTGACCTCAGCCATAAAATTATTTTCATTGCTACTTTATAACTATATTTTTGCTACTATTATGAATTGTAATGTAAATATCTGATATGCAGGATATTTGATATGTGACACTTGTAAAAAGGTCATTAGACCCCTCAAAAGGATCACAATCCACACGTTGTGAACCTCGGGCCTAGAAGGTAACATGGCTGTAGTATAATTTACTCTATAAAATTAATTCATAGAAAATTAGCAAGAACAGAAAGTTTTCATCTCACAGTAGAAAACACATATGTATTCTGGTTAGTTATAACTTTTAACTTGATACAACCTACTCACTTGAGAAGAGAGCCTCAATAGAGGAATCATTTAGATCAGCATGTCTTTAGAGAATTGTCCTAACAGCTAATTGAAGTAAGAAGACCCAGTCTATTGTGGGCAGCACCATTCCCTAGAAAGGGAAATCCTGCCGATATAAAAAAAAAGTGAAGAAACAAAAAAGACTATCTAAAAGTAAAAAAAGATGCATTTGTTCTTTTTGCACTACACTTTGGATACAATGTGACTAGATGCTTGAGTTTCTGCCTTGATTTCCCCTTAGTGACAGATTGTAACAAAAAGTTTTAGGCCAAACAAACACTTTCCTCTCATATTATTTTTTTCCTCACAACATTTTTTATAAAAATGTAAATGAAACTAGGACAACATATTGCCTGCTTTGGTACTAGAATGTTTACCATAGGCATGCAGAGCATTCACACTGATGATAAATAAAATCACTGAAGGCATAGGATACCTGTGATGACCTTCATGGACAAGGGCTACTGTGACAATTTTGAGTCGATGAACAACCTTTACAACTGTAGAGTTTAAATTCAGGAAGGAAGGCAGGTAAAAAAAAATTGATTTATGATGTAAAAAAAAAAAGATATGGCTTGAGAAGACAGAAATGCCAAGAAGGAGGCATCTTAATGAATTCATCCTTGCACAGCACAAGATGAGTGTGGGAGGGCTGCAATGAGATATCTGCTGAGCTGAATTCAGTAATCTCCCCCAGTTCCTTAGCCCCTCACCATTGATTGTGAGAGAAGACTTATGAGTCATTCTTGACTCTTGATATTAATAACCACATAAGTGTCTTATAATCTTTTAGATACATTTCACGTAAGAAGCAAAGAGTTGAAACATCTTTAATACACGGGCATAGAACATTTTCCTTTAAACAAAGTCCTCGAAGCAATGATGCTGGAAACATCTTTTGGCTGATGAATATGTATAGGGCACCTACCATTTATTCCCAAGGCATTGGGGTGCATACAGTTCTTGTATTCACAGGTCTTCAATGCAAGGGAGTGTGTGCGTGAAAGGTGGTGAGCAGGAAACAGGAAAAGATGAAGCAACAGTAAGGGAAGACAGGAAGGAGAATGTCACTAGAGAATGGAGATGCAGGTTTGATGTATTTGCTTTTAGGAGAGAAGAAAGGGCTCAGAGTAGAGGGGTGATGCCTAAAATTTAACTTTGGAAAGTAACCATGACAGGTCATGTCACACAGTAACTCCTCTAGGAAGGCCTGCCTGCCCACACCCCACACCTTTCCCAGTCTGGGAAAACCTCCTTTCAGGTGTTCACTTGGTCTAATTATGAGCTCCATACTTGTATTTATCATATACAAAAGTTTTACCCTATCTGTTGAATGTATGAATAGAGATTAACTATTATGAAGCTCTAAAGTATCAAGACTGGCTATGTGTCTTGGTTTTGTGACCTTGAGGCCCATGTTACAGACTTATTTTGTGACTGTTCAGATAAACTGTACAGAACACAGTTCCCAGTAGATTTTTGATAAGTTGAATGATTCTACAAATCAAGGTGTAAAACTTACAGAAATCATCTTTCCAAGGTTTTCTTTGTAAGTGTAAAAAGAATTACCCAGAGAGGTTGTTATTATCAAAGATCGCCCCAGGAACTTGGATTCAGAAGATCTACAATAGGGGGCAAAAGCTCTTCTATGGCTTTAGACCATTTCTGTTAGCCTAACGCTATCTGCTGTCATCTTGGCACACACACAAAAAAAACAGAACCACCATGGAACATCACAGGACGACAGGGTGAAAGTAATATAAAAGCTAGAAGTGGGGAACAGCACTGAGAATCAGGTCTTATAGACATGACACACCCCAGATGAGGTACTTGTGAACTCACTGAAGTTGTGGTTGCCTGCACAAGATCTGTATGAGAGCTCATAGACATTCCATCACAAGAGTAGAGGGGGAGATCATGAGGCCACACCCTTCCCCAGGGACTGACAATGAATGATGGTTAGGGGAAGCGTGTCACTTTCTTCAGTGGTGTAGCCACTGGTAAATTGTTCATGGTCCAATAAATAATCTCCAATCTATGCTCATTTAAACTCAGAGGGTCACAGATACAAAAAAAGATATGAAAATAGGAAAGGGTCCTTAGTAAAAAGGAAGAAGGTTTCAGCAGGAGAAGAATAGGAGTTGAAATAAAGTAAGAGTGGGTAAAAGTGACTAAAATTTATTATATATTATATAAATTATGGAGATATATATATTCATAAATGAATGACAAAAACTGTCAAAAATAAAGACAATTAATTTAAAATCTTTGATCTTCCCTAAAAATATATATGTAGGGTTGTATAAGGTAAGCCTGTGAGCCTCCATTTAGATCTAGAATGATCTGGAACATAGGTGGGAAGTAAATAGTTACCTCAGAAGAATTTCAGACAAAAGTAAATAACAAGGGCTAAAGAACATGAATTTAGGCGATGGCTCCTATACCTAATTATCTATTAGATTCAACAACTCTTAGTTGTATCAATGGCTGTCCTCAGAAACCTGGATAGCTGAGAATTAGGGGAAATGTCACTCAGTGTCAGTAAATCCTCTGTATTGCTTAGAGTTGTAAACAAAATAAATCTCCACTCACTCCACTGTGATTTCAGAATCAGGACTAAGATTCATAAACAACGATGCAGAGGGGCAATTCCGTGGCCAATAAACTGATTTGACTTGCAGACCCTACTCTATCTTTAAGCCAAGGTGACTGATCTCAGCAACTGCAGTGAAGGTCAACAATAGCCTGTCTTGCAATGAGATGGCACTTAGAAGCCTGTTTTAAATTCTGTGAGCATCTCCCAGACCCTGGAAGCTCTCTGAAATTCTCATTAGGAAAGTTAGAGAAAGCACAGAGATTGTAGTTCATAACAGATCACTTCACAGGCACATTGCCAGGCATTTGGGAAGCTGGACCACAAAGACATCTTAATATGCAATGTTTAGAAAGTGTAATGCTATGAATCTATAATGACACTTTTAAAAATAATTAAAGACACAGATTTCCCCATTATTCTTAATGTCTTGAGGCCCTAAAATGTAATTCTATTTATTTGGAGAGCAAAGCATAATTCTATGGCTCCTACTAGATTTTTATCAGTAAAAGAAAATATTCTTCATATGCTGATAGGGGCTGTTCCCTATGTGGCCCTCACCATCTCTCATTCAGCAGAGACCTTCCACAAATACTAGATTCTCTCATCTTTGATCAGATAGTGGTGACATCAGAGGCAGTACTTACTTAGCATAGGTGGTGGCTTTGAAATAGCTGGCCAGGCTAAGAAACAGTGATTTGACACCATCTTGGGTAGAAAAAGGGAAATATATGTTTATTTTTATTTAAATGATCATGATTTGAGTAAATTCCAAGAATTAGAACAGCAATCATTGGAAAGTTACTTACAAGCTATTGTAAACATCAATGCGCAGGTAAAGATGCTGACTAATTCTCCTCCCATAAACCATCTGAAAAAACAACATTGCATAGTTGTTATATTATATTATATTATATTATATTATATTATATTATATTATATTATATATATATATTGTCATATATATATTATATTAACCCTACATTTCTAACACATGTACATTTCTTTAGCCAAAGAATAGAATCTGGATGCCAAAATTGACTACATAAAAATATAAATAAAATAAAGTAAAAATAGTATATTTCAGCAAAATGACAAACAGAACACCAAAAGGGACTAGACAACATGAACTAGAAACATATGGGTACACTAAATGGATTTCTTTTTTAAAATTTATTTTTACTTTTGATTGTGCATATGTCTATCTGAGTAGGAGTGACAGTATAGACATGTGAGTGCAGTGCCCGTGGATGTGGAGGGTCAGAAGTATTAAATCACCCTGTAGCTGAAGCCACCTGATGTGGGTTCTGTGATCTGAACTTGGAACCTTTGTCGGAGCATTCATTCTTAACTGATGAGCCTTAAACTGATTTCTAACAGAAATGTAAAAGCTATGCAATGGAAAGATAGTTTTTCAACAAGTGATCTTGAAAGAATTGAACATTTAAGAGCAGAAGGACAAACTCTCAAGCATATATCTTATCTCACACAACATTGAAACTAAAATAAATTAAAAACTACATTATAAATATGAAGTATAAAACTTTCATTAAAAAAATCAAAGATTAAAACTGTATGACCTTGTATTTGGCAATGAATTGTTAAGTTTAATATGAAGTACAGAGTCTATGAAAGAAAGAAAAAATGAATAATTGAACTCTGTGAAGATTAATGAATGAAAGATTTTCTCCAGGAAGAACCATGGTAAGAAGATGAAGAGACAATGCAAAGTCAGGAGAAAATATCTGGAAATCATGAATCTGCTAAAGGACTCATATAAGATACACAAGAATAACTGAAGCTTAGCAATAGGGGGGCTGAATAATATTAATTATTATTAATTAATTAAATTGTAAGATAATTTAAAAATAAAGCATAACAACCAGAAAACAAGTAACCTTCAAAAATTGGTTGGAAATGCGAGTGCATATCACATCTTGACTAAGCAAATATGTATGTAAAGACAAGTATTTAAAGCAATATACAACATCATTTGTCATTAGACAATGCAAACTAATTAACCATAATGGCTCAAATGACAATACTGAGCAAGATTGTGTATTTATGAGAAACTTTAAGCCTGTAAATGGCCATAAAAGTGGCAGAGAGGATGCAGGGTCATCATTGCTCAAGGGAAGGAAAATGGTAAAAATATTTTGGAGTAGTTACTTTATTCAAAATTAAAGGCAGACTTATTATATTGTCCTACAATTCCATTCATTGGTGCACATCCAACTCAGTTAAAAGCCCTCTGTCTTTGATTAAATTTCATTAAAAGTTGTCAAAAAATAAAGAAAGTAAGAGGTTTTGGACCAGTGACTATATAAACAGGCTGTCATGCTCCTACACAATGAGACTGTATTGAACAAAAAAAAAAAAAAAAAAAAAAAAAAAAAAAAAAAAAAAAAAAAAAAAAAAAAAAAAAAAAAAAAAAAAAAAAAAAAAAAAAAAAAAAAAAAAAACAGTGACAGATCAAAATAGCACATTTATTGTTACCATTGTATGTTAGAGAAATGAATGGTCTTACACACTAATCATTTACATGAAAAGTTTCATGGAACTGGGCAGCACAGAATAAACTAATTTGTGTGAATAGAAAAGCAAGTATTGTATTGAGAAAATTTTCCTCTATGCTTAGAAGGGGTATTGGTTTACAATTTCTTTCTTTTTGCTAAGTCTATGTATAATTTTGATACTAGGGTAATAGTGTTTTATAAACAAAATTAGAAAATATTTCTTCAGTGTCTATTTTGTAGAATAATTTGAGGACTATCAGTGTTAATTTTCTTTGAAGGTCTGGCAGAAATTTGCACTGAATCCATCTGGTCTTGATCTTATTTTGGTTTAGAGATTTTAACTACTGCTTCAATATAACAAAGGGTTATGGCTTTATTTAAATTGCTTATTTCATCTTAATTTAACTCTTGTTGGTTAGATATATCAAGAAACACATCCAATTTGTTGAGGTTTTCTAGTTTGGTGAAATACAGATTTTTTTTTAAGTATGTTCTTATGATTCTCTGAATTTCCTCATTGTCTGTTTTAATGTCTCTCCTTTTATTTTAATTTTGTTAATTTGGATCTTCTCTCTCTATTTTTTGGCTAATTTGGCAAAAATTTATTTATATTGGTGATTTTCTCAAAAAATCATTTTCTTGCTTTATTATTTAATTTTTGTTATTGTTGTTTCTACTTTATTAAGCTCAGCTCTGAGTTTGATTATTTCTTCCCATATACTCTTTTAGAGTATTAGTTCTGATTAGCTTTCATATGTGTCATTATGTTTCTAATATGAGTTCACTACAATCTTTTGATATAGGCACTTAGGTTTGTATATGCTGCTTTTATTTTTGTTCTGCTGTGGGATTATACTCTTGTACATTGTAGATATTTGTCCCTCATACTGATTGAATAAAATACTAATTAACCAGAAGACAGATAGGAAATATGGACTGGGCTACCAGACTAAGGAAACTCTGGAAAGAGGACGAACAAAACAGAGATGCCAGCAGGCACAGAGGAAAAAAGACCAGGATGCTGCTCTGAGAAAAGGTATCAAGCCACATGGCCAAACCAGATCAGTATAATGGGTTGAGATAAGATGAAAGAGCTAGCAATGTATCTGATCCATAGGCCAAGCAGCATGCAATTAATATAAGCCTTTGTGTGATTATTTGGGGCAAAGAGGCAGTGGGGCTGTGAGCAGGTCTGAACCTCAGAGCTAGGCTGGAAAGGCTTGGTCAGAAACTTCTTACTACATTGTTCAATTATACAATGTTTTAAATTTTACTCTTAACATTTGTCTTGATGCAGTTTTCACTACTCTGTGAGTTGTTCAGCTTCCATGTCTTTGTGCACTTTCTGTTGACTCTATTGTTGATAACCAACCTTAATAAATGTTGGCAAAATAAAATTCTGAGGGTTATTTCACTTTTTAAATATCATTTGAGATTTGCTTTGTGAACTACTATGAGATCAGATTTGGAGGAAGTCCCATGAGCTGCTGAGAAAAAGGTCTGCCCTTTAGAGTTTGGGCAGAATAGTCAATAGATGTTAACTCAGTCTGACTTATGGCATTGTTTAACTTATCTTTCACTGTTTGGTTTTTGTCTGGATGATCCTACATATTCAGGGAAGTGGGGTATTGAAGTTACTCTTAGTGTTTGGGCTAAAATAAATCAGTCAGAATGCTGGAAACCTCAAGGATAAGATGCTGACAAATGAAAATAACTGTATAATAAATGGGTGATGTAACCTCACCTGGAGGAAGGCAAGAGATGCCAATCTAAATAAATTCAGGAAATGGAGCTTCAACTGAAACTCTAAGACCAGAAATGGAAGAAACTAAGTATAGTCACTGTGTTTGCATCAGTAAGGTTGTTTCTCATGGGGGGGGGAGCGAGTTATTAATTCAACAACTTCTGCACATGTACAGCAAGATTGAATCAATTTAGTGCAAAATAGTAAAAATCAGATTCAGAACTGCCAGAGCAGAAGCCTATGAATGATTAAGATGACAGGGAAATCTGGAATGAGTCCTATGGCATTGGGTTAAGGATAGATATATTGATATAAACACACTTGAGTTACTGTATGTATTTATATATACATAATTTCCACATGTCTATGCCAGGTTATTATATATACACAACAAATATTCCTTATTCTTGTCTACACATGACCTAAAAGCAATCACACTCCAATATCAATCAGTACACAGGACACTCTGATCTCATAATGTTCTATAATAAAAGGATTTGGGGAATTACAAAGAAATGACTAAATTTAGGGCAGATACAAGATGAATGTAAATTATTTGTTATTTAATGGTTGTCAATATTATAAAGAATAATGGAAATACTAAGGAACAATAATTTATAATGCATTTTGTGTCATGATTGGGAAATTAGGATAAAAGCATGAGAAGAACATAATCCTAAATTGATTAAAGGTTTTTGGTTGAGTTGGACAAGTGAATGGCAGCCCTGCCTACAAACAAACTTTATTTCATCAATTCTAAGAGACTTGTACATTCTTTCAAGTCAGGGATCAATTCATAGATGATGGTGACTTGCTATCATTGTCACTTACATGGCAGTAAATCTCATTTACGTATGTCTTCACATTTTTATTCCTTGTTGCTAGGCTGTATGATTTCAAGTAAACTGTGTACATTGTTGACATTATACATTTTAATTGCTTTTAAATGTTGTGTTCTAAAGAAAGCAAAAGTCAGGTGTGGTAGTACATGCTTGTAATTCTAGCACTGGGAGGGTAGAGTCAAGAGGTGTAAAAATACCTTCAACCTCAACTATATAGAGATTATTACATAAAGAGTAGCCTGGATTATAGAAAATACAAACACACATAAATCTAAAGTAATAGAAACATATTTGAAAGGGATGTAGTTGCTGCAAGATTGTCCAAGTTCCTGATAGAAAATAAGAAGTACTGAGCAGAAACTTGTTTTTTAAAAAGGTATAACAAACAATAGTGTTGAATTATAATCCCAGAGTACGAATTATAATTTTGTGAAGTGAAGAGAAGATAGAGAGGATGAAGGGATTGGTGTTATCAGAATGTGTTATATACAAGTATGAAATTGTCAGAGAAAAAAATTTGTTAAAGACCATTTAAGAGATTCTTGAGTACTTAAAGAATTGTTCAACATCCTTCACTATCAGAAAAATGCAAGTCAAAACAACTGTAAAATATCATCTTATAATTGTGAGAATGGCTAAGATAAAAATCACTGATGACACCCTATGCTGAAGAGGATGTGGAGTAAGGGGAACACTTCTCCATTGCTAGTGGGAATGTAAACTTGTACAGCCACTTTGGAAATCAATATGTTTGCTTCTCGGAAAACTGGAAATCAATCTATCCAATGATCTAACAAGACCACTCTTGGCATATACCCAAAGGATGTATATTCTTACTCCAAGGACATTTGGTCAACTATATTCATAGCAGCATTATTTGTAATATCCAGAACCTGGAAACAACCTAGATTCCCCTCAACTAAAGAATGGATTTTAAAAATGTTGTACGTTTACACAATGAAGTACTACTCAACAGAAAAAAAAAATAACATCCTTAAATTTGCAAGCAAATAAATGGAACTAGAAAAAAAAATCATCCTGAGTGAGGCAACACAGACCCAGAAAGATAAACATGGTATGTGCTAACTCATAAGTGGAGTTTAGATGCAAAGTAAAGGATAACCAGGCTACAATCCACAACATCTGAGCAGCTAGGTAACAAAGAGGAACCTGAAAGAAACATCCCTGGATCCCCCTGGGAAGAAGAAATAGAGAAGATCTTCTGAGTAAATGGGACAATAAGAAGAGGAGGAAGAGGAGGCAGATAGAGAGCATGAGGGAATGAGATGGTTGAATTGGGAGAAGGACAGAGAGGGAGAACAGCAAAAGAGATGCCTGGATATAGGGAGCTATTGTGGGGTTAGAGAAACCTGGTGCTAGGGAAATACCCAAGAACCCACAGAGATGATCACAGCTAAGATGCAAAGCAATAGTGGATGGGGTTCTTCAGTGGCTTTCCCCTATAATCAAATTGATGACCACCCTAATTGTCATCATAGAACCTTCATTCAGCAACTGGCAGAACAACTAAGCACTGGGTTGAGCTCCCAATCCAGTTGAAGAATGGGAAGAGAGATTATATGAGCAAAGAGGTCAAGGTCAGAATGAGAAAATCCACAGAGACAGCTGACCTGAGTGACTGGGAGCTCACTGACTCTGAACCAACAGCTGGGGAACCTCCAAGGGACTAAACCAAGCCTTTGGAATGTGCTTAACAGTTGAATGGTGTGGACAGTTTATGGAGCCTCTGGCAGTGGGACCAGAATTTATTCCCAGTGCATGAACTGACTTCTGGGAATCCATTCCCTTCAGAGGAACACCTTTCTCAGCCTTTAAACCTGGGTGAGGGGCTTGGTTCTACCTCAACTAGATGTGCCAGAGTGCTTTAACTCACCCTAAGAGTCCTTACCCTCTCTGAGGAATGGATGGAGGGATGAGGTGGGGGAAGCTGCAGAGGACTGGGAAGAGGGGAGAGAGGAGAAACAATGGTAGATATGGGAAAAATTTAATTAATTTTTAAAAATGCTAGAGTATAGACAGATATGAGTAAATGTTTAAATTTGGATTTTTCAGTTTTCAGCTAATAGTTTCAGGATCCCATCCAGGAAACACATTACATTTAGTCATCATGTCTCCTTAGGCTCCTCTGGGATATGACAGCATAGTCCTGATGACTTTACTGACATTGAGGGGGCTTTCTAATGTGCTAGAAGTAAAGTTCCGTTCTTACTGCATCCTGTCAAGGGCACATACAATAATTAGTCTCATCTCATTGTGGTTGACCTTGATCACCAGAGGTGACGCCAATCAACTCTTGCCACCACACTCTACAAACACATAACTATGCTCTCTTCCTTTATCTACTGTTAGGAAACCAGTTTCTAAACCCAGCTCACACGAAAGTGACTTGGAGTTAAGCTCTGCTTCTCAAGGCTAGATTCATTATCATAGTCTAATCCATGAAGAATGTTTCACTGACAGAACTGTCAAATATAAGACAGCGTTTCCTGACCAACTTGGAAGTTTGGAATACACTAAGTTAAAAATGCTGACTTGAATGACTGCTCTGCATAATTTCTCCAGCCATTATTGTACTAACGCGCATTGTCAGTTTCCAACTCAGGGTACGTAACAATGAAATGTTGCAATCTATTTTTAACCAGAGAGCCTCCTCCTTTTGTTCTTTTGGTCTCATTGTGAACTAAAACGTTTCTCAAACCTCATAATTAAGTGGGAGGCTTGTTTTAAATTACCAACTCTCACTAGGCCTAAATTCATATCTCAAGTAAGAGGATCTAGGACTTAGTATTATAAGACACAAACTTCCCAAGCAATATGGAGGCATTTAACCCTTGGGATGCAGGAATTGAGAGTGAGTAGCATTTTCACATCAGAGTCCAAAGACTGGGGAGCTTTCAGGGCTTCACTGTTCATTTTCATTTCCTTCACTCAATTAAAAATATCTATGAACTCTTGGCTTTCTCTTTCCAATGTGGGTTCTAGGTTTTGAATTCAAGACACCAAGCTTGTACTGAAAACACCTTTACTTGTTAAAGCATGCCACTGGCAGATTGTCACATACTTGTAAGGAAAGCTAAATGATTAACATTTGGATAACTAAACATATAGTAATGGATCAGGAGTAGAAAGTGCTATGAAGTAAAGGAAAGCCCCATATTGTCTGTAGCACCATACTTGTCTACACATACTTACAGGAAAGGTCTCTCTAATAGATAATGTGAGGAAAAAGAATTGAGGTTGCATGTTATTAGTTCAAGTGGCATACATTTATACCATGAGGGACCAAAGACTCTGAGGCATTAGCAGGCTGGGTATTAAAGGAACTTGATCATTTTCCTAGAATCTTGGGAAAGGAAAGACCAAGAAGGCACCACAAGATCATGCAGCATAGGAGGGGGATGCTAACACACTTATAGTCAGGACTGAGTGCTCTGTATCCTGCAATGCTAAGCTAGCTTCTCTGGAACCACCAGCAGTTGTGCCAGTGACACAGGTAAGATAGAACCACTTCTAGAACAGCATGAACAAAAAGGGTCTTTACACATAATTGCGTGACAGCAACTATTCCAAAAGACTATCTTAGGCCCAAAAGCTTGTACAAGCCTAATACATCCTTATATACTAAGTACTTCTATAGAACCATCTTCCCAACAACTCCCTTTCAACCTCAATACATAATTCTTATTTTTAGGCATTGTGCCCAAGGGTTGTTGTTTCAAAATACTTGATATAATTCTCTTTATTTCTCCCTTTATATATGTTACCTTCTCTTAGCCTCCAGTTCTACACATGGCTACCAATGTGCTCCCATGCAGCACCCTGCTAGTTTCAATTGAGTATTAATATCCTTTAGAGAATTTTTTTGATTCTTCTGTATTTTAGGATACAAAGTACAATAGGAGAAGTGAGGATTCAGGGGGGACTTGAAGTGTTCTGGAATGTACTCGGATAGGGACTTAGACTGTAACTATCCTTGCTGTCAATGCCTAAGGGGGAGAAAGCACATTGTAAAAAAACATTTCTAAGCAAGGTTCACTGGCTTCTATCTGTACTTTAGAGGGTAAAGGGGAATGTAAAGAATAAAAGACACTTCCATGGCAGATAAGCAACCAATTCTTAGCTATAGAGCTACCTAAAATGGTTTGTGAAAGGAGGGAAGGATATGACCCACCAATTATAGGTCCCTATTGATTATGAAGTGTTATTGCAAAAAAGAAAGAAAAACTAAAATTACCTTGCACATGCAGAAATGATTAAGCACACTGCTAGCAGGATTGCCTGAAAGAAGACCTTGTGCATCAGATCTGCTTCTGCGGAAAGAAGAAGAAATGGATCATAGATTTCTAATTAAATAATCCTGGAGAACAAATTTCCACTAAAGCTGCTTCATAGTTTTCAAATATATGTCAGTTTAAGCAATTGATCATCAATATTAAGATAAAATCATGCCAAGTGGAGCTGGAATGTGCTCAGAGGTTATGAGTGTGCATACTATCTACATGGTAGGTAGCTCACATCTCTAGTTCCAGGAGACCTGATGCTGTCTTCTGGCCTCCACAGGCTCCTCCACAGATATGGTACATATAAACTCATTCAGATATGAACATATATGCAAACATTTTAAAGATCTTTTCTTTAAAATTATGTCACATTACATGGGTCCATTGATTAGAAATATTCCACAGTCAACTAATGAAATTACCTCTCTGACAGCAAAACAAGAGATTATGCAACTCAAAATGTTTTAGTCATGTCATTTGTTTTGATATTGGAGGAAGCCTTTGTAGAGATTATGCTAAAGTCAGAACTCTAAAAATGTGATGACAATGATGTTTATTGTACCAAGCCCAATAATAATAAAAATGCCTACAATTTACAGAGCGCTTTATTATTCACAAATACTTTTCATACATTAGTTTACTTAATCAGCCCAAACCATACAAAATAGGGAGCAATTATCTGGATTTTGCAGGTGAATAGAACAAGACTGAGAGACATGATGTAATAGTCCAAGATCATACAGCTATAAAATGCCAGAGCCAAGATTTAACATCCACTTCTAGACAGGACATAATGTTTTGTCTGAAATGAGGCATGGAAAGACAATTGCAACTTTGCATATTGTAAATCTCTAAAGACCAAGAAGAACAAAACATATGCATTAGGAAATATTCCTTTCAAAACTCTGAAATCACTGAACTACTTCAACACTGTGAAATCTAGGTGGAAAGAAGTACAAAGCTTCAAGCAGTTATAACCACAAGAATCATGACAATCATGACCCTGAGTCTCAGACCAACACCTTTAAGAAATGAGAGATGATTTTAAAGATTACTACATGAAGATTAAAAAAAAAATCTATGAATTGATTTCAGCTTAATTTTCTCCAAATTCTTCAGAAGTTTAGTTTTATAACAGTTATTTAAAACTCAGAAAACTTTTTACTGTGAGTGTTTTTATTTTCGTGATTTATGCTGGATATAGGGACAGAGTTAGCTATAAATCTAACTGAGCCCTTAGTGCGAGTGAAATCCTGAGGTCTGGCAATTTAGAATGCAGCAGTAGTAAATTATGTCACTCAAAGTATAGAGGATTTATGTATGCTGTGAATTAAATAAATTATTGTGGGAATGTCAACCATCCATCCAAAGTATGTTTGAATGCTCCATCTCTCCAGATTTCATGTGCAATTAGGAAAATAAATCCAGTCCTAGACACAGCAAAGATCACTGGCTGTGCACACTGAAGGATGAGTGGGCGTATCTTTGAAGCTGACAAAGAGATGAGCTATGTGACTTTGGACCTGTTGTTCCTTGCTCCTTCAGTGACCATTGCTTTGGTACCCACTTGGACATATCTCATCAGGAATCTGGCCCTCATTCCTCCAACTTCCAACCTGTAGATACTCTCTTCTTCTCCTCCCACTTTACCATCTTCTTACTTTAATATTTTCATATTTAAGTTTTTCTGTTTCATTTTGCTATTCCCCTATACACAGTCTGTTGCCTAGTTTTGAAGGCAATGCTATATTCTTGGTGGGGAATCACTTTTTCTGCTAAAGGGTGAAGCAACTGTTTGGTCTTTTTTTTTTTTAATTTTATTTTTTATCCCAGCATCTGACTCATTCAATGCCTTTTGAGCTCACATACTTATCAACTGAGTGCCTTTGGCATGAAAATGGAATTCTCCCAGAACTGATGTGACAATTCCGGAGCTCATATCATAACTCTAAAAGAACAAAACCTCTTCTGACAGATTGGAAATCTAAAAGGGGGTGTGTTGACAGAGTCACAAGGAGCCATCATGGGAAGATGAGCTCTGAGGAACAACAGAAACATAGAAGGGATGGCAGGGAGGCATAGACTGGACAGGAGGTTTAAAAAGTAGACCAATGCAAATAATGGCATGAAGGCCAGTGTTCTTTGCATCTCCTCTTCTACCTCACTCAGGTCCTACACATGGAGAACAGAAATTCTGGAGATGGCAAAGCAAGTCAGAGCCCACATATAAAGAAATGTAATTTTTTTCAGTGAAGTTATTATTCATGCAGAGTGCCCTGGAATCATAGCAGAACCATTTACTCTACCCACCAACCAGAAGGAGACAAAAAAGGCCCATTGAAGGTAGTCTCATTTAGAAAGGGCATTGATTACTTCCTAGCTTCACTCCTACATTGATGTCCTCTGGCAGGGGTGTGGTTGAAGGTCTCGTTTTGTTTAAGGGGTTGCCCACAGGGTGTTAAATTATGCCCCAGTAGATAAATGAACAGCATGAATGGGCTTTTTAGCCAATGGGGAGATCATAAGAGTGGGTATGAAACTGAGAGGACTGATAACTGAGTTTGATGAGGTGCATGATGTAAAATCACCAAATAATAAAAAAAGGAAAAAAATGGGATCCTAATTCCTTTTATCATACTGCAAAGACTTTATAAGATAATTGGTCAGTCTATTCTGATCAAGAGGCTCTGTTCAGAGAAATTATTTACTGCATATTGAGTAAATTGTGTCGTATTAGTTGATGTCAAATACCATTCTCTAAGTGTATTTTTATTGTTTGTAATTGTTAATACTTTGTGTTAATGTTTGCAAATGATATCAACTGAAAAATAAAATAAAAATCTGATGGAAGGAAAAAAGCAAATAATTAAAAATGAAAAAAAAAAAAGGGCATTGATGACAAGTAGAGGCCACCCAGGTACAGCAAGTACAATAGACCCAAGATACAGGAAGAGCAAGCATTTGTCACAATTGTATTCTCTACAATGAATCTGAAGGCTTACTTCATCTGGAGAATGTTAGTATTCTGATCTATACAATAAATTGATACACTTATAACTTGGTTCACCACAATCAGGAAGAACTTGTTCTGCTCACGCACTGTATGGTCAATCTGGGATCCAAGGATAACCGTGACCTTAGTTAGGGTCAGAGAATGATGAAAAATGCAGGCAAGCATGAAACTGTAGTGCAGGCCATTAAAAAGGAGTTCTGGGAAGCAGAGCCGCGAAAACTAGGCGCCCTGAAAGTGGCTGTTGAGTCTCAGTAGGTACTGATGGTCTGGCACTTACCTACAAAGTCAAAGCTAACTTTTCTGTTATTAAAACAAGTGCACAGGAAACTTAAAGACCCTTTAGCACTTCCTGAACAGCTGCGGTGAGAGTATAATGCAGAGAGCATGTGAGTGAGTCTCTGGAGGGATGCTTAGTAGGACACTAATCATTCATGGTTTATAAAGGCAAGTAAAGACAGGCTCATTTTCTTTCAATCTCTACCTCCTTCGGTGATAACCTCGGATCTGTTGAGCTTTCATGTGGACAAGACACATTAAATCCTTCATGTCATTTTAGTCATCGCAAGGTAAGAAGTAGGATTATCTCTCTGCACAGATGCAAGGTTAAATTTTAGAGTTTGGCAACCTGTTTGTAGAGCCTAGTACATTTTTTCAATGGGGCTCATAGATTAATAGTGGGGTCTGAACTTAAAATCCCTGCAAGCTGGGAAGAGCCAGCTCAGCTCTTCTCCCCTGGATGTGAGACTGCATGAAAATATCATTAATGTGCCACTGACTAACAGGAATCAGCAGCACACTGGTGAACCTCTTCCATTACTCATGCTAGAATATATCAAGAATTGGATATCACTTTCCTTTCTGGGGTATAACACTATAAGATATGTCTTCTTCATTTCTTCCATCTTTCCCTCCTTCTGGAGTAGTCAAGCACATAGCTAAAACTCAAAATCAAATAATCAAGATCTGTACTCCTTCTCAGTTTTATCCAGACATAATGCTTATCAGGCATCAAGGTCCTTTAAAAATAAAGCCCTGTAAATTCAGAATGTTGAGGACTTCATGGCTACACTCCAAGGCAGGCACCGCCTCTGGGTCATTTGAATACCAACAGGATCCTAGATCACTTCTTTCTCAAGCAGGTTGGTACCAGTTCCTAAATGCACATTAGTCATCATTGCATCATTCCTAAGTGGCAAGAAAAAATTCTTTGGGTGTGGCAAAAAATAAAAAGGACTCACTTGAATGCACCAAAATGTTCTTTTGGAAATGTCCTGATGCTTTCATTGGAGGCTGAAGAGAGGGATTCTGGGAGCTTTCTCTGAGGTGCTGAGACAGGATGTGATCAGAAGTTGAGACTTTTGGAGTGTCTGGAATTGACTTCTGAGATTCCCAGGCATCACTCAGAGAACAGTCTAGATCACTTCCTGTGAAAACAAAAAAGAATTAATAGAATTAATCTCTCTCTCTCTCTCTCTCTCTCTCTCTCTCTCTCTCTCTCTCCATCCAGTTATGCTGTTGTACTTTTATGATGAAACACCCTGACCAAAAGCAATTTAGGGGAAGAAAAGGTTTATTTGGCTTTTAGTTCTATGTAAAAGACTATCACTTTGAGTAAGTTAAGGCAATAACTCAAGCCACTAGTCACAGTATAGATTTCAGAGAAACAAGTCCACCCATACTGACTGTTTACTTCATTCTGTTCTGCTAGCTTTTTTCATTCTTAAGCTGTTCAGGGGTAGCAGCCTAGGAACTGCTATGTCTCACAGCAGGCTAAATCAGTTAATAAGCAAAATAATTGCCCATAGACACACCCACAGGCATTCTAGAGAATACCTTTCTGAGATCCTGTCTTCCCAGTGACTCTGGGTTGTCCAAGATGACAATGTAAACTAACCAGCAGAGCTGCCCTGTATTCAGTTCCCAAAAAGCAGAGCAATAGCAACACGGCCTACAGTGCTAGTGGAGGAGGAGAGGAGGAGCCTTCCTGGATGAGATGGTATTTTAACCTGTCCCCATCCTTTGAGATGTAAAAGACTTATCTTCAGGAGAAGAACAAGAGTTTGGTAAAGGAAAACAACTATAATGGTGACAACCAAGTGACCCAGAAGAGTCCAGGAAAATATAAAAGACAGATCATAGAAAGCATTGAATTCCCATCCGAGGAGTAGGAGATCCATTTACAGATGATGAGAGTGATGGGCTTGTTCCTTTCAAGAGTATCACCATAAACACATTCATGGGGGAAATCATCTAGGTAAAATAACATATAGTTTGATATATATAGTAAAATCCAGGTGGCCTTGGAAGAAATCATGAAATGGTACCATAACATCCATGTAGGCAAGGAGATGAGTTATCTCACTTTCAATCTTCATGTGATATTAGGTGGTGAATGAATTTATCTCAAGTATACGTGTGAGCATATGAGCTTCATATGTTTACAACATTAAGCTTTATAGCAAAGATTACTCCTCCTTCTAATTTGCCCATTCATTCATTTGGCATTTATTGAATGTGCTGTATATCAAGCCAAGCTATTGAGAAGCAATTGTGGATTAGACACATGTCACCATTTGCTTCACGAGGTGTATATTCAGGTAGGAGATGAGCTGCAGAATATATTGTGATAGGCGTCACTATGGAAATTCACCCTCATAAAACACAAGGAAACACTGACTGAAATGCTGAATAGCAATACATGCTTTGTTTTATCATTCACAGAGTAGACTTGCTGCAAATAGTCCCTAAGCACAAATGCACTCTCTTACAATTGTTCATTCACAAATACATTTTACTAACCCTGGAATTAGGCTACCGATGCTTCCAAAGTGACAGGCAAGGTTACTCTCAAACCCATGCAACATAAACAGTTTGATGTCCCCAACATAAATTCACCATGAGATGCTTGCTATTTGGTTGTTGGCTCTTGAGATAAATTAAGATTAAAAGACCTCAAATTCCCCAACATTTTGGAAAGGATGAATGCAAAAGAATGACTTTCAGCTATATAGGTAGTGCCACAACTGAACTCATCAGAAGCCACTGATTTGCTCCATCTGGCATGAACATCCTAAGAATTCTCAAGGCTCTGGCTTGAATTGTCTGTGTGATATCTACCTACAGCTCAGTTATACTCCCATATCCGTAGGTGAGACAATGCAGAACACGCTGGCTGGGCGACAAAGACCTACACGAAGAGCAAGCAGAAGCCCTGCATGGAATGCAGGTGTTTCCTGGGCTGACTTAAAAGATGGCACATGTCCAACACACATTCTTTTAAAGCTGTATATTTAAGCTCAGAAGAAAAGGTCATTCCCAGCAGGCAAGCTGAGGCCACTTACACCCCTAAACAAGAGCTGGGGTCAAAGCTGACAGGGATGGGGGATGGAAGGAAGTATTTGAAAGTCATAATTAAAGGGCTGCTGTTTAAATGGTGCTATAGGGCCTGGGGAAGGTTCTTTATTCTTAAAAGAGGCAGAAAATTAGAATCAAGTCCCTGCAGGGCTGAAATAGTCTATTTCTCTCATGAAAAGATGAGGGGAAAAAAGTACTCAGTAGCTCAGGCCCAGTCAATAGACGGAAAGAAACCATCTCCTTAGCATTTTTAAGTGGGTTTCAAGTTTAAATTTTACTAATCCAAGAAGTTAATGCCTCCTCCACCAGTACTAGCTTTTGATAGCTACCAGGAGCCAGTATAAAGGCTAGGTGTTGCATCACTCAATACAAAGTGCATGGTTTCCTTCAGAGAATGTCCAAGAAAGCTGTTTGCAACCCTACATTAGAAAATGTAGAGAAATATTGTCTCACATCAAAATCAATATGGTTATGAAAGATGGAGAACCCTAGGTAAAAGACGCCCACTCATACAATCCTTGCTTGGATTTCAGCATTTACCTGAACATTTGGGCAAAGTGTTCTAACTGATCTTACTTTGGGGAAAATTATGGAGTAGAGATGAATATTTTGTTTTTCTCTCATTTGCAATACCACCTGATGTCTGATTGTCTAATTAGACAACAATTTATAGGGTTTATGGGACTCTTGGTTACATGACTAGTGGAATATTTGGATCAGAGGTTCAAAATGTTTACTGATTCCATTCATCTCAGGTTCTTATATATACAGTAGGGATAAAGGGGACCAGAGACAGACAATGACCCAAAAGAGGTGAAATTCCTAGTGTGTATAGGAATGAGGGGGGGCTCAAATGGGGGAAACAGGAAGAAAGGCATTGTTGTTTGGATAACCAGATATCATTTATTAAAATACAACATACAACTTGATGGAAATTGCCAAGACTTAGGCTTCAGGAAATCTGGGCTATCAATTATAATAAGAGGGACATAGGTCATTTTATTTTAATTTTATGATCTCTATTTTCTTCATCCATAAAACAGATAGTTTTCAACTTCCACAGTGCTGTGATGACTAAGATGAGGAGGAATGTAAACATCTCATAGTATGGGATGTATAAAGGACCTGAGCTTTAAGTATTAATATGCATTATAAGATACAGAGTTCAGGGTTGTTCTGGGATGGTCACTTCAGATGTGGAGCCAGAAAAATGCTAGGTTGTCATTAAATGATGTTTCCAGATGGGAACGATTATCCAGAATACGAGTCTTTGGAAAAAGAAAGATGTTTTACTTTCAATTGGACATCTGAGAAATTGCCTCTCCATATAAGGATTTCTTGATTTCCAGTCCTGCCCCCCTGATTCTTCCAGGTTCAATACTTAACAAACTCTATCCACCACCACCCCCAATTTACTGTGGGAGAAATTATATCTATCCCCTGCCACCTGCTCTTTAATGAGCTGAAGATGTGTAGTGAGAGGGTCTTCAGGAGGGACATAACTGAAGTGTGGTGAGAAATAGCTATGACCCTAAAATAATTTTAGAGAGAGTAGAAACAGAAGAAGAAAGAAGCAGTCTGGAAGGCCATTTTTTTTTCCTATGCATTAGGAACCTCAAGAGAAGCAAACTGAAGTTTATCGGTCCTAGTTAACAATCAGAAAGGCTTTTTCGGTTTCCATTGCTGTCAGGGGACAAGCACATGGGATGACTGAGGAAAGATGCCAGCTAGGAGAAAGGACCAGAGCTGAGACTGGCTGCAATGACACCCCAGGGAAGTTCTCAAGCCAGAGGATTTCAGAAACTGCAGCAAAACTAAAACAAACAGGTGCTTCACAGAAATACGGCACAGAAATACTGCGTATTTCCTCAGTGCATTCATCATGTACCCTGCAGAAATTGCTCCTTCAAGGAACTAGTGGAGGCAAATCCTAGTGAAAAGCGTAGGAAAGAATGTCTGAGTTGCCGGGAGAACGCAGAGAGATTTTATAGAGAAGACAAGACTGAAGCGGAAACCTGGAGAATGAGTAGAAATTCAAATAGAAGACAGTAGGAAGCTAATGGACCAAGAACAGAGGAAGACAGTTCCCAGTGAGCAAGCGCTATATGACTAGATGGAGGAATGAGTTGGGGGAGTACCGTTAGCAGTTCTCATTGGCCTTAGTTGATGTAATCTTTTCAAAGCTTCATGACACATTCAGGTTCTGAGATTACTCTGTGAGGAATTTGGAGTCATTAATGAATGTCCAGAGTGAATGTGACATGAGTCTTCTGGCTAAAACACTCTAAGCACTGAGCCCCCGGAGCTCCTGGTTCCTCACTGCAGGAGCCAGAGTGATTTGGGAAAACTAGGACACTTAGGATCTCCCACCTCTCTTCCTGTTCAGCCCTCAGCTTCCCCCACCCTACCCCATCCACTCCTCAGAGGGGGAAAGGATTCCCCAGGGGAGTCAATACAGTCTTGTATATCAAGTTGAGGCCAGATAAAGCCCCTTTTCCCTATAACAATGCTGAGCAAGGTATCCCTCTAAAGGAAATGGGCTCCAAAAAGCCTGTTTATGCACTAGGAATAAATCCTGGTCTCACTGCCAGAGACCCCACAGACTGCCCCTCCACACAACTGTCATCCACATTCCAAGGACCTAGTTTGGTCCCATGCAGGTTCCCCAGCTGTCAGTTCAGAGTCAGTGAGCTTCCAATAGCTTAGGCAGCTGTCTGTGGGTTTCCCCATGATAATCTTGACTTTGTTTCTCATATAATCTGACCCCCTCTTCTCCTGGATCGGGAGTTCAACCCAGTGCTTAGCTGTGGACTGGAATCATAATAAGAGTTTTTAATTGGGTGGTATTTGTCTCCCTTGGCAGAATCTGAAGGCACTGTGGCTCATCATAACTTGAAATGTGTGAGCTATTTCTGTCATTTGTGAATAGAGGCTGTACATGCTACTAACATGCTATAATGTACTGGGTGGCTGACACAATGATGCAGGACCATCTTCTAAGACTAGTTCCACTAAGGTGAAGATTCCTGTCAAGGGGATAACAGACCAAGAGAATAATAAGTTGTTGTGAGCATTAGAACTCTCCCAACCACTCTTAGGAGATATGTTATTTGCCCTTACTCTGATTTAAATACTCTGTTCTCTGCCTTCATAAGAAAATTCATAATTTATAATCTTTTATAAAACTAGACTATGGAATAAATAATTCATTCGTGTGAACTCTTGATTAGTATCAATCTCCATCAATGATTAGATTGAAAGCTCCATGAGAAACAAGCAACCTCATCTGCAGCAAAGCATGTAATCAGTACCCGGCTCATAGCTAGCCTTCAAGGAGAATAGGGAGATCATGTGAGGGTGAGAAACTGAGACAAGTACAGCAGGGCTAGAGTAAACACAGAGACAGTGGATCACTTTTCATTCCTATGGAAGCTGAGACTGGCATGAGATAGAGGCCTCAAGAAGTCCCAGCCTGGGGCTTCACTCTACCTGTGACCCTACATAGCCTAGGCACTAAGCCGATGAGATGAGAGTTTTGGATGGGGAAATACTTGACACACATGCATATTCCTTCCTACTATTCTCCCATAGTTCCTGGACACTTACCAAAGCAGTCTAAGGAAACATCTTTGCTGATTGCCACAGATAAAGAAAGCAACAGATAACCAGTAAGGACCACATGGTAGAGCTTGTCCTGGAGCATGCTCACTATAGCATTACTCTAAATAGCCAAAACACAGAAGCAACTCAATTGTCTGTCCACAGATGAATGTATAAGAAAAATGTGGCAAGTGTTTGCCATGGACATCATTTAACCTTAAGTAAGGAAGGTAATCCTACCATTTGCAACAACATGGAAGAACCTGCATGTCCGTATGCTAAGATAAATGATCCAATGCAAAAGGTCAGATACTGAGTTCACTTCTCTATGGATCTAAATAGATACACTTATGTAAACAGATAATTCAGTATTGATTACCAGGACTTCAAGAGTTATGAGGTGGAAAACTTGGTAGCATAACATTTTCATTACATTAAATGAATGAGTTTTAAGAATTTTTGTGGCACAGTCTGATGCCTGTGTTAAACAATATGATATTTGTTAAGAAGATAGATCATGTTATATGTTTTTAAAACACACCTACACCTGTACACAAACACACAGAAGGATAAAAAGTGCCTTAGGAAGTTGTTATGTCCTTTATGTTAATTATGGTGGTAAATAACAGGTGTTTGCATATAAATAACTCCATTATATTGTACATATTAAATGTATACATTCCTTTGTGTATCAATTATACCTCAGCAGAGCTGTTTAAAAAGGGGGAGGGGCTAGTCGACCAAAGTAATGTGGAAGTAAGAAAGGATCCAGGATATACCTGGCTGATCACACATTCCCAAAAGACTATTCTATGATGCCAGAACATGAGGCAGGCTCTGTGGCAGCAAGGAAAATATCCATGTGCTGTTTCTCAGGATTACCTGGACTAACTTTGAGAATTATCACTGATAATTAAATTAAATTAAATTAAATTAAATTAAATTAAATTAATGGCTCCTATGTGGCATGTTGGAAATTCCACATAGAACTTTTAAATGATGACATTAAACACAGAAATTATAAAAATTCTTAATACGCAAGATGACCAAGAAAACATCTCTCTCTAAAAAGATATGATTTGCCCCAGCTCATACTTTCCTTTGACTTATTTTTAATCTTTTCCTAAGTTTAATAATAAATCAATGGCTCTTAACACATCAAATATCTCAGCAAATATTTTTGGTGTACTTGGAATTATTAATGTTATGCTGTTTCATCCATTTTCTTTACATTCAAGATAGATTATGTTTGTTTAAAAAGGATGATCCTGTATATTGCATATATTCCACACATACTTTCCATGCCTTTGCACATAAAACAAGCATTCTATTACTTTGGAGAGAAGCCCAAAGCCACAAACAGACATGACCACTGAGGACACATACAGAAGGGGCATCAACACTAGAGAAAAGCCCAAGTGAGCCTGTCCCGGACAGGGCTAATGGAGGATCTTGTTCTATTCAATTCTCCCTGTGTGAATTCTCTAGTCTCTTTCAGGGTGACTCACAGCTCCAGGAACACATTCCAAACTGTAGCTGGGGGTGGGGGATGGGGGAGACGCTTGGGAGCTGCAAAATGCCACTGCTGAAGAATGAATTGCAGCTAATGAGGGAAGGTATCCTTGTGCAGCTGGGATAGGGGTTGGAGGAGGACAAAGCAACCAGGGGAAATATCCTCAAAATGAAGTCTGAGAAAATCAGGGGAAATAGCGTTTGATTGCAGTCACTGCACAGAGAGAAAATAGCAAAACAATTTAATTTTGAATTCTTCTGGAGTCTTCTAACTAGGCTACACTTTCAGAGAGAAAAAATAAATTGCTGATAAATCAAGAGGCCTTGGGTAAAACCGGAAAACTAGATGTCTGAGGAAATTTGATTACAGCTGACAGAAGAGATGAGAGCTTCCCAAGTCTTATGAGTGCCCAGGTTGACTAATTACTGATTTTTGGAAGGGGTGGTTTGATTTGTTATATTTAGAACATATTTGACAACCATGAGAATTTTAATAAGATACCTCATACATGTGCAGTGCTACTGTGGTCCAACTGCTTTCAAGTTGTTTGGGCACATTTGGAAGAACTAGCTATGGATGCCAGATGCCAATTTCCAACTATGTGAAAGTGGACTTTGTAAAAGGCATTTGCAAGCGATGTAATTTAAGTGTGAAATGTCTGCCGTGAGCCCATGTGTTGGTCACCACCTGGCTTTGGAAAGGTTGTGGGATTCTTAGGAGTGGACCATTGCAGGAGGAAGTAGGTCATTCAAAGGAAGCCTTTATAACATGGGTCCACTTCCCTTTTACTGTCTGCTCCCAGACTCATAGACACAATTTGACAGCTGCCCCACTGCCCTGCCAGCAGAAGTTCCCTGCTATGCTGGACTGTATACTTTAAAACTAAGAGCCTTGCTTTGGCCCACCTGCTCTAAATTGCTTCTTATCCCAAAGTTTGCCACAGAATAAAAAAAAGTAACTGAGACATCAGCCGTAATTACCAGACACTATTTTCATTTCTTTGCCATCTTTTGGAATCTAGCTTCTTTGGTCACTTAGAGGTTTATTTTGTTTTCTTTGTTTGTTTTGAATTGTCTCTTTTAGGCTTTTCTTTTAAAGGAAACTTGATCTTAATTATTTACAGTCACATTGAGAAAGGAAACACACACACAAATGTAAATCTGCTAAATACTGAGCACGTTCATTGGCAAACAGGGCTGGAGAGATGGCTCAGCAACTAAGAGCATTTGATGCTTTCCCATATGGCCCCTGTCTGGTTCACAGAACCCACATGGCAGCTCACAACCAATTGTAACTCCAGCTCCAGAGGGCCTTAGCCCTCTGGCCTTGGAGGGTATATATACACATAACTAAAAACAATAAAAGTAAATCTTTGTAGAGGGAATGTGTTGAGCAGAGCATGAACCCTAACTCTACTTTTTATGAGTTATCCCATTTCATCTGCAGTGATCTTATGTGCATTATCTTTGTCATTTTATGGATAAAGAGGTAGATATCAGGAAAGTTATTCAATGTGCCCGAGCACACACAAATGGAAAGAGGCGGTTCCAGGTTTTAAATTCAGGGACACTTGCCCCCAAAAGAAAGGTCTTCTCATCACTCTGCCTTCCAGTCTTCCAGGGCTGGTACTGACAGATTTCTTTCCACAGTTCCCCAAATGAAACACATACATTTGTTAAGCTTCTCCCACTTCATCACAGCATCATTCAACCTGTCACAAAGCTGCCAATTCTACACAAACACGTCCCTTTGCTCTTTTTCTTCTGATCACTCTGGACTTGGTTGGAATGCACGTTGCTTTTCTTTGCTTCTGAGCTCACAACATCTACCTTCTATCCAATCTTCCCTCGCATATTACTAGAAAACTAACATTGACAATCCAAATCAGATGTGTCTTCGTTCTACTTAAGATCCTTCAAAATACCCTTGAATCATTAGACAAACTGTCTCCTTAATAAGGTACAGAAGGTTCTTCAGCCCTTCACCATCTGTCTTTCCTAGTCCAACCCCCTTGTTCTGCCTCCTGTCTGTGCTCTGCTTAGATTTCCTTGCAATTGGAACTAGAATGCACTTGGTTTCATTAATCATTTGTTCATATCATGTGACCTATTCTTCATTTGACAAGCTTTTATTTTGAAATAAATCTAGCATTGTACATATCTTCACATACACATACACACTATAGAATCTTCATATCATACCAACTGGGAAGTTTGTACTGTCTGTCTAGTCTTCCCTATGGCAACAATTTATAGAACTTGAGAATGTAATGAAAACAAAACAAAACAACAAAAAAAACCAAAAACCAAAGCAAACCAAAAAAAAAACCTAGATAATTGGTGCAAATTTGTATTCTCATAACTTCCCTTTTAATTTTTTTGTGTAAGTCACAGTTGTTAACATGATAAATGATATCCTTTGCCTATATCCCAACAAAATACAATGTTTATAAGAGTAAGCAGCTTCATTGGCTTTGTTCTCACTATACTCGGGGCATAAACAGATTTTGCCGCCATTTTTGTTTTGTTTTTAAGTCTTCCTAATTAAAGGAATGACTTTTTGTAGTGTTCTCAACCTGAGACCACACATTAAAATGCTCCATTCTTTGAAGAAAAATAAAATACATCTAAGTTATCAGAGTGAAATGCATGTAAGGAAAAGAAAAGAAGGTGAAGCTGAAGACAGACCAGAGACCCCGATTGAGATAGGAACACTTGTGCAGGGACCCATGCACAGGTGGGCCTCACTTTGAGTTCAGCACTCTGCTATCACATTTAATTATTTTTTGGTTCAGACTCTTCAATCTCATTCTGTATTGGTTACTAAAACATGAAGCCAGTTCTGACTAAAACTCAGGAGAAAGCCAAAGGAATTCATTTGTGTTAGGAAGGAATGGCTAGCCACAATATATATATACCTTGGAAAGTTCATAATTCCAGTAATTTGCAAAATGGAATAAAACAGGCAGAAATGTCATTCTAGCGCTCATTTCCCTCATAAATCACCTATTTCTTAAGAGTCTCTCAGATGCTATTATTCTTGAAACCCTTCTGGCCTTATGTAGACTGAGCTCATACTACCCTTCAGGCTTATGTATTAACCTTCTCTCCATGCTCCTAACCCTGATCTAGCAATTAAGGAATTATACTATAACTATTTCCCTTCTTATCTGAGAATGGAGTCTCCCAAGGTTAGTGTTGTGTCTTGTTTAGCTTAAAACAGTGCTTAGTACAGTGGTTTCCATAGAGCATATAGTCAAAGATTTAATGATTAAATAGCAAGAGAATGGGCTTAGCACATATCATTGCATTTATATAAATACATTTTGATACATGAATACATAAGCACATATTTATATTAGCTATGCAATTTATATATGTATGTATCGTCTATTTCAATGGAATACTCACATATATGTACACACATATGCATGCATATACTATGTTTTTAAACTAAAGCAATCGAGACTTAACAAAGTTACTATCTCACTATGCTAAAACTGAGATTTGAATACTGACTGCAAGTTACTGTCTCTAATACACTTCTAAATTTGCCTCCATTATCACTTCTCCACTTCTATTCCATAAATAAAAAGCCACATTAGAAGTTGGCCAATAATTTTTGAGTAGTATCAACATTCTGATGCAGATATTTACACTATGACTTTTTTCATGACATGACCTTTGTATTTCAACTATACAAAACATGTCAAGGAAATTTTAATTTCTGACTCCACTCTCTTTATCACAATGATAGTCATCTCTGGACTGTACCTTGGGCCAGGACTATATGACTGCCATTCATAAATGACATCTCATCATAGAATGCAAAAGTTAAGATCCTCATTTTCATTGCAGTGGTACATACCCAGGCTCCTGATGCCTTCCAGCCAGTTGTTCTCACTTGGAGGTGAGTCTGCATCTCCAAAGAGGCTTCCATGCAACCATGATTTTGAGGCTCTGAGATCCAAGAGAGAAGAAAGAGAACGGTGGGATCTCTTTTTTCTTCTAAATATTCTGCAAAAAATTGAAAGCAGTGAGCAGCAGTTACCTTGGGTTGGACACAATCCACTGGAAATGACTTGATGCAAAGAATAAATCTACAGCCCAAACCCATACACTCAATTAATTTCTAAAAAGTTTCTTGCAGGTCTATTGTGTTCTGTGATCATGAATTAAAGTTTCCCCATAGTAATCACACCTTATACCATATATCCACTATGGAAAGGATGGTATGTCATAGAGCCTGAGCACATTATCTCATTGCTGTGATTTTTTGAAAATGAGACCCAGAGAGGTTATACTATATGGGATAATGTCATCCAAACAGTAAATGACATAGCTTGTAAGCAAATCTAATTAGTCTGACTTTACAGACACTGGTCCTAACCGTCATATTATGTTGGAGATATGTGCTCTGAAGACTTACATAGACAATGCCCACGAAGAACTGGGATATCTAAGATAATTGAGAATCAATACAGCTTTCTGGGATAAGTGGACCATAAACTGTAGAAAATGATTGTTGAAAAGTAAGTGTGCTTCATATTGAGTTGCAGTAGAACAAGAAGCTGGTAAGAGAGTAAAGAGTCCTGCATGTTTCCTAGGGGAACCTGAAGTTTAATGTTAGTGTAAAAGAAACCACAGGAGTGTGTCTTGGAAAAGGGAGGCATAATGATGTGAGTTGGTTTTCCTTTCCAAAAATTCTTGACTGCAAAAGATGACATGGAGGGGCAGAATTAAGAGCTAGGAGATACTGAAAGTTCATGACAATGTCACTTATGTGCACCTGTCTGGGATTACCAAGCTGTGTGCTGAACACATTATGTTCATGAGAAATGCTAAGGAGATGATCCAGAGCCAAGTAACAGAGAAACAAAATGGATTGCTTTTATTGTGACAGCATTCTACTGTTCAGACAGGCATCTTAGAATCACTCTCAAAAGATGCATTTTGAAGTGGCTTTTCCTCAGGGTAAAGGTAGGTTAGAGAAAGCCTTGGGTTCTATTTATTTAATTTGTATTTGACATGCAAGTGGTTTGTGCGTGTATGGAAGCCAGAAGTTCACCTTGCCTATCTTTCTCTATCACTCTCCATCTTATTATTTAAGACAACTTCTGTATTAAACCTGGAGCTTTATGATTGGACTAAATTGGTTGGCCAATGAGTTCCATGATTGCGCTTGTCTCTGCCTCTTCAGCTCTGGGATTACAGATGCACAATGCTATGACTGGATTTTGTGTGGGTGCAAGGGAACTGA
The DNA here is from genome assembly GCA_004025045.1 of Sigmodon hispidus. NCBI lineage: Eukaryota > Metazoa > Chordata > Mammalia > Rodentia > Cricetidae > Sigmodon > Sigmodon hispidus. The sequence goes on along the minus strand of PVIH01000368.1, from coordinate 306,353 downwards.
GTATGTGTTCTCAATGTACACATAGTCACTGATCTACTGAGACATTTCCCAAGTCCCAAGCCCTAGCTATTTATGGTTCTCAATTAGGATAATTTTAACTTCCTTTCTTGTAGGAAAATCCTCTTCCTTCAGCTGTGTATCCCTACCAAGCCACCTGAGTTCTCCTAAGTATCAGGGTTTCTCAGTGTCTTTGTCCTGTATCTTTTCCTATAACATTTCATTTCCTCCTTTGTTTTAATAGAAACCCTATGTCTTTTTGAATTTGCCATTGCCATTTCTAAGGAGTGTATGCTGCCTGTTTAAGTGAAATTGTCATCTTTTTCTTTCTCTACACTGTTCCCGATAGCAACTTCTGCCCCAGCATGTGGATCACTTTATTTTACCTTTACTTGTTTTCGTGCTGACTTTCTCTGCTTCCGCTGCCTCTTTTCTTCCCATACTCTTGGGCAGCACTGATCTGCTTAGTAATGTGTGGATAAATGAACGGTGGGCAGAATGGCCTTGAAGTTCCTTTACACAACATTCTCTACTTACTTAACTAAGTTTTCCTTGTACATGACACTGGTATGGGAGGGGTTCAGAGTGATGTGGCCATCTGGGTCACAGAAGAAACTGTCCTCAGTCCAAATGTAGTAGCCATTGGTGAGGAGTCGGGGGCTTCTGCGACAGACATAGTGGGAGCCTGTCAGGGGGTCTATGGAACAGCATTCAAAAGAACTGTCTCCATCCAGGAAGTTACAATCAAAGCTAAAAGAGAAAACAGGAAGGACCTTTGAAGTCACTGCCAAGTACTTAAAATCATAAAAACCCCATAGGACCACCTGGACATTATGAAAGAAATTTTATTCTTCACATTTAAAACTGATAACTACTTCCTCAGTCCTTAGCAAGGGTGCTCTTAATTTTCAGGGTCTCAGCCTTGAGACCACACAGCATCTAGCTCTTTCTATTTTGAATTTTGGTGTCAACATTCTGGCCAATCAGCTTTTACACCTTACGATGGACCTGCACTCATGATATTAGCCCATTCTTATGGAAATATTGTCACAGGAGCTGTTTCTTGTGATGTTCAAAACTCAGTGTTCCCTTCACTCAGTACAAGTCTTCTGTGCCACATCTTCACTCTCTCCATTGCAATAGAGAATTTGCAACTTCCTTTCTTTTAAACCTTGCACTGGAGAGATATACAGCTGTGAGATGCCACTTTCCATCTTACCCAAGTCCTTTTTCTTCCATACTAAAATTTTCCCATTCATATAACTCATCTCGCTACAGCAGAAGGTGACTTCGAACCATTCACTGTTTGACTGTGACTCCCTTTCTCCTTTTTCTAGTTAAAGCATCCTCTTCTTTCTTGTGACAAGCAAGGGGCATTTATGTCTATCCACCCAGAGGAGACAGTGATAGTCATCTCTCTCATTATAGAATTTCTTTCTTAAATTACAAGAAATTTAACTTCCAAGACATTGTTTTTTGTTGTTGTTGTTGTTCATCACCAACATACTGTCTTGTCAATTGAACTAATTTTCAAATTCTAATTTTTTTATATACATTTAATATCATCTTCTCCAGACGTCTGTGTCAACTTTCCCTTAGAATATCAGTCACATAGTAGACTAAGAAGAAGAGGATTTGCATCTAAGAAGAGCTAGGTTTTTTTTTTTTCATCAAAATCCTATAAATTATTTTTATTCTCCCTACGTGCTGTGTTCTGTGTATTTTCTGTACATTCTATACAAAAATCTGTAAATTGAAGGTCTTTTAAACCTCATAGAGTTTCCTCAAAGATTTCATAATTTCATCTTTGAGGACAGTTCTTAAACTTACGTCTTTCATAATCAAGATGTTCTAAGTTAAATACATTGGCTACTATTTGCATTTGCTCATGTTTTGTGTTTTTAGATTTAGGGAGATTATATTGATCTTTTGTTGCTGTCATAAAACATGTGGACTAAAGCAAGTGGAGAAATGAGAGGGAGGGGAATCACTGAAACACACTTTGTCCAACAAAATGACCTGATGATTTCTAATACTTTTTATGCTAATTAAAAAATTATAGACTTACTGATCTTGTCAGGTCCTAACTTTAAATCATTCATATAAATAATGAATGGTACAAGAAGAGACACCTGAGACTTTGGAAATGCTAGAAAGGAGCTCTCTCCAGAGAGATCTGGACCACTTCATTTTAGTATCAGTTTTGCTCATCATTTCCTCTTTTTGTAGAAAAGAAAAAGAAGATACCAGTAAGATAATAATTGTCCAAGATCCTGATGCTTCTGAGTGAGATATGCATTACAAATTTCTAAATATTTTTTGGCCTCCTGTCCTATATTTTCCATCTCCACACTATTTGTCTTCTCAAAAATCAATGGCGGTATCCGTAGTGCACTGGGCACTTAGAAACACTGTATCTGTATTTCTAGCTGTGCTCTGAGGTTCAATCTTTAACAGTTATTATCAACCTCAGTTTCTGTAATCCTTAGCATCTCTCCTTTCATGTATCCTTAAGTTCTTGACTTTACATAGAATGGAAATATTCTTGCAACATCAACATACTTGTAAGAGAGTGTTTTCGTTGATACCAAATCTTCTGTGGTTAATGATCAACCCTTTCTTAGACAGATTTTTAATTGCTAATGCACAGGACAGAAGATATATAGCCATGGTCCTTTTAAAGGGAGAAAAAATAAAATGAGCAGGTAGGAAGTTTGATTTGACAGAGAAAAGTCCTATGACATACCTTGGGAAAATGCACGTGGGGGACAGCTCTCCAGAAAGTCCTCTTTCTGACCTGGAGGAATCTGTATAAAGAAACAAGAGAGCATTTTTCAACATCTCACCAACATGTATGATCATGACTGGCAACAGGGGTGACTCATGAGCAGGTAGGTATGCCTAGATGATGTCCCAGATTTAGCAAGAAGACAGCAATATGATAGAGTGATGTGAAAAGCTAGTTTCATGGAATCCATCAATGTGTCACCAATACCCTATGGGAAGCAATCTAGATGCCTCTGTCTTCTGCCCTTTCTCACAGTCCATATATAGTCCTTGAAAGATTTCTTTAGTGCAGGGTGACCATCGAACTGAGCTTATATGAGTGGAAGAGAGAAAGCATCATGTATGATGTAAAAAATCAAAATTAATCACTCAGTGTGTTGGTTATTATAGCTTACTCCATAATCTGAAGAGCTCAATCACTGGCCAAGAGTTTTGCTATCAGTGTTTTAAAGATACTTCTACTATAGCAAACAAAAGGCATTGTTTGGGCAGAGTACACAGTTCTGATTTTGTGTGTGCAAGTGTGTGCACATACATCTTCCTCTATTTTGTTCCACATTTTTTGAGACAAAGTTTCTCACTGAACCTAGATCTCATCAATTCTACTAGAATGTATCCTCAGTACCAGGATTACAGGTGATTGCCCTCATACCCAGCCCTTTATGTGGGCTATGTGAATCTGAATCCAGGTCCTCATGCTTGTATGATGAACACTTACATCACACTACCATATCCCCAGCCCTGGTCTTTTTCAATAAATAATTCTTAAAGGCATGAAGTCTGTGAAGTCTTCATTGAAAAAACAACCACACACTCTGGCTTAGCTACAGCAGGACAACCAGTTTCTCTTGGAGGAGGGTTGTAGGTAATTAATAGTCTAAACTGTGTCGTGTAATTTTATTATGGACAGTGATGGTATCAAGACATCTAACAGCTGGGCTTAGTGAAGCTTGGTGTCCTTATTGAGGATTACTACTTAAAACAAACAAGGTAATTTAGACTTTCAGCTTGGAATTTTTTTCTTCTAGTAGTAGAAAACTGTGGGTGTGAGAGAGGGGTTTGGGGAGAAAAATAAGAGGAAGGAAGAAATTCAAAACCACTACCGTTTGAACAACGCCCTTATTTTCTGCAAAGACCTACCAATCCTTTAGCATTTTTTGTAGACAGTTTTGCATCTTAATTGTAGCCAATAAACAGTCTCCTTTCACATTTATGCATAGGCATCTAAAAAACAGTGACTTTTTTTTAAATTCTAAATGAAAGAAAAATTCTCTCAAGGAAAGAAATGAAGTCAAAATCACTGCCAAAGCACACACTGGCATTTAAGAAACACAAGCTACTGACAGATGGCTAATGGTCTAAGTATCAGCAAAATCAAAGCAAGGAAATTGCTAAGAGGACTCTAATCGTTCAAAGATAATTGCACAGAGCAGTTTCACATTTACTTGCTACTGGCGTCGACATCAGTTGAGAGACTCGGTACATTTTGAGAAGGCCGCTTGTTCAAACTTCACAGATTTTTTTTTTCTGCAAAAGACGTTAAAAAAAAAAAAGATGGACTATATATTAAAAATAGACAAATGATGCCAAAACAGATGGCAACTACTAATTGCACTAGTCAGATTTGTTTGCTGAAATGGTACGGAGACGTAGGATTGAAGACAGCAGACCAGATTGCGGAGTTTCAATGAGGTGGTGTCTGCTTTAAAGGCTTCAAATTCTATTTTTCATTGTCTCATTGCATAAGTCTGAATATTCTGTGAATTAGGACACCATTTGCAGAGGAAAGCAATACTCAAAGGTTGATTTCTCATCCAGATTAAATAGTGTGCGTTACTTAATTAAGAAATCTGAAAACAGTGACTGGCTGTAGAGCCCTGAAACAAACTCATGTGTATTTAAGACAGCTAGCAGAACGTAGCTTTATTATCTAGTTGCAGACAGTGCCTGAGGACTGGTGCCTGTCTTTCTTTGCCCAGCAACATGAACCATTGACAAGAAGCCATAGAGAAGGCCAGTGCTTTTTGTTGTGGCTATCAGCTTGAACATTCCTAAACAGCATAAGCTACACTGAGCTACAAATAGCATACCACCTCTCAGATTACAAAGCTCTATTCCCAAAAGCATATAATTTACTTTTCAATTACAAAGTAAGCATGCATCCAAGTGTACTGTTTGTGTAAACTTTGGTCAGTCACTTCTTACCACACAGTTCTATCTCCAGGTGGCTAGTGATTTGTGTGTGTGTGTGTGTGTGTGTGTGTGTGTGTGTGTGTAAGTATATATGTCACTACCCTGGTAATTTTTCAAGGTGAGACTAGAACCTTGTATGATCTAGTAGCCCTGCCATACTTTTGATAAACATGACAACTAATAATTGACTGTTATATATTAAGTTAATGACATCAATTCTAGGATGCAAGACTGATTATTTTAATAATGTATGTATTGACCTTTCAAGGAATCATATACTCCCTTAATAGAAGACAGGAGGTATTTCTAGAATTCTTTAAAGACTTTTAAATCAAAACACACATTTAAAAAAATCACTGGTTTGAAAAATGAGATGTTGCACACAATCAAACATCTTAACATGTCCCTTATCACTTTGACATTGACAAATACAGTAAGAATGTATCCCGTCCAAATGACCATATGCTAATGTTACTTAGGCAGTAAGCGTACTTTTAAGCCAGGACATTCTGCAGTAGAAAGCAAGGTCTCTCTATTTGATCTTACAAAAGCAAAAGCGAGTATCTGTGTACAGTTAGTATAATGCCAGTTAGTCAAGAATTAGTAACTGTGAAACAACTTGCATTAACAGCTCAAGAACTTTTCAAGAAACAGACTCTGTCTACCAGTTCATCAAAGCAATGCATCTGTTCTGAAATATAACTCGCTCATACACTCATACATATTCCTCCACAGGGAGTCCCCAGGCTCTTCTTCCAACTGATAAATGACAGGATAATTACTGAAATATGAAGCTTCTCTGTGGTTGGCAGTGCAGAAATCTGGACTCAGCAGTTCTTCAGCTGAAAGTCCCGTCAGAATGTCAACAGGTGCAGAAGTTATCTCACAAAGGGAATCCCGTCATCCCTTCTGATAGAAACTGCACCATCTCGGCTGTTTGTCGGCATCCACAGCACAGTTTGGTACTTTGGTGGCCTCTGGATCTTTTGGCTGTTTCCTAGAATAGAATAGCTTGTCATTCTTGGGAGAGTCAGCCTCACGGCCCTTGTTTACTTTCAAAATCAGCCTTCTTAAGCAGAGGCAGGGCAGCAGAATGAGGTCATACTTCCTGTCATGATCATATCAGTGGTGTTCACATAGTGGAACATGGTGAAGACAGCAGACTTCCTTGACCTGGAGTCAACATGGGCAATCCAGAGTTAGATCAGCTCGATACACTGTGATCAATGAGGGATGTTTCTCAAAGCTATCATTTCACCTTAACCTCTATGGAAGAAAAAAAAAAAAACCCACAAAACTTTTAACCAAGCTCTTCCAGCTTGTCATTTTCTGATCACATTCAATTATGGGTAGTATATAATTATGTTCTTGATCCAATTAACCTAAATATGTGGAGATAATGTATCAATGTTATTAAATTCAGGATGTTATAAAGGAACATGATTGTGTGATTTTTATGAGAATTTCCACAGTACTTATCTGTTGGATCAAAAAAAGTTTGATTACTTCAAAATGTTCAGTGGATAGCATTCTACGTTTGCATTGTATTAAAGTTCAAATCATTTTGGGTTCCATTCTCATCTATGATTTTTTAAGCAATAAAAGAACAAATCATGCCAGGAACACTCAGGTAACAGTGGTAGTGGAAAAAGCCTATGATTCACTGTCTCACAGGCTAAGATTAAAATGACCTACTAGTATGTTAGCTGTGAGACTTCACAGTTGTTCCTTAGCCTACTTGAGCTGCAATTTTCTCAGATTTAAATGTAATAATCCATACTCCTAAAGTTGTCTCAGAGAAGTAAATGAGAGGAAGGAAGAGAGATATAGCCAGGTACCTGAGAAAATGTGCTAGATGCATTCTTTATTAGATTTTCTCAACCAACTTCTCTTTGTGAAGTTTGCTTGGTTAGTTTGATGAAGTTGGTGTCATCAATTCTTGGGAATTTCTATCGTACTGAGGATTGTGTTGATACTGAGAGACATCAGAATTATTTCCAACATAGACTCAACTACCTTCCACCTACAGCATCTCTCCCTGGGTCTCCAGCTATTACTTCCTTCTGCCCGGGTTTTATGCTAACATTCCAACTGTCTCTTGGCCTCTTTCCAATACATTATGCATACCACATACAGAATTATCTCACTATGAAAACCTGATTATGTCACTCCTTAAATTAAAACCTTCAATGGATAGTCTTTGCTACTCTTTTATTTTAAGTTCAAAATCATTCCAGCAGCCTATAAAATTCCATGAGGTCCAGTATTGCCTTAGTTTTAGCTTAATAGTGTGCCCATTCTGTCCTCTAAAATTCCACCAAGCTGACTTTCAGTATTCCATCTTGTTAAGTTTTGCTTTCACTTTAGAGCCTTTTAATGTACCACCTTGGTGTTCCTCCTTGTTCCTAAATAGCTCTTTCTTCCTTTTATTAATATATATTCATTTTACACGCCAACCATAGATCCCCTTCTCACCTCTTCTCCCACTCTCTCCGGCCTTCCCCTTCTAACCCATCCACCCCATATCCTTCTCAGAGAAGGTAAAGTCCCCCATGGGGAGTCAGCAAAGCCTGGTGCATTCAGTTGAGGCAGGACAACCCCCCACCCTGCCCCCATATTCAGCCTGTGCAAGGGGTCCCTCCATAGATAATAGGCTTCAAAGAGCCAGCTCATGCACCAGGAATAGATCTTGATCCCATTCCTTGGGGCCCCTCAAACAGTCCAAGCTACATAATTGTCTCCCATATGCAGAGTGACTATTCTAGTACCATGCATGCTCTACAGCTAAAGTTCGTGAGTTCCCACTAGCTTCGTTAGATCGTCTCTGTAGATTTCCCCATCATGAGCTTGACCACCCTTGTTTATATAGTCCCGTTTCCCTCCCTTCTACTGGACTCCCAAAGCTAGGCCTTGTGCTTTGCTGTGTCTCTCTGCATCTGCTCCCACCAGTTGCTACATGAAGGCTCTACGATGACAGTTAGGGTATTCACCAATTTGATTACTGGGTTAGGCCAGCTCAGGCACCCTCTCTACTATTGCTAGTAGCTTAAGTTGGGGATCATCCTTGTGAATTCCTGGGAACTTCTCTAGGACCAGGTTTCTCCTTAACCCCATGATGTCTCCCTCTATCAAGACATCTTTTTCATTGAAATAGCTCTTTCTTTAAACACAGCTGACCCTCCTACGTCAAGTTATAGAGTCCATATTTCTCTACACTTTCCTTTGGAATATGCATCAGAGCTCCAGTCAATGAACCAAGAGTCTCTTGATTTTCTTTCTCCTCTTTCACTGTGGGTGTTGGGAGCTTAAGACCTATGCTTTTCTTGTTACTTATCAGGGTCTTTACATTTATTATGAGGTCCACTGAACATTAGAAACTTAAAAATATTTAAGTTGCATGTCTGATTCAGTTTTGGCTTTTGACACACATAGTATAGAGTTTTATCATGGACTAACATTGCTCTTCTGGCCAAAGCCTGGGAAAGCGAATAATCTGTAAAATGTTGCATGGCCATGGTGTATGAGCTGGCTCTCTAGAGCCCATTATCTATGGTGGGACACCTTTCTCAGCCTTCATGTGAGGTGAGGGAGAAACTTGGTCCTGCTAACTCTTTATGGGAGACCTTACCTTTTCTGAGGAGTGGATGGGGGTGGGTTGGGGGATGGAAATTGAAGGGGATCAGGAGGAGGGATGAGACGTGGATCTGTTGTTGGTATATAAAATGAATTTTAAAAATTCTTAAATAAAAAGAACTCTTAATAAAAAATAAAGAATTGTAGGGCAATCATTTTTTTCTCAGTAATTACTCCACAGTAATATATATATGCAAACCTTTGTTGCTCCTAATGATATGCTTTTACTTTCAGAGGTGGTGGCTTTGCAATTAGTCACCATGGCTAGGCTGAACTCTTCCCCAGAATTCTCTCTATTTCATTTTCTACCCAGCAACTTATCCTGAAGGTGAAATGGATAAATAGAGTTGGAGCCTTGGCTGGTTATATGAAGGTCCATGTGCTGGTGAGTTATGACTGTCAACTTGGCACAACTAAGAATTAACTGGGGGGTTAACTTGAAGTATTGAGGGATCTTATTTTGAAGAATTGCCTAGTTCTGATTGGCTTGTGGCCATTTGTTTTAGTCGGGGTCAGGAGGCTACCATGATGGTTAGTTCATGTAGGAAGACCAGTTCGTGTGAACAGCACCATTTCATGGACTATATTGGAGGAGAGAGATCAAAATGAGAGCAAGCAAGCAAAGACGTGTATATTCTGCTCTTAACTGTGAATGTGATGTGACTAGCTGCTTGAGTTCCCATCATGTCTGCCCTGTATTTCAGCATGGAATTGTAGGCCATGCAAACTCCTTCCTCCCCTCAGTTCCTTTATGTCAGGGTATTTGTCACAACAACTAAACAATTCGTGTAGGTGAGACTCTGCTTGTATCATATTCATGAAGGTCTGCATAGGACATCTGGATCACTCTGTGATCTAAGCTCAAAGCTCCAGTACCTACTGAGTCCTCGTCACTAGCTTCACAAAGCCTAGTACAGAAGTAAGCATGGCTGTGAAGAAGGACCATCAGATTCTCTTTAGAGCATCTTAAGTAATGAGGCTTGGGACCCTCAGGTGGAAACAGGGCAATGTGACTATAAGTGACAGATCTGATTCTAGTTGATTTTTATGCATTTCTGTTTTCATTGCTTTGCTCTTCTCCATGCCATTCTTCTGAATCTGATCAACTGTTTTGTGTTCCCATAATAAGAATTCCAAGTTTTACTCTCTAACAATAGTGTGTATTTGGGCAAGGTTTAATCTCTACATTTGCCTTTCCATGTTATTGCTAGTTATTCTCCTTCAATGCTTCAACTGGATCAAAATACCCTGTCCTGTGTTACCTGTACATTAACTACAGTCTAATGTGCTTGGATAAGCCATTATTGCATCTTATTTTTTGTAGCACTGGGTATTGAACTTAGGGATTTACACACATTAGGCAAGTACTCTACCTATAGCTAAAGCCCTAGCTCTAGGCCACTGTTGGTTTAGTATTAAGGCTGGAGAATCAATCCCATGATGCATATCTCTCTTTATTTAAAGTTCTACTTTTAGGGATGTATTTGTTTTTTATCTTATGTGCATGAGTGTTTTGCCTGCATGTATGAAAGTGTACCATGTGTATTCAGTAACCAAAGGAGATATACAAAGACATTGGACCCTTGGAACTGGAGTTACAAATGTCTGTGAGCTGCTACTATGTGGGTTTTGGGAACTCAACACAAGTTCTCTAAAAGAGCAGCAAGAGCTCTTAACTGATGATCTACTTCTCCAGCTTGGGTACCCTCATTTTAATGCAGAGTAAAAAAAGCAAGACAGTTTACAAAATGCATAATGACTGGCAAAACTCTTTTATGCAACAGTCCACTCATGTCATGCATGAGTTGAAGCAGTCTGAGTGACCAAGATTAACATCTCTATAGTATGTAAAATTAATTTTTACCAGTAGGCATCATTGCAATTCAGAGTAATAGACAAAGCAAATAGCTGTACTAGGAGGAAATTACTTAAGTAAAGTTTAGTTTACTATAGTCCTATGCTTTGATAAGATAATTATATTCTTCACCCTTGACTTTCAAACATAGTGCATTTGCTTTTCTCCAGAGGACACTCAAAACCCAAATCAGTCCATTGCAGAAGAATTCAAGTCTTGGACCTTACAGTGACATCTTCTTCATTGTGATGTCTCTTGATTCAGAGGCCATGGAACCATCTTGGATTCTCGGGGCAACAAGATAACAAGCAGAGTAATTTCCAAGACTGTATAAATAGGAGTGATGGCATGGCTGGGTGAGACCATGGAACTCTGAGAAGGGATGTCTGATGCTCAGATGCTACAAAAGCCTTGGAACCTGTGAGTGGGTGATGTGCTCAGTACAGAGCAGGTTCTAACAATGCAGCCAGCACATAGGGCAACTGGTTTCAGCTTCAGTTCTGGATATTAAAAGCTTTCATTTCCATGTCACTCATTAACTACAACCAAAAGTTAAGAAAATGAGTTTTCCATGGGGCCTGCAAAATTCCCCAACAGACTTGCTACTTGCAAGAGTTGGAAAATGAAAAGAGGTTCCGAGGTCTTGGCTTCTCTTTCATAATCTTCATGTACCTTATCACTTCTTTGGTGAAACACAGTTGTCACACTTCTGCTTTATTTCATGAAGTTCACTATGTTTGTGTCATTACCTATCACTATGTTCACTTTAGACTTGTTCTTTTTTTTATTTATCGAGAAAAACAGTAAAATGAATTTAAAATGCTGATAAGTTAACAATAACTATAAAGAAGATAAAAATCATAAGCATGACATATCAAGGGTGATAATGCAAATAAGATTGCTACACATATATTTACTTTGTGTTCAGCTTTCCCTCTGAGTTTTTTTTTTCCCATCCCTGTATATCCTTATTCAAGGTCCCTTCCCCCTCCCACCACATCTGGTCATTTTTCTTCTCCACAACTCCCCATCCCCTCCCTGGGCAGGGAGCAGACAGTCCTATGGTCCCACTGACCCAATAATGCTTAGATCAGTCTCCACTCCTGGCAAATCCAGTTTTGTCCCCCCTCCCTCAAGAGTAAGTCTGGTATTCCTATAGTTGGAGTGGGATCCGAAGGGACAGTCCAGGGTGTTTCTGATCCCAAGCTGTTCCGTGGTTGTGGTTTGCAGCTTGGGCATGCTTGGCCTTTTTTCTTGTTTGTTTGTTTAGAGACCACTAGTGAGTGAGTACATCCCCTGCTTATCTTTCTGAGTTTGTGATACCTCGCTCAGGAGGATATTCTCCAAATCCATCCATTTGCCTGTGAATTTTAGGATATCATTTTTTCTTACTGCTGAGTAGTATTCCATTGTGTAGATGTACCAAAGTTTGTTAATCCATTTTCAGTTGAGGGACATTTAGATTGTTTCCAGGTTCTTGCTATTACAAATAATGTTGCTATGAACATAGTTGAGCTAATACCTTTGGAGTGTGAATGTGCCTCTTTAGGGTATACACCCAGAAGTGATATTGCTGGGTCCTTGGGGAGATTGATTCTGAATTTTTTGAGAAACCGCCATATTGCATTCCAATGTGGCAGAACAAGCTTACAATCCCACCAACAATGGAGGAGTGTTTCCCTTGCTCCGCATCCTCTCCAACATAGGCTGTCATCTGTGACTTTTATCTTAGCCAATCCAACAGGTGTTTGGTGGTATCTCAAAGTTGGTTTGATTTGCATTTCTCTGATGGCTAAAGATGATGAGTACTTTTTCAGGTGCCTTTCAGCCATTCGTAGTTCCTCTGCTGAGAATTCCCTTTTTAGATCTGTACCCCATTTTTTGATTGGGTTATTCAAGGTTTTGGGCTCTAGATTCTTGAGCTCTTTATATATCTTAGAGATCAGTCCTCTATCACTTGTAGGGTTGGTGAAAATCTTTTCCCATTCTGTAGGCTGTCGTTTTGT
>PVIH01000368.1:262660-290160 GCA_004025045.1 Sigmodon hispidus | reverse complement strand
GGAAGTCATTCTTTCAGTGACCTAAATTCAGTTCAACTCTGAATCAAGAGTGGTAGTCATGAGTGTGACTTGTCCTGATCTGACAGAAACTCAAATGATTATCATGCAGGTAAAAGTAGAAACAGGCAAAAACCCTATCCGCTGAGGGAAGAAAGTGAGTGGGAACTTCAAAGCAAAACTTGGATGCTTTTTTTGAAAGGGAAATGGGAGCTGGCAACAAAAATAACTAATATTCAGCTCAAATGGTGTAGACTAATTGTAACTCCAAATTACAGCTTACAGCCGTCCTCCACAGCTGAGCATATATACTTCCTGGTCTGCAAAAGCAAGCCCAATGAAAGATGCATCCAGTGAGAGACTGGCCTGAGCTGGTTCCAGAGTCTTTTTTGAGTGTTTGCCTTTCCAGCCACTCTCTGCAAGTCAGAGATACATTGCTGCGAATTATTGCAATATTACAGGGGAAACCAGAGTATCAGAACACAACCACCATACAAATGGACAGCCTCCAACACCCGCCCTTTGAAAAGTGTATTCTTTCATTTGATTTACTGGATTTTTAATTTGGGATTTGAGAATCTACCAGACTATTGTTTGATTCAGAAAGCCAGGTTAAATAAAAAAGTTCCTTAAGATGAGGCACGAGTAATTGCTCTTAGCTGTTTGAGTCAGATAATTTTGAATATACAAAATGAATCCAAGATTGTCAATTTCATAAAGTATCTCAATGGTGGAAATTAAAGAGTACTTGCTTACTGTGGATTCTATCACTCAGCATCTTAAAAATAAATAAGTAAATAAATTGGAAGCAGAGAGTGATAAGGCAAGGTCTATAGGTGATAGCTGCTGTCCTTGAAACATGAAGGAGTTCAGTCTGGTGACATCTTCAAATGCAATAAATGGCCCAGAGGTCTGCATTCCATCCTTCATCATTCATTTACTATTAGTTTATTTAGGTTGCTGTTGCAAAACTATCATAACGGGCAGATTAAACACCCAAAGTCTATGTCTATTCTAGAGACTTGCAAGTTCAAGATGAAAATGTCAAACTGTTTGGTTCTTGGAACTCTGTTTGGTCTGCAGTTGGCCATCTTCTCATTGTTTCTTGGGAAAAATCATTCCTGTTTCTTCTTCTAAAGCACCAATATCATCATTCATAAAGTCCCTGCTTTCATAAATTCCCAATGGCTCCACCTCTAAACACCATCACATTGAGGATTAGCACTTCAATATGAGAATTCAGGAAGGATATATTTAGGCCATCCCAATCTTCAAGGTGTTTCTTTGTATTTTAAATTATACTTCGTAACGCTAAAATGTGAGTGACTTAAAGTAAAGTTGTTGGGTATTCTGCTCTATCAGTTGCTATTTTATTCTATTCTTGTTTCTCACTGAATCTTGAGCTAGGATGATAGCCAGAGCCCCCAGTTATTCTACTGTCTCTACTACACGTCACTGGACTTACAGACCTGGACACAGCCAAGAACAGATTTTTTTTTTTTTACACAGGTTATTGAGATTTAAACTCAGGTCCTAATGTTTGCTTAGCAAGTGTAGGTATTTGTATAGCCCAGTTCAGCTCAGATGGAAAGAGATCCTGGCAGTCAGGAGCCCATGCATACTGAGCACTACAGCTCAAATGGAAAAGAGCACCCCAGGCCACAGCTTACAGCCCTGCTCCAGGGAAAGGGTTTCCCAGTGTTAATAGCTCTGCTCCAGCAAGGCAGGGCCTCTAGGGCAGACAGAGTTGCTACACTACAGAAGGCTTCACTTCTCAGCTGCTCACTGCTCTCTGCTTCGGGAATGTAACAGCTTGGCCCAGCCAGGGATGGTCCCCTGGGCTCCAAGAGTGTTACAGCTTCTCTTCCTTAGTTGATCTCCATCCAGGCTCTGTTGCTTCTGCTCCTGCAAAAGAAGATCTTCAATCAAACATCATTTAAGAGATTTATTGGGAAGGAAGGGTCCAGGAGAATGTGGCTGCCTCAGCCCCTGGGTGGGAAACGGCTGAAAGGGCTGTAGGCTCAGGCCTTAAATAGGGCATCTTGGGGGTGGAGCTTTCTAGGGAGACTTCCAGGGTGGGCATTGGTCAGATATTTTCCCTTTCTTTTTACCCTGATTTGGTTTTTAGTTTCAAGGCCAAGGTGTGTTTCTTTGGTGCTGGTTTCAGAGCCAGGGCACATTTCTTTTTGGTTCTGGGTTCAGGAATAAATGTGTTTCACTGGCTCAGGTCTTAGATTCAGCGTATATTTCTTTCACTAGCTCTGGGTTCAGGGCTAGGGTGGGTTTCTTTCACTGGCTCTGGTCTCAGAGCCAGGATGAGTTTTTTTGGCTGGCCACTTTTCATTATAGCAAGTACTCATGAACCAGGTATCCAGCTTCTCCATTAATCACAAGCAAAATAAACAAGTCCTCACACATTTCAGATCTGATACTTTCGTGCTCATAAGGCTCATTTAGTGTGGCGTATTAAGACATCACCATAAAACTCAAATAAAAATCAGAGCTAGGAATTTGTATTTTAGCAAACAACCCAAAAAGTCTAATACAGATGGTGAAGGGTGTAAAACTTGAGAGATGTTGATATGGTGAGTAAAAGTGATACCAGGGAATAAGAAAAAGCGGAGGAGGCACCATCTGTCACCATAGCAACTGAAAGTAAGGAGCTCTTCTTCTTTCTTGTTATGGCAAAGGAGAGTATGCTTTGATGCATCAAGAGGGATTCCCAAGTCAAATGCTATTCTCAATAAGGAATCTTTACCTTCCTATTAGCATTTCCTTCTGCTCTATATGATATGATCCTGTATCTTTGTCTGGGGCTGCCAGGGGCTCACCTGTTGTTATATAATAATCATTAATAACTAGCACTTCCTTCTATTCTCTAAAGTGACTAGGGTTGCATGATATATTTGTGGCCATTTTTTTTTTTTGCTTCAAAACAATTGGCACACTAAGGCACATTGTATCTTTCATGGCTCACACACATATGCACACATGTCTATTATCTAGCTAGCTATTTAGCTAGAAGTAGGAAATTTTACCTTAAAATTGCTTCTGCCAAATTAGAGTCTTTAAAATTGCAGAAACTCAAGTGCTTTCTGAGTATCACATAAACATTTCATAAATATATACTTACAGTAACTTAAACACACATATATTACATATATAATATCATCTGACATTCCACTATTTTGCTACATCCAGGGGTAAATAAGAGTGGATAAATTCATTAGCTATATGCAAAAAAAATCTATAGTGATATCTGAAAGCATGTCTGTCAGTTTGCTGCTATCTTGGAGGTCTGTCTGTAACTGATATATTCTAAACAACCTGATAACTGAATATAGCCACAGACACAAGATAAATGAGCTTTTATTCAGTTAAAGAAAATTATATTAGTGCAATTTTCAAATATCTTGGAATGCAGATATTTGTCAGTACTGACTATTGCAGAAACAGTTCCCCATTAAATTAACATATTAACAAAATTATTGAATTATGTTGTCTTTGCTGAAGCACATTACAAATATTAAATGAACAGAAAATACCTGTCCTGTGTTTCTGAGGATGGCTTGTTTTTAATAATGACTTTTCCCTGATATAAGTTACATATATATTCAGTTTTTAAATATTCCAGCAAGCATCATGGCTTCACATTCATATTTCTAGTGTTGGAGGAATTTAGATCAATGATTTCTGCCTAACAAGTGTTGTTTTAAGATAATTTTCCCACTGCTTATTTGGTTCTGTCCAAACACAGCTGTAAGGTCTTTCTTTCTATATTTGGAGTTAGAGTGACTGATGGCTTACAATCTACCATCTGGAAGAGTGTGTGTTGAAGAGAAGAAAAAAAAGAGGAAAGCAATACACGGCTCAGTTACATGGCTGGGTAGGTACTTTCTACCCTGGATCAATGTCCTCAGTTTAAATTCAGACTCTATATGACATTGAGAGAATGTAATGTGTAAAGCTTTCTTCCTCTTCCATTTTTTCTCCCTCCCTTCCGCCCTCCTCCCCTTTTTTCTTCTCCCTCTCTTGTGTATGCATGTAAGTTTGCAAGTCTGTTGGTGTATGTGTATGCATGTGTTTGTAAAGGACTTATGTTGGTGGTAAGAGCATTCATTGGTAACTCTTCACTCTATTTATTGAGGCATGGCATCTCAATTTGACCCAGAGTTTAACAACACAAATAACCTAGCTTGCCCAAAGGATCCTCGTTCTCTGCTTTCTGAGTACCGCCATGTCTGTACACCCAGTCAGAATATACATGGGCTCTGGGAATCCAAACCCTAGTTCTTAACACTTACATGGAAAGTGTTTTAACCACTGAGCCATGTTCTTAGTCCTAGGTGAAGTTTTTGTTAGTTTTATCACCTCTAATGCCTCCATCATAGAGTAGATTATGTACTACTATCTCCTGAAATTAAGTAATTCTGAATACACTTCTAAAATATCAGTTGAACTGTGGTGATTTGAATGGAAATGGTCACATAATAGGGAGTCACAGCATTGGGAGGTATAAATAGGTATATATGCTGGAGTGGTTGTGGCTTTGTTGGAGAAAGTATATCACTGGGATGGATTTGGGGGTTTCAGAAGCCAAAGACAGGCCCAGTGGTACTCTCTCTTTCTTCTGCCTGCCCATCCAGATGTAGAACTATCAGCTATTTTCCAGCACCAGGTCTGTCTGCATGCAATCATGCTTCCTGATATGACAATAATGGACTAAACTTCTGAACTGTATGCCAGCATCAATTAAATATTTTCCTTTATAAGAGTTGCCATGGTGTCTCTTCACAGCAATAAAATGCTAAGACAATGATAACAAATTCTCTAGTTCTAAAAATAATGCACAATAAAATAGCTCAATATACTATGTTCAATTGTGATTCAAAAAGACACTATGTAAGTTGAAAACTCAAGTGTTTACAATTCAGCTTGATTCATCTTGACTGTAGTAGATACAAATACATATGGATACAGAATTATTCTAGCAGTGCCTCCTGTTAATGTTTAGAAAAGTTCTCAATCTTATTTTGTAACATAGCGGCTTTATTCTCTGGAAATAGAATACCCTTAAAGCCCTCCAAACTTATTTTGAATTTACACATGAGACTCAGTTTTAGGTACAATTTTAAACAAGTCTTTTTTTATTCATATGTGTATCTGGATAGACATTCAAAGGTTATGCATGACTTGGGGGCAATTTTTCAAGCTAAAGACCTGCATTGTGCATTTCAGACTGTTTAGCAGACCTCGTGGCTCTTTGTAGAGTAGTGATTTCCTATTACAATTTAGTAACAACTAAATATGACACTCCCATTTCCAACATGTAATCTGAGGGAAGGTAATAACTTCACAGAACTACAAGTCACTCAAGTCACCAATTTACATTAGACCTCAATCCCATCCAGAATTTTTTCTATCTTTCCATTTTTATTACGCTTACATCATAATAAATTTTAGTCATTTTCACCCCCATTCCTCTTCCTTATCCATGCTTTGCTAGGATCTTCTCAGCAAGTCTCCATCCTACCTTCACATATTCTTATCTTGTGTTGCCCACTGAATTTTCTAAGGGTTACTTGCCTGAGTGTAGGTAAGAGGTTGTTCCCATTTTTAGTCTACTCTGTATTATTGGAGGGATTCTGTATTTATGGTCTTGTTGAAATAAAAGAATTGTCCTTTTGGAGAATTGGATTTGGTAGACACTCAACATAGTAATATATATGTATTTATATAGATATATGTATTCATATACATGTTTATTTAGAAATGTTCTGGCTTATAGATCAGTGGGTTTCTGCCAGGCTTCAGGAAGATTTAGGTGTAGGTTGAAAGTCAGAAACTTGATTAATGGCATTTTAGTGGTATTGTCCCTGATGTGATGTGGAAAAGTTTTTCTTCATTGTGACACTGCTACTATCTTTGCATACAAATTCTTAAAGCAATATGGTTTAATTAGCATTTAAAGCCAGATCTTTTGTTACAAGGGAGACTAAGCTTATTAGATTCTAACATTTTCATCCCATTTAGTGAGAGGTTGAATCTTCCTTCAAGATCTCTTAAGTTTTGGAAAGTTAGATTTTGTAGCAAATAATCCTGACATATATGTGTATATATATATATATATATTATTTCTCAACATTGTATATTTTATTGTTTAAATTAGGCATTACTTATAATTACATGCTTGTCATAGATGATGTATAATTCCTGGGCTTGTACTGATGTATCATGGACATATGTTGCTAAAATAGCAATTGTCGCAAACATGGCAAGCCACAGTTTCAGGCACAGGAAATTTGTTGAACTGGCATTATACGTTGCTGTTCCCTGTGATAAACCTTACTTATATTTTAATTTTATAGCAAATTAGTTGAATAAGCATTTTATGAAGAAAAACAGAAAGTATAATTCTGATTGTGGCAGTAGAAAGATTCCAGAAATATTTAGTGCATTGGACTAATGACAACCATGAAGGAAATGTATCAGACATTGAAAAGAAAAACTAGATGACAAACATTGTCTATCAAGTGTCTTATTCACATTGTAGCATCACCAAGCTCATTGTAACTCTGCAGCTATTAGCAACAAATGTTTGAATGAATGTCTTTTGAACAAAATGCTGAATGTGAGTATGTTTACCTAATTTACAAAATCTCAGTATCATTGGAACTTAGAGTTACTTTGCTATTTTCTCTGTACACAATGAAGCAAGATAAATATAAGTTTCATTTATATGCAATGATGCACTTTAAAAACGTGGGAGACAGACTGATAGAGCGGAGAGAGAAAAAAATAGATGTTTCCTCTCAGTAGTACTTTATCTGTGTTCACTATTCTATTTTCTCAAGTTTAGGTAAGGGACTCTTGTGCTTAATACAGACTCTGGGCATATGGTAGTCATCCTGTAAAGGTAGTTCCTTTATTATTAGTTGTATAGGCTTTGTGGAAGTCTCATTATGGTGGTCACAGGCTCTATAGCTGTGTCCACTTTTTAGGAATGTCTATTATTTGTTTAGTAAGAATTTCTGAGATTGGAGAGCCGTATAATTGTGAGGTTGTGATTATCACGAGGTATATTTACAGTATAGTGTTAGTGATAAGTATCCATTCAAGAGACACTTTTCTGATTTTGCAATAGAGATCACTGTGCTTGTCATTAATATGGGCTGAAACAGACATGCGGTGCGTTTACGTTTGCCCAATGTGTCAGCCAGAGGGATTAGTTGGAAACCAACAACAATCACAGAAGCCTTCATCCCTTTCCCAGCTCTAAAAGGGGAATCCAAAGCTCAAGTCCCTTTACTCACTAGGAGCCCAGCCCGGGCCGGAGCCCCGCCCCCAGACCTGTCCTCCAATCAGCTGCGCCGTGAGAGCCCGGCCCTCGCGTGTCACGTGACGGAGCCCAGCCCGCTTCCGGTGCGTCGCGGGCGGCTGACGTCCCGGCCGGCGTCGCGTCGGGGCTGGCCGGCGGCGGCGGCGGCGGTGGCGGCGGCGGCGAAGGCAGCGATGATAGCGGAGCCCGAGCGGGCTTGAGGGCTCGGACCCGGCTCCTTTCCGCGTTGCCGCGGCGCCGCGGGACCGGCTTGCTTGGCTCCTGCTCCCTCCCCGGCCGCTGCCCGGGCAGACGCGGACGCGGCCCGCGCTGGCCGCCTTGACGCACCCCGGCTCGGCTCCGGACGGCCCGGTTGCTGTGCGGAGAGGAGGCCGAGTCGGTAAGAGGCGGCGGCGGGGCCTGGAGGCTGCCGGGTCCCCGGGCCGCACTCGCGCCCGCTTCGCTCTTGGCCGGCGCCGGGCTCCCTGCCACCCGCCGGCCCTATTGTCTGCGAGCCACCGCGATCCCCCGCCTTCCTTCCCCTGCTGCCGGGTAGTAGGCTGTCAACCTGCCGTTCCCGGGCTCCGAGCCAGCCGCGCTGCGGCCTTTCCTGGCTCCCCTTGCCACCCTTGCCCGTATCGGCCCGCCTTGTCCCCCACCTCTGCTTAGCTTCGCGGTCTTTCCGTCACCACTCACTTGCTATGTGTTTCTGACTCTTTCTCTGTCATCTCTGCTAACTTCATCGTCCTTACATTGCAGTTTTGTTTTTCTTAGACGTTTTCCCCTCTCTCTTCATTCTTTTTTTTTGTTTCCTCTCTGTGTTAAAACATTTTTTGCTTTAAGGATCTTTTCAATGGGTTGTCTTTTGTAAACGTTCTTAGTTCAGATGCTCCCTTCATTCTCCCATCTCTCCACCAGAAAATGAAATATCACCCTTGCCTTTTGAGGTGCCTCATTCCTGAGAGTCACTGGGGGATTAGATTTACAGGCTGGAAGTTTGATCTTAGGAAATGTTAGCATAACTGGCAAATTGCCTCTTCGGATTCAATTTCTGAACATTTAAGTATACAGCCTTGTATGTTGCATGCACACTTACAAGATTTCTATTTAAAATATTTATGTTTGTTCCCATTACACTCAAGGTACCTTAGCATGTAAATTTGATCTCCCTATATTTTTTTTTTTTGAGGCAAGCATTGATGCTATTTCTTTATTCCCTTACTTTTCAGATTCTAAAAAACAGGAGGCACACTTGGAATTCTGCTTGCCTGTTCTAAATAGTAACGAAACCATTATAAAAAAATTCAGTTGTGAAGTTGATTTTTAAAGGTTTTTGTTTTTGTGTGAGGTTTTATGTTTTTTAAGCTGAAGGGAGCCTAGTCTGTAGGAATGTAAAACATGTTTTACGAATCTTCCTCCAGTAATAACCGCTCTGTATTCATGGTTGCCAGTTGTATTTTGATGAGACTTGGCATACCAATTATATTTCCATTTCACTATTGATACTTTGACAGTGTATTCATTTTCCCCAAATATTTAGTGAAAAAGCCCTTAGGTGTGTTAGGCCTAAAGAACAGTAAATTGATCAGTAAATGATCTACAGAGAAATCCTTTGTAGGTTTTTGTTTGTTTTGTTTTAATGAGACTTTTTTTTTTTTTTTGTCATTGTAGGCACTATTTTGAGTTAATGATAGAAGCCATACTAGAGTCAAACTCCAGATTCTTTTGATTATTAAATGTGAAGTTTAAGACCAAAAAATCCTCTGCAGCTCTTTATGTTAAAATTACCAAATGGTGTCCTGTTGAGGTAGCATGTAATAATGCATCCCGATTTTACAAGAAGATTGGTTAGAATCCTAGGCTTAGACTCTGTCTATTGCTTCCTCCTTACTGTTAGTGTTTCATATAGGATTGTACATTTTGGTGCACTAAAACATTTCTGGGAATTAAGTGGAAAAAAATGAGCTATTTTCCTCAAGAATTTCAGTAAACAAGATTGTCTTAATTTTTTAAATTAAGAGCATTTTCAACCTTCCTTGGGTGGAACTTTCATGGGCATTTTTGAGTGGAGGTTTATGGCATTTTAGCCATTCATAAGTCTTAATGGCTTGTCTCTTCTTTTTAAGCTAGTTTTCCTTTCCCAGTTTCTTTTATTAATGCCTTACCAAGATTGCCTTCATGCTGCATGCTACCTACAGGTATTGGTAATCACCTAATTAAGCAACTGTAAAGTATTATAACTTCCCATGTATTATTTTGAAAGTTACTTAAATTCTATCCCTTTAAGCCATATTCTCTGTACAATTTTTGCATTAGATTCTAACTTTCTTTTTTCCTCTTGAGGTAGTGCAAAGAAAACACTGAAGAATAGGATCTCAAGATGAGTAAAAAGCCCCCAAATCGTCCTGGAATCACTTTTGAGATTGGTGCTCGTTTGGAGGCACTGGACTACTTACAGAAATGGTATGGAAAATAGAGAACTTGGACCAAAACCACCAAATCTGTAGGGTTAGTAAGGCAGTGGCTATCCTAATCACATATCAGTCACATGAGTATACCTATCTCTTGAGTACACATGCACATTGGGTTTTAGGTTTAGCCTTCATAAACTTCAGAGATTGTTTAGTATAGTGCTTTAGATATCTGGAATTTGAAAGTATTTTTCTAGGGTATGAGGCAAATAGAGAGGATGGAACCCTTGAATAACAGCTATTTTGGGGGAGGTGGATGAGGATTAATTCACATAATCAACCTGCTAAATTTTGATAAAGACTTTGATGTGTCTGTTTTCTTGCTGTTTATCATGAAATATTAGCGGTTAGGGCTTTTACTTTCATGGTGTCCATGTCCATCTTTCATTCTCCCACAGAAACCAAAATCACGTCTGACGTCCTTCTTCCTTAAAGAGGACAACCTTAAGGCACATGGCACTAGAAAGGCAGTCTCCAAGAACTGCATTTTCTCTTCTTGTTTTGGGGGTCTGGCAGGTGGTCAGTGTAAACACCCTAAGCGCGTGACACACACAAGGGTGCAGGAAAGGGTGGTGTGCTAGTGTGATATTCATGTGGCTGAGAGAGGAGGGAAACAGCACATGGGGGGCGGTCACCAGCCCACAGAGGAATAAGGATGAGGGAAGGAGTTACGCATTCCTACCACTCTCCCTTTTTGGCACATGTCCTCTGTTGGCATTCATGAGCCACTGATGGAGGCATTTGACGGTTTCTGCCTGGCACCATTGCTGTCTTTACTTCTTTCTCCTGACACTCATTTGTTATAGAGAAGGGCCTAGTAGCTTAGCTATTCCAGGACTTTTATTCACCACACACTTTGACATTTTCTTTCACTGTATCTCTGTTAAAGCCATGATGGGAGTTGATTTGCTTACGGTCAGTTTGCATTCAGTCAACTTACAAATTGGCAGTGGCAGACAGAAATTCTGATTAGTCATAGTATTGACTTGCGACTAACCCTCCACTTTGTTTTTTTTTAAAATCTAGCCTTAGACCTCAGCATATCTCTATCACCTAGTTTAATGGCCTCATTTTGGACTCTTCTTTAAGACAGTTTGGGACTCTGCTTTGAGGTTGAGTGACAGTTATGCCCTCAGCTACTCAGTGGGTAGTTCATGAAAGGACCCTGTTTCTAACCAGTTTCTTTGAACTTGGGAAACAAGTAAGAAATAGCCTTTGTCATGTGAGGGAGTGATTAAGAAACAGTTTAATGTCAGCAAGGATGTGTTTGTGGCAGTGGTGAAATAGCCAAAACTACAGAGTAGTACCTTTACACCATGCAGTAAAACATACCAGTCTGTGCAGAATTGGCTTTCTTGGTTGGGATTTAGCCAACATCATCTTACTGCAGAGGTACACTGTTGAATCTCTGTGAGATATGAATAGAAAGAGACACCTTTTTTTGATGTGAATTTTTACTTTTTTTGTTATTGCTTTTGTGAGTAACAAGTTATTTTATATTCATGTATTCTCATAGGCTTCTTGGTCAGCAAAGTGCCATTAAGCTAGCTTCTAGCTTTGAAAAAACATATAGTTTATTAGTTTATGCAGTAGTGTTTAGAGACACTAACATAACTTTGGCCTTATTGTATAAGAAGTTTACTTTGGGTAGTGAAATGTCTTCTAATTCTGTGGCTGTTAAATTTTGATTTGGCAATTAAATTTAAAAAATATTTTTAGAGAAGTCCTTGTTCAGAACTTTGCTGAGTATATTTTAGTGTCTTATGCTTTAGAGTAGAATTCTTGAAAACAAGTCAGAGTTGTAGCTTCTCAGTAGAAGATTTCATGCTAAGTTTAATATCTACCTGTATTTCTAGGAATCTCAGTGCTAATAGACTCATCGAGAAACATTGGCCAGAGTAATCATGACAAACACTGAAATTTATCTTGACTTTAATTTTTATAAACTCATTTATATAAACACTATTTTTGATGTGAATCCTTTAAAAAAAATCCTTGCACAGTAATGTATATGTGTGTTCATATACATACATACTCATTTGGGTAATTCAAATAATTTTCTTAAAATTGAGTTTTGCTTTTTTTGGGTCAGTATCAGGAAATAGAGTTAGTTCACCTTAAATTTAATATCAAGTGGTTTACCATAGAATAGCTGTTGAAATGCTTGAATCTATTTAACTTTCTATGTGGCACAAAGTTATATGAAGCTTACTTTTTCTTTAAAATAGGTTATATAACTAAACAAGGTAATTAACTATTCTTACAGAATAGTATCTATATCATCTTACTTGTAAAAGACCATGTAATATTTCATATAAAGTCTTTACATATAAAAAATAAGAATAGTTTGATTTTGAAAAATCTTCAGTAATTTCATGAGGACCAGAATATCTAGTAATTTAAAACATACTAAATAGTTTTTCCACTTCCCTCCAATCTTTGATATTTGTGCATATATAGTAAATACTTTTATCATCCATATACATTCAGTTCCATTTAAAAGCTGTTGGTTCATATTTGATATATACTTTGTACTGTTAAAGACTCGGACAGAGTCAAGCAGAATTACAAGTCTTGTTTACTTTTTTGTTCTCAAGACATGTACACTCAAGCACATACTGTAGAATCAATTTATCACATATTGGTACATTTTCTTTTTCAAAAGAAATATTAGAGGTGATAGAGAGATGCCTCAATGGACAAGGGAGCTTGCATCTTTCCCATAGAATCCAAGTTTAGTTTCCAGTACTCATGAGGAAAGGCTTATAAGTGCCTGTAACTCCAGCTCCAGGGGATTGGATACTTTCTTCTGACTTTTGAGAGTACCTTCACACACACACACATACACACACACACGCACGCACACATCTACATATGCACGCATGCTTACATAATAATTTTATATGTGAATCTTTTGCTTGCTTGTTGCCTGAGGAGATCAGAAGAGAGATACAGATGGCTATGAACCACCATGTAGATGCTGTTAAATGGATCTGGGATTTAGGAGCAGCAAAAACTCTTAACCACTGAACCATCTCTATAGCCACTCCCCTATACATAATTTTTTCTTTTTAAGAGGAGAGAACAGACTAAGCATGGCGGCACACTGCAGATCCTTAGGAGGCTAAAGTAGGAAGATAGCAAGTTCAGGGTCAGCATGTCAACTTCGTGTGTCCACTTCATAATAATTTATCCAAGTTTTGGGAATACAGCTTTTGGTGGAGCACTTGCCTGGCATGTGCAAAGCCTTAAGTTCAATTCCCTGTATTACCTATCCAAAAAGCACAAAAGTTGTTAATAGTGGAATTCTCAAATGCCACTTAGTTTGAGCTGTATATATAACAGGTTTTTCATGTACAAAAAAGGAAAATACATTTTGTTGTGTCCTAGTAATAAAAGAACTAAATTTAGTAGGAAGAAATAAATTGAAGTTAAGCAATTTCTTTTAGGTTTAGGAAGATCTGATTCACTAGAAAGATTTAAATCTGTTTTCTAGGAAGAACACCAATAATAGTGCTCTAGCAACCAATGCCATATTCCCCTTAAAGTTCGCAAAGATGACTTCTCTGAAAAGTCACTTCTATAGTTTGTAGTAACTTGACACTTCTTACTTTCAAAGTGATCATGCAGCTATATAGGAAAGTTATTGATGGCTTGCTTATCTATCTGCATTAATGAATACAGGCCCTGAGAAGTCATTGTGGAGTTTGACTAGCTAGATTAGCCAATGTAATCAGCTGTTTTAAATTTTAGTTTTCTATCATTATCTGCTGTTACCCATGTCTACTCACACCTTAACATTGAGTTTTATCTCTGGAATGCAACATTATAAGAATACCAAAACAAGTATTTTGGTATAGGAATATATTTGGAGAAAGAGAATATCAACAATAAAGTTATATCAAAGACACCAAGTGGATGGTTTTAATTTACGAAGTTTCTTACTGATCTGGTAAGTATGGGCAAATCCTGGTTTGTTTAACAGTGCTACTGACTATTATCTATACAATCAAATAAAAACATATCTAAACTTGCTTTCAATTCTACAGTTTCAAACTTAAAACACTAACACAAATGCAAAGGGAGAGTGTGAGAACTAGAAAGTAAACCTCCAGGGATCTGGAAACTTCAGTGTCCAGACTAGTGTTGGCATGAGAGTGAGCTAGACTCCCACTGGGAGAACATGTTATTGCAGCCAGCTGTGAGAGCAGGTTCCTTAAAGTGCTCATCACGTTCTCTTCCTGTGTACCTACCTGTACACACATTACATCTATCCATGTGCAGTGTTATTGCAGCCAGCTGTGAGAGCAGGTTCTTTAAAGTGCTCATCACATTCTCCTCCTGTGTACCTGTCCACACATTACATCTATCCATGTGCAATATAGTTAGTAAGAAATGATGGAGCTGGTTTTAACAGTTTAACTGCTGCCATTTGATTAAGTTGTTATTCTACAGTTAGGGATTTATGAGAGCACAACAGATGGGGTGATTGGCTGTTAGTCTTACAAGATTTGAAATACAGTCAGTATTCAGATGAGTTCTGCTCTTCTTCTTTTGGAATATTTCTATTAATTCTCTTCTAGATCTAAAGAAAAGGAAAGTGAGAGATTAAAAAGTGTGGAGATGTCTCCAAGTATGAGAGTTTGCTAGAACAGTTTAAATTTGAGTTGGCAAATGCTGATCCCACACATTTGGAGGGTTTGAACTATATTGAACATTTGCGAATGTGAGTGTTTAAGTTTTCACCAACAGAATTTTAATATGTGAGAAATTCAAGAAGTTAAGATTGTAGTAGTGACAGATACCTTATAATTGAAAATAAATGCATATTTTCTGAATAAAAAGTTAACTTTAAATTGGTGTCTTTTCAGAGGACTACAGAGCTGTATAATCTATATTGAGGGCAGGCAGATTCCCCTGAAAATTAGTCATTTTAAAAGTAAAGTGGCTTTAGATACATTTGAATACTTTCAAGATAGAAATTCTTTAGCGGATGTAAATAAAACTTTTGTCCTTTTGTGTTGTAATTTCAAAAGATTTTTTAAATACTTGAAATGTAATTACTTGGAGTCATTCACTGTCACTGAAAGCCTGATTTTTACTTTAGACTCAGAGAAAAAAAAATGTGTAGTTGCATGTATAAAACCAAAATAATTGAATTATATATTAGACTCATAAATACACACATACTCACACACAGAAATCAATGAACTACAGTTTGAGTTCCCTTTTTGAAGAGAACTCAAGTTGAAATGGTAAGAACTTTTAAATTCTGATGTTTAATCTTCTTTAATCATCGGGTGGCTTGTGCCAGCATATATACACTTTAAACTTTCACAAACTAGAACTCTCCCTGCTGTGTTTAAGATGCTAATGATGAGACCCTCCTGACCAAAAAAAAAAAGTAAGAAAAGCAAGATTAGAGTAGGCTCATTGCTCATTAGTTCAGAACACACCTGATCCCTTTTTCTTGTTCTTACCCACATTTGCTTACTGTATTAATGTACTCTTAAATACGTTTTCTGATTTACAAGTTTGGTTGGTTTTTGTTTTGTTTTTTTAAAACCTATTTTCTGTGAAAAGAAGGGTTATTGGATAAAATAAACTTAATAGAACCATAAAGTAAGTGTTGTAAGTACTTTTATGTCCCAGGCGTTGTGTCTCTCCTTCCTTTGGTGCTTTGGTTCTAGTGGGAGTGTTCCATTGTAGTCCCTCTCCCCCAGGTAGAACCCAAGTTTATTTTATCTTCACCGTTTTCTGGGTTGACTGCTAATTTTATCTTATTTTTAGATGGACCTGTTACAGATCTGAGATAGAAATGAAATAGGTATGAGGAATTTATAGGTATTTTTTCAAAACTGCTATTCACTTAAAAGAAAAAAAATGGTGTTCAGAAATGTAAAGAAAGGCCAATATAATTTGGAACTAAAATGTAGATGTCTGAAACATTTGGGTGGTAAAAACTTTTCACTTTAAGTATGTTAAAGTCAATGGTGCAGTTTGCTGCATCACATAGATTTCCAAGGGTGTTTAGCCTGTTGGCAATATGTGCCTAGATGAGCACTGTTCCTGACTTCTTTAGTGGTGTATGTATGTGTATGCAAGAACTCTTCGGTGCCATTGTTCTTAGAATTCCAGTTTTAGGCAAGGCAAGTTAATTTCAGGTCTTCTTGTCTAAAGAACTCCCTCCTGATTTTGGCTTAGAAGCAAATCCTCAAATTGACAATTTTGTTTTATTTTTTTTTAATTTATAAATGTATGAAGGTGAAATCTCAGTCTTGCTGTGCTTTAGTGTGTGTGTGTTTGTGTGTGTGTGTTCCTATAATGGCAAAGATTGACCCAAACTAAAAAAGAGTGAGAGTTTGATATATGCTTTATGTGTTTTTTTGGCAGCCATTATTTACATATCCCTTTCAGAATTCTTACTAAATGTTGACATACCATTGACATATCATTTTATTTATAATGGGTATTTATTTTGTACAAGATAATAAGAATTGTTCTATATTATTTGGGCTAACAGAAACCAGTTTCAGACATATTTATATAAGAAGCAGACTATTTGTAAAAAAAAATAAATTATTTTAATTTCTATCTTGTTTTCACTAGTAAGAACATACTGGATTTGAACTATCATAATAATAAGAGTTAACCACCTAGTGCATAATGCAGAATCTGTAATGATAGGATAAATAATTTTTATGGCCTAAAAACCCTGAGTTCAGGGATCTATTATTTATGACCTCTTTAACTAGAACAAGTTATTAAACCTTTGGGAGTACTGATTACCTCACTTTTTAAAAAAGTAGCAGGAGTCTGGTATTGTGACATATCTGTACTCCCAGCACCCAGGAGGCTGAGATGTCATTTTGAGACCTAGCAAGCATTGTCTGCATAGTTAGACACAGTCTGAAAACCAGACAAACAGAAGAGAAGTAGAGCCTCACAGAAAGGCTCTTTTGAGAAAGCCCACAGTACACTGAAAGAAGATAACTTAACATGGCTTCTTCCACCTGGTGAAAGTACATGATGAGCATTAACATCTAATAGGTTAGAGTCAAGTGAAAGAATTAATTAGGGGCATAAATAAACCTGACTGTTGAAAGTACTCTTTTTTGGGGGGAAATATTCCAAATACTAAACATTAAAGAGAATTAGACAGCTGCAATCTAAAATTCTGGATTTTGCTGGCACAATATTTTTATAAATCTGGTTTTAGAAATCCAAACAAATTGTCCAAAGTACACAAACTTTGAATCCAGTACTAGTGAGAGGAAGAGCACGGTGTGGTGAAGGTGAGGAGTCCTTAGAAATCTAACGCTTGTGGAGTGAGCAGGTAATGGGTACAAAACAGAAGCAGATTGAAAGAGAAGTTTCTACTGGCAAGTGTCACAGGAGTAAGTGATTTTGCAAAAATCTGAAAAAGTCACTGCTGAGAATTTTAGAATTCAGTATAAGAGGATGTGATTTGTCCTGTAATCTATTATTTTAACATTCTTGAGAATCAAGACTATGTTTTGTTTCATTTTATAATACCAAGTTTGAATTGAGATTTTTGTTTTTATTATTGTGTTAAAATATGAAAAACTAGCATGCATGTGGGACAGCATTTTTTAACAAAACACTAGCACAGTAATTAATGTTGCATCTTCATTGCCTGTGTAGTTGGAGTGAATAGGTAAGGGATTATAAGGCATAATATAAACTTAAAGCGTAATATAAATATAATCTAACAATAATAAAAGTTATTAGGTTACAAGAATATTGCATTTACCTTAATTTTTATTTGGCAAGTGATCATCCAACCTGACAATCATACATAAGGAAGCTCTTATGTTTCTGTGTGTCTTAGTAGGTTGTATGTAGATACAGTAGACACATTCTATAAATGAAATTTTTATCTACATAACTTATAGATTGTCAATCTTAACCTCCTGGAATATCCTAACATTTACATGATTATTAACTCTTATGTCAAGTTTCTTTATTACTAGCCTTTAAAACTTATCTACCCTGTCAAAACATCCTAATATTCTCTTTAAAATAATCTTGATGCATGTTATATAATACTGTCATTATTCATTATTGCCATGGTTTTGATTCTCCTGTACTGAAATGAATAAACAACTACTAACTCCTAAATTACAAAAAGTATAAACTTTATTATCATCATAAACAAAACCATTATTTAAAAAACAAAACTTGAGATCTTATTGGCATATTTTTAAAAAGGATCTTTGTCTTTTGTTTGTATGACATTTATCCAAAAACTTTGGAAGCATATTCTGATTGTATTTAGCGAGTTGTACCCTAAAAATAGTTGTGGACTCCGTTGGTTAGTTTGGGTGCAAAAGATTCCCAAGTTATTTTCCTACAGTTGGCTTTATCAATAGGTTAAAAATGTATCAGCATGTAGCAGACTGGGTGACAGATCAGAATGAATCCTTAAGTACAAATAATGCTTGTTTCACTGCTACTCAAAATGACCTTAAACATTAATTCATCAGATGCTATTTCTAGCATTATATGTGCCTGCTATCTCAGGGTCTACTCTCTAAGGATAATAAATAAAGCACTGATGATAGTAGGTTATCTTGCATTCCAGAAGATATCTGTTCAAGAGCATCCCTTAGTCTAACTCAACTTAGGAGTACCTGTCTGTGAAGAAAAGTCATCTACCTTACACCAGACACAGCATTTTGTGACAAATTCCCCAGTCTCTTGACTTAGTGGATAAGTTAAGACAATAATAAAGTGAGCAAATATAGTGACACACATATCTATATAGCAAATATATGTATATATGTGTTTATCTGGCATATATGTGTATGCAAATATATGTATAAACACATATATACACATAAAGCAAAAATAAGACAAAAATAAATGAACAGTATGAGCCAGGATAGGAATTCACTGGCAGTGGTGACTCCTTTCTTAGACTGCTTATTTGCCTAGCACTTGGGAACTGACACTGTTCAAGTTCTTTGGCCAGTGTCTGGTTCTTAACTGAATTGTGGATTTAGTGTAGAATCTATAGGTACTCTTATTCTCTGAACAACCTTATACAAGTTGGAAACATTAGTTACAGTGATGAAATGAATATATTTAGACAAGGCAGTGAAATTCTAAGAGTTCTGAGAAGATAAAAGTAATTTTAAAAAATTTTTTGTCAGTGATATGTGTTTGTAGGCAGGGCTGAGGTTTAACTTGATTGTTAGAGGGCTTAGACCTTGAAAGGCTTAAATAATAATCCTAACGGCCAATTAAAGTTAGCAAAAACAATTCTCAAGTCAAATTTTCAGTATTTTTTGATACTTTTCATTTATATTACTCCAAATGTCTGTAATTCATTTTAGATAGAAGTTTTTCCTCTATTTTCTAGAATTAGACTCTGTTTGCAAGCTTCCAGAATATAGGACTTAGAAAAGCCAAGTTAACCCAGCACAATGCAGGCAACTCCTGATTTTCTAAGTCACTAGAAAATCACTAGACCACACTTGTGCATTTACACCATCTACTTTTTGAGGTGGAATTTTTGCAGGGAAGGTAGTAATGAATAATTTCCCTGCAAAAATCCTGCCTTGATAAGGGACTAGAGAGCTTTAGGGTTTTGGCATTGAGTCATCCTTTTTGTGAGGTGGCATTCTCTTCTTCCTGTTCAATCTTGAGATGAGGCAGTGATGGTGTTTCTCTCTTAGCTTTTGTGTCTAGTCATTGTGGCATCTTCTTGACACTATAGATTCTAAAATCCTAATCTCCCACTTGAATATTTTTTTGAATCATTCACAGATGTCTGGGAATGAGCCTAATCACTATTCTTTACTGTAACAGCTTTCTGTGATTCAGTCTTTAACATTGACAAAAACAAAAACATTAACACCACATCTTCCATATTCAGGAAGAAAAATCTTATTTTCATTTCACAGTCGATTATAGCAAAGCATAACTAGCATGTGAAAATAATACATGCTTCAGATAAGAATTTGTGAATATATTTGCTTAGCAATTTTTTATTGTGTATATCAAAACATTATTAGCATGGGTCATTTGCTGTGTAGAACTATATGTGAATTGCCATGTGTAGTATGTGTGTTGTACTTGTAAAGATCTTAGCATGCCTTTTCCTTCCTAAGGTGTAAATAAAGGCCATAATAAGTAGAAGCCCCATGCTTATAAGAACAAAGAATCATTTCATTAGCTTGCTATTTCCAAGCCCTTTGTGTTTGAAACAAGCTAACAAGTCCAGTTTTATGTTCTCTTCTGCTTTATCCACTGTACTGACTATTATGTAGTCTAGCCAAATGGAGTACTACTGTTGCCTTCAAGAGCCCTCAAATCTTTGAAGGTGAAGTCCTTGAGGACAGATGACACATCTTGCTTTCCTCTATGACCTCATTTGCTATAGCTTCACTCAGTCATAGTATTTTATTATTATTATTATTATTATTATTATTATGAACAAAGAAGTCACACTTTCTATCCTTGTATATCCTTATTCAAAGTCCCTTCCCCCTCCCACCACATCAGGTCATTCTTCTCCATAACTCCCCATCCCTAACATGGGCAGGCGGCAGGCAGTCCCGTGGTCCCACTGACCCAATATTGCTTAGTTCATTCTCCACTCCTGGCAGATCGTTTTCTCCCCCCAACCTCAAGAGTGAGTCAGGTGTTCCTCTAGGGGGAGTAGGATCCAAGGAGTCAGTCCAGGGTGTTTCTGATCCCAAGCTGTTCGGTAGTTGTGGTTTGCAGCTTGGGTATACTTTGCTTTTCTGTTTGTTTGTTTGTTTAGAGTCCACTAATGAGTGAGTACATCCCCTGCTTATCTTTCTGGGTTTCTGATACCTCGCTCAGGAGGATATTCTCCAAATCCATCCATTTGCCTACAAATTTTAGGATATCATTTTTTCTTACTGCTGAGTAGTATTCCATTGTGTAGATGTACCACAGATTGTTAATCCATTCTTCAGCAGAGGGACATCTAGGTTGTTTCCAGTTTCTTGCTATTACAAATAACGCTGCTATGGACATAGTTGAGCTAATGAACATAGTTGAGCTAATGAATATTTTTAAATAATGAACAATTAACTAACTGTACCCTGGTATACATTGCATTTGTATGCAGTCTTAATTATTCAAATGTCCCACCAAGTTCAATATGGACAGTATTTCCTAGGAACCTTCAGAGAACTTCCCAGTGTTCTTAGAATTAGTTAAGCATGTAAAATAAGGTTGTCTATTCAGTTGGAAGTTTTTCTAACCACTTCTACTGACATAGAACAGGCTTTTTTTTAATCAGCCTCTCCTCTGAAGAATGTCTTTACCATGTATTATATTTTTTAGTTATCATCTGTTAATGGACAGAAACCAAGATACAGCATATATACAGAAGAAGCAACTTCCAGTAAGCAAAGATGATAGAGTCAGCTATACAGGATAATATTTCTCACCCAGCACTCCAAACTGAGGTCAATAATGAAAGGATAATAGAATTTAGTTTAGTTTTATTTATTTTTTAATCTATTAGCAGTGCTTGCCTTCTCTTCTTTCATTATCTCCCCCCTTCCTTTAGTGCCACTGGACCAAAACTGGGTCCTGATGTTTGTAGGCAAGCCCTCTGCCACTGAACTAAACATCCAGTCTTACCTTAAATGTTCAAGTATATGTTGGACATTCTTGATCATATTTTGACACCTTTAACCTTTAAAATTTGACTAGTAAAACTTAGAAAAATTAAAACAGATTCTAATCTTTTACATTTGTATTGATTTAATTCTTGGCAGAAAAGTAGATATGCATATCATTCTCTAGGCATTTATGTAGAGATTCTGACATGCTCTAACTTACCCTGAAGAGGTTCCCCAAGATACAATTTGTTCCGGCTGTTGCTTTAGGCATCCCTTCAGCCAACTGAATTTAAAATATTTTAGGAAAACCATAAGTTGCTTAAAAATAAAAATCTAGATTTACATTATTTAAATTCATTCAGATTCTGATCTTTTTTACTGAATTATGTTATGAAAATAGAGATGCATTTGACTCTCACTGTGGACTCTTCTCACTTTGAAGACTGTTTTAAACATATAGAGTTCCATACATTTAGAGTTTGAAGGAACCTAGAGAGCAAAGCCCTTGGATTTTGCATAAAATCTGAATGAAGTGATACGTGAAATTAGAAGGTCTTATACCTTGAGAGAGATTTATCAGTGTTTTTGTAATAAGAAAAATCTCTCCATAGTGCTTGTGGTGCCCTTGCTGAGAGTTTCCCTGTATGCTATAATTTTTAAAATTATTAAAATATTTTAAAAATATTTTAATAATTTTATATTTTAAAAATTATAGCAAGAAAGAAAATCAAGGGTAACACTACAAAAAATGAACTTTGTAGTTTTGATTTTAAATGGCTGGATATTCATGTCTACCCAAACATGTGTTAATCTAGGTTTTCTGCCTGATGATGTTCTGTAACAAAATGTTTTCTTATCCACTTCTCCCTGAAGACTTAAGAGTTAAGGGTTAGAGTCAGCCAACAGCCCTCATAGTTCTTAGGAAATGTGAAGACTGCCTTTCAGACCACTTCATATTCCTGATGAACACTGCTCCAGTAGCTTTTGTGTGTTGTGGCTGCACCAGATGTTAGGGCTATGATAAAGGAGCAAAGCTTCATTACACCCAGAGCTCACAGGCTAGGGCAGTATTCTAGCATCATGACCCTTAGCTATGCAGTTGTCTCTAGACTCTTAAACATTTGGAGATAAAATGGGCTACATATTTCCTGCTAGGTGAGTTCAGATACTTTATTTCCATTGGCTGACAGCAGCAAGATATCTTCAAGTAGTTTAACTTATTGAACCAGAATTTCCCCAGGTTATTTGACATTGAAAACTTTTGAGACACATAATAAATGCCTCTGATGATCAGAGCACTCACCAGCACTTAGTGTGGAGCCTATCTAGAGAAGATTTTTAACATAGGGTGTTCTGTAAAGGCAACAACAGAAAGGGGAGTCAAAGTTAGATGTGAACATTGCATGTTGAACAAGTTCTGAACAGTGAATAGAAAAGGACAGGAATGTCAGGCGAGGCTAAACAGGAAGGATCGAGCTGAGAGGACCGAATGGATGGGTGCAGGAGCATGGTGTGGGAAGAACTGCAACAGCTCAGTATCATGCTATAAAGCTAAGAAATCATGTAGGGAAAATTCAGTCTCTTTAGATGTGCAAATACCTTTGAACAACATGATTGACCTAATAGGTGGCAACCTCAGAGTTACATGATGAAGTTACAGGCTTTATGTTAACAAACCATTGAATTTATTTTTAAAATAGGAAAATATGAGATAAACTATTGCAGCTGAATTATCTCCCATGTGTGGCAATTGAGTTCTAATGTTGCTCATTTTAAACAGCTGAGGGAACATTTTAATGTAATATGTTAGGAATAATATAGTTCTGCTTATAAAAAGTTTAAGCCAATTGATTTTCTTCTTTGAAATTAATCATAGGATAATCTACCTGCAAAGAAAAGAAATCAGATATTTTTAAATTTACAGTCTTAGATTTTTTTCTCCTTCCCTGCATCTGTGCTTATAGAATATAGATAGATAAACACCAAATACAAGTAGATGTATATTCTGGGAAGATAGCTCAGTTGAAATTATGAAGTCTACCCATAAAACCTGTACAACAAGAAACTGGAAGTGGTAGTGTATACTTCTTTGTTATTATTATTATTAATCTTTAAAATTTATTGTACAAACTACAGTTTCCCCTCCCATCTCTTCTCCCGTTCCCTCCCTCACCTAATTTTTACACCCCCTCTCCATCCACTCATCAGAAAGGGTAAAGCCTCCCTGATGGGAGTCAGCAAAGCATGGCATACCAAGTTGAGGCAGAACCAAACTCCTCCCATCTGCATCAAGGCTAAGCAAGACATTTCACCATAGGAAATAGGTTCCAAAAAGCCAGCTCATGTGCCATGGACAGATCCTGGTCCCACTGCTCAGGGCTACCAACACAAAACAACTCAGAGATACCATCTTACACCTGTCAGAATGGCTAAGATAAAAAACACTGATGAGAGCTTAGAGTAAGGGGAACACTCCTCCACTGCTGGTGGGGGTACAAAGTTGTACAGGTACTTTGGAAGTCAGTGTGGCAGTTCCTCAGAAAATTGGGAATCTAACTTAAGACTCAGTGATGCCAGTCTTGGGCATATACCCATAGGATGCTCAGTCATACCACAAGATAGTGTATACTTCTGATCTCAGCTCTGGAGAGGTGGATATAGGCAAATGTCCAGGACTGACTGATCAACCAGCCTAGTTTATCTGGCAAGCTCTTGGTGAGTAAAACAAGGTGGATGACATTCGAAGAATGATAGCTGAGTTTATCTTCTGGCCTCCACACTATTGGGTACACACAGGCATACACAAAACAGAAAGAAGCATACATACAAAAAGAATCAACTGTACATGTTGAAATATTTTCCAAACATATATATAATTCTAAATATAATCTTCATTTAATTTTCTTACTTTTTATAGTATATTATTCTTTGTCTAACTATAGGAAAATCTTCAGCTTTTCCAGCCATTTTATTTTTTTAACTGGATTTCTATTTTCTTAATGTAACTTATACATTGCATATATAGCTTTAGAACTGGGATTACTGATTAAAAAAAGTAGGGATATGTTTACTATTTGACATGTGTTAGCACATTAGCTTCTTAAGCAGTACAGCACTTTATATTTTGCATTCAGGGTGTATCAGAGGGCTTATTTCTCAGCTTTTGAGAACAATCATAATTACCATAGGGTGTTTATTTTGTGGGTTCAGTAGTTTACAACCATACTGACTGTTTTGTCTTTTTTAATGGTAGGTTGTACCCATTAAAATTCTTCTGTTTAATATTTTATACTTGATGATAGAAGGATTACTTTTGATAAGAAGCTTTGCTTATTTTTTTAGGTATCCATCACGAATTGAAAAAATTGATTATGAAGAAGGGAAGATGTTAGTTCATTTTGAGCGTTGGAGTCATCGTTATGATGAGTGGATTTACTGGGACAGCAACAGGTTGCGACCCCTTGAAAGACCTGCGCTAAGAAAAGAAGGGCTAAAGGATGAGGAAGAATTCTTTGTAAGTAGGAAGATTTTTCTATTTGAAACTTACCTAGATATATATTGGCATTTTAAAAGAATTGTGTCAATAGCACCCTGTTTTGTTTTAACTAAATTGTTATTATATATGAAATTGATCGTACAAGTTGTTTGACTAGGATTTTAAAGCTGGAGAAGAAGTTCTGGCTCGTTGGACAGACTGTCGCTATTACCCGGCCAAGATTGAAGCAATTAACAAAGAAGGTATGCATTTGACATGACCTGAGACTTACAGAGGACTGGGAGAAACATTTTCTTTATTTTAAATTTGAGTCAAGGTATATAATTGTTGCATAGAGCCCTTTTCCTGTTTATGTTGTCTTTTGTGGATTTCTTGCTATTCTTTATAGAAATATTTGTTAAATATTGCATTGCTCATGACTTCACAAACTAAATAAAAATAAAACAAAACAGGTGTGTTAGTAAGATTTCCCACGAGCCTGGGAGATCTTTTCAGACAGATAATAAACTTTATTACTTACTGTTTTTTCAAAGGAACAAACACTGTGCACTGAGTGATAGCTTCTTTGTGAGGATATTTGATCTACCTAGAGGACAATCCATTATGTTTTGAAAGACACATAAGCTAGTTAAAGAGACAGAGCTAGAACGGGTTTGTTTGGGATGGAATAGTGGGGAAATGGCTGAAAGGGGCAAAAATCAAAATGTCAAGGACTTTTGAATCTCACTAAAGGATTTGAATTTATTTGGAAGTGATTAAAGTCATGGAGGAAGGGTATACTTTTGAGTAAAACTAAAAATAAACTTGAAAGAAATAGAAAGTAAAATAGAAACAGCAAACATTTAAAAGGATATGTAAGGAATTTCATATGAAAAATAAATTACAATAATCCAACTGATAACCATGGTGTTACTTTACAAAGATGCCAGTCCCATTTACTGTGGTGACTGGGAGCTGTCCTTGAGACTGGTTTCATTTCTAGTGGTCACCTTCAGCAGCATGAGGTGCAGGACAGCTCTTAGCATTGCGTATGCAGGTTGTTTTCCCTTTCCTTTGGCTGCGTACACTTCCCTGGAGCTGGGTTGTGTACTGTATTTTTTTTTTAAGTCTTGTATCTAGGCATTCTTCAGCATCCAGTCCAGAGCCTAACAGAGGAGGTGGTCAATATCAGTGTGGGCAGAAAGAACTAATGAATCGGCTCTCTTATGCTCCATCCCAAACCAGATAACATAAAAACACAACGCTTTGTAACTATGATCAGCTGTGTTGATAATAGAGCATTTGAGGACATAATTCCTAGAGATGTGTCTGTGCAGTTGTGAACATCCACACTGTACTCAAGGCACTGTCTTTGTTTATCCTATTCTATTTACCCACAGCTTTTAGAACAGAAAGTTAAGTTTATATTATCAGAAATGTGATGCTACTGTACTGTACCTACTGCTGTTTCTGCACTAGTTCTAGGGAGTCTTTATGGAAATACTGATAATTCTGTTTTTAACTCTATATGTTCTATGTGGTGGGTGAGCTTACCTCTTTCTTCCAGAGAAAAAGCAAATGGGAGTTGGGGAAATCCCCAGTCTGTTGTAAAAGCAAAATGAAGCTAGCTAATGTGGACATTTAGATATGTGTAATAAAGCTTACACAGGTGAAGAGAGAGCACTACAAATGCATGAATATAAACATTTAGAAGTCAATTTAAAAACAGGACCCTTTAGCACAACAACAACAGCAATATGTTCTCCTTTGAACCTATGACTTTCCTAGGTGTAAAACTTGTTCTGTTTATAGTACCAGGCCTGTACCTATGGAATGGCCTCAAATTCAATCAAGAAAGTAGTTAGTTACACTCCCATCCCCCACCTCCGCACTCCCCATTCCCCACCC
Source organism: Sigmodon hispidus (assembly GCA_004025045.1). Classification (NCBI taxonomy): domain Eukaryota; kingdom Metazoa; phylum Chordata; class Mammalia; order Rodentia; family Cricetidae; genus Sigmodon; species Sigmodon hispidus. Next base: position 263,364 of record PVIH01000368.1, on the reverse strand, counting down.
CCTGGTGTAGTCTTACCACTATCGTAATGAGCACATCTTGTCCAGTAGGTTAGTATTGTAGCATGTAGGGTAACACCATTGATTTACTTTCTCCCCTAGTAGTCTGTACTTACACACATGGGCTGCAGTAATTAGATTCAATGGGTTATTAAAAAAAAAAAAAAAAAAAAAGGACATGAAGTTGGAAGAAAGGTAAGTTATTGGGGTAGATTTTGGGGGAGAAAGTAGTTAGGAAATGGCTATTTATAGAATAAAACAGTGAAGAAAGAGTAGGAAATGTGGACTACAGTTGTCAGAGATGGTTTCAGCTTAAGGATGGTCACTAAAAAGTGGTTAGAGTTAGGTGCAGTTAAGAGACGCAGGGAGACATCCCAGTGGATGAAATAGCATGAACAAGGGCTGGAGGAACAGGCCCTGCCAGTGGCTATACAAACAACATGGGCCACCCAGAAGTGCCATATGGAGGGAGGAATTGAAGAAACAGTTTCAGGAATGATGATAGCACAAGGTATGTATACAGTTTGGCATTCTTAAAATTTTGCCATTATCTTTATATCCCTACTGCTCACTTGATCATTTGTTTCTTTTTTTTTTTTTTTTTTTTTTTTTTTTTTTTTTTTTTTTTTTTTTTTTTTTTTTTTTTTTTTTTTTTTTTTTTTTTTTTTTTTTTTTTTTTTTTTTTTTTTTTTTTTTTTTTTTTTTTT
>PVIH01000368.1:142487-262560 GCA_004025045.1 Sigmodon hispidus | reverse complement strand
ATCATTTGTTTCTTAAGTTCTACTTTAGGCTCAGAACTTTGCAGTATTTATAGAATTATATTAATTATATGAAAATGTGAAATCAAATTATGATTTTCAGGTTATAAAAAATCTTTTTACATATATGACATTGGCTTTGCAATGAACTTCCTGTTGATAATAATGATCACATTTCTTGCTTGTACTTCTTTTGTAAGGGCCAGGTATCCATTTAAAGTGGCATTCCATTTCTCCATAAGAGTAAAATATACTACTTATTTTAGTAGCTTTGCTTTACATTGACTTGCTGACATGAGCTCTGCCACAGAATGAGAATTGCTTCAAGACCTACAAGCAGACAGACAGCACAGCTGGCTGCACAGCCTGATAGGAATGGCTGTTCTGCCAGTTCCTGGGTGTGACTGTCACACTTGCCACCCTCGACTTCTCAAGTTGGTTGTGTTGATCTGGAAACAACTTCCAACTTGATTCTTTCTAAATTACTTTCTAGCTTTAACTTCATATGGGAGAATATTTTTTGTCCCTTTAACACTATTGTAAATCTCCCTAAGAAAATGATCTTCATCATATATCACATTTTTTCTCTGATACCTACTTTAAAAGTAACCTTTGAGGAGAACCAGTGATCATTCTTGTAGAGATACTGTTCTTGTACATAATGATTTTATTTTTATGAGATAGTCTAAGGATATTTATGTGTTTGGCACAATAGATTTCAAAGTTCCTTACTAAAGATCAAAGTTACATGCAGCTATGTTGCCAGGACTTAATTTGTGCATATTTTAAGAGAAATACTAGTTCATAATTGTTTAAATGGAGATAAATAGAGAAAATATGTTTTGTAACTCAATGGAGTATTTACAGGAGACTGTGCCTATGTTAGGGCAATGGCAAAGACATCCTACCACTATCAGCTTCCAAATGCTGCTATAATGTTACACGATTCTTTCTAATTATTCTGACTGCTCTTATTTCAGGAACATTCACAGTTCAGTTTTATGATGGAGTAATCCGTTGTTTAAAAAGAATGCACATTAAAGCCATGCCTGAGGATGCTAAGGGGCAGGTAAGAGTGTTCAGTATTCCTGACTACTTACGGGATGTCTTCCTGAATGGTGTTTAATCAACACATATATGTTTATATTTTATTAAATGAACTAATTGTAGGGTTATGTGCTGAGAGCCCCAAATAGCAGCAAGAAAGAGAAGCTTAGACTGTAAAATAAATTATACACTTGATTTTTGCTTCTTTGGTTTTAGACCTGCTAAAGTTATAGGTCACTAGTTTCTGTTCCAGGTGAAATCCCAGCATCCACTAAGCTGGTGTTGTCCTATCGACCCAGCTGGATCGTGTAACCAGTCTATGGGAAGTGAGGTAAGTGCCTTTTTGCTTTTAAGTTTTGTTTTGTTTTATCTGGTATAGAGTCTTATTTAGAAAATTAATTTTAATATAAAATTTTACATGAGTTTCTTATCTTCTTCTTTCCTTCTGCAAATCATAGTTATTGACCTTCTTTAAAAGGCGCTTACCTGACACTCTGTAGGCTGTTTCAGGTAGGGCTCTAAGTAGAGTGATGGAAGCAGTGCATACTATGCTTTGCTACTGCTCAAAACAGGAATGGATGGTGAGCATTTGAAGGAGAATCTGAGAGGGAGCTAAAAGCCATGTTCTATTTGCTGAATATGCTTCCTCAGTCATTGGAAAGATGGTGCCATTAGAAACAGAAACTATTTTCTTTCATGTTCTGCTGTTATTTGGGATTTTCAGCACCTGGACCTACAATTAATTTAAGAATTTGAAAGTAATCTATGAAAATGTCTAATGTGAAAATATGTTCCCTATTTATTCTATACAATGTAGCAAATATGTTATCCTGAAAATATTACATGGTTAAAAAAATCATATGATTAGTTTCAGTTCGGCATGGGCATTTTTATGGTCTGCAAATGTTTATTCCCACATGTAGAATAATTATTTTTGAGTATTCAGGAAAGTGTGATTGCTTCTGAAATGGTTAGAATTTTATATATAAGTGCAACTTAAAGTGAAACAGCTTTTAACCAATAAATCATTTTGTGTCCTCCTGTATATTTGTATTAATAAAATATTTTAAAGCATCCAATGGTGACCTTTTTAGTTACTGAATAGGAAGACTGATGAAAATATTGGGAGCACAATTTGCTACATAACTTTAAGTCAGTTTCTTTTATCTTTCTTTTTTGCCTTACTACTATGATTCTGTAAGTGTAGTTATTCAAATGTCATGAAGTGACTCTTGTTTTGCCTTAAAACTTCCAAAGTGGGGCATTGGGACAATTTCATTTGTGTTTGAATTACAGATTATAGATACTAGACTTGTTGGATGTCATTTTTGGAAATATTTAGTCACACCATGATGTGCAATAGCATTAAGTTCACTGCCAAAAAACAAACTACTTAAACAGTACCTGATTAGCAATGTATTTATTTTTCATTCTAAATTTTTCCTTATTATTTTTAATTATATGCAGATTAAGATTGTTTACTAAGAATTTTAATGTTATTTTATAAGTTTTTCCCCAGTGTTCACCTCATCTATGATAAATCAAGTAATTAGGAAAGGCTAAGAATTTTTTTAAAGAGTTTGAGTACTTTGAGAACCCTTTTATGAGCTTATAAAGTAAAGCATCTTTTACTATCTTAGCAAATTATCATATTGTACACTGGATAGATGTGCAGTGGAAAATTTCTCCCCTAAACTCTCTTTAGGATTTGAGTAAGATGAGACTTTAGTAGCAATTTATATATGAACTTCTGGAATCATTTTCCTTAGCTTAGATAAAAGTCCTGACTTTGGGATAGTTGGTTGAGTCTATTCAAACTCTGCCTGGATTCTGAAGATAGCTTGACCCTTCAGAGAGCTTTTAGACATGCATTTGTTGAAATATAAGCCATAGGCCTTTTTGTGCTGTGTTTATAGCCATTGTTTTCCACTGGGAAATATGGCATTGTAGACGTACTGACTGTTGAAGTAAGATGCCCTGTCCCTATCTCTGCCTTCTTTTATATAACTGAGTGGAATGGTAGTGTTGATCCGTAGTTATGAAGTTTCCCAGGACAGAGATCAGTTCTTACGTAAACTCAGTGCATTTCTGTCTTACTACTTGCTGCTCTTCCTGATGTTCCACCATTATTATTAAGCGTAATAGCTGTAAGTACAGGGAGAGAGAGGGTTCAAGGCTGTAACCACAGCCTCACATCTCCATTCTTTTGGCAAGTGTGCTAATAATGTAAAGTGTGTATTGAGATGCATTGAAGATTGACTTACAAACAGCTTTGAAGTCCTTTCCAGTTCCCCTTTCTGATAATTCACAGCTGTTGTTTTATTGATATTAGTAGATCTTTTCATATATACATACATGGTTGATACTTTTAGCCTTACAGTGAGAGAGTCAGAGCTTAGGGAATCGAGTGACTGATGTATAGTTTCACTCTGCCATTACCTGCAGAGTGACTCCTGATTCAAACCTTCTGATGTCACTGTTCATGCGCTGCTCTATTGTAGTGGCTACAGAGCATTTCCAATATGTCATTGGTTCTGATTCATGGAAAAGCATCCTCAGTTGTTTCACACAGTGAAGCTTTCCTCTGTAAAAGTTCAAAGGAAGGACATGGAGGTATTTAGTGACATGGCTGTAATGTTTGCCATGATTAAACAATTTATGATTAAAAAGCATTTTTAAGTTTTTAAAATTTGAAAGCCACAATGATTCTCCTTCTGCTGTCATTTTTGAAGGTAGAAAATAACTTGAGATGGAAATGACCCTAACCTTGTCTGATATTTCTTTGACAACTGAAAAACAAAACAAAACAAAACAGAAAACAAACAAACAAACAAAAAACAACTGCATTGTGGAGCCTAAAGTCACATTCTCTTCTTCCCATATGTTTGTAAACCCTGCATGGAACTACTGGTGTGGTTGTGCTTGCTTCTCCTTCCTCCCTGGTGACCACACCTTGGTTTCCAGCCGCAGAGCCCACCCTTCAGTGGCAGCTGGCCCCAGCTACTTCCTTTTCACCTAAGTTCTTCCACATACATCCCCATCCCACGCTGGCTCCTTTGCCTGTGTAATGCCTTAAGTTTTGTTTGGAAAACATGTTCCCCCTTTTGCTGTCCATTTTTCTAACCAGTTCTCTTATTTGTAGAGACTAGCTCCTATGCCCAGAAGTTTCCCATTAGTTTTTCTTTCAGTCAGAATATTCTCTTATGTTGTTTGAAAATATTTTTTATTTCTCTGTGTCCTATCACATCATCTTTTCTTTTTAAGGATGGTCTCTTGTAGTCTGTGCTGTGCTTGAATTTCCAAAGTAGTGGAGGATAACTTTGGACTTCTGATCTTCCTTGCTTATTCCTTCCCTGTGACACTGTCTTAAGGTTAATTTTGTTGCTTTGTATATTCCTTAACTAGCCCTTTCTCAATAGCTAATAAAAGTTAGCTATTATATTTGACTGATAGCTAGCTTGTCTTGTGGGACATTTAATTGAAAATAGGCAACAAACAAACTTGTTAGGTAAATCGCATGATATTTGCAGATCATTTCAGTGATGGCTGGGAGGGATAGCTGAAGGTGCATTTATTATTTGTTCACGATGTGTTTCTCTTTACCATGTATTTTCAAGGGTGACTAGTTAGCACCTATATTTTTGTTTAAATTTTTAACATTAGTGGTTATGTTCATTCATGTAACCCACTAATTAAATTCATAGTTTGTTGTAAAAATAATTTCAGTTGCTTATAATAAAAATTCTGCAAGTAGCATGAATGCCATTGTCCATTTACACAGTGCTGAGGGACATGAGTGGAAGATTAATAACTGTGTTGAGACATTACAAATGTTTATTTAAAACACAGTTTCTTACTGAAATCAAATATAGCACCACTTTATGATTCTTTACAATGTGCTATACTTTCATAATGAAGAATTTTGAGTTGAAACTGAAGTAGTAAGAGTCATTTAGGGCCAAGGATAAGGCTCAGCAAGTAAAGGCACTTGTTACCAAGTCTGATGAGCTGAGTTTGATCCCAGGAACCCACATGGTAAAAGGACTTCCACAAATGTATACCTCATGCATGCCACTGTATGTGTGTCCTTCACCCTGACACACACACAGAGTAAATCAATTTAAAAAATTAATTTACCAACTAATAAATTTTCTTGACTAGTATTATGAAGATATGATAAATTGATCCTAAATTTTAAATGTTTAAAAAGTAGAATTATGTGGGCCACAGCCACATGGCCAAATAAATTAATAAAAATGAGTTAAATTAAGACAAAGACCCAAACTAACAATATGCTTAAGACTTAGGCCAAACAAGATAAAATTAATATAAACATCTAAGTCATTTTTAAAAAAGAAAAAAGGTGCGGTGGGCGGGTCAGACCTCTAGCCCATATAAAATCAAAACCCTACACAACAGATGGTGCCCCATGTTGGGTGCCAAATATTGCTGTAATTATTTAAATATGATATATAAGGATAAATATTTATTAGAGGGAGAGTAAGGACTTATATTTATATAAAGAGCAATATTAGGAGATTTGGAACTCTTGTACTGGATGTTCAGCTTCTTCCCAGAGAGAAAGAGTAGGAACTCAACAGCCAGTATGGTCAGTTTTCCCAGGCCTCAATTGAGCCTAGCTACACTCCATCAGGGGTTGGATCTTTGGAGGTCATTAGGATATGCTAATATCACTAGGACTTCCCTGGATAACCCCAGCATTCTGATACATAGAATCATAGTTTGATTTCTAAGACAATAACTATGAATCAAGTGGTATGTGCTTTGTAGAAAGGAACAGTAGCTTGGTCAATAGTAATACATTTCTCTCAGTACTCATAAGAGTTTAATTCTCTTCTTTTGTGATCCACTATATTATAGGAAAGAAAAGTAATACCACTTTTAAGTCTAAAACACTGAAATAGCAGCATGTCATATGGCATCCCAAATTTTTTATAGGCTTTGTAAGTTGTTTTTATTTAATTACAAAAAAACACATCCAAGAAGTATATGATGTTGTATATTTTTTTATCTTATAGACGGATTCTCAGTTCAGTCAAACATTAGTTTATTAAACTAAAAACTCAGTCATGCTGATAATCTGCCATATAAACATAGCCTAATTTTTATATGTGTGTATGTGTGAGTAGCTATCAAGATGTGATACATACTTTTATTCATCAGTGAAGCTAATGTTGGGTTTTTAATACTTCATGTTTTATGTTTTTCCTTTGGAGGACTGGATTGCTTTAGTCAAAGCAGCTGCTGCAGCTGCAGCGAAGAACAAAACCGTGTCTAAACCTCGAACCAGTGCTAACAGCAATAAAGAGAAAGAGAGAGATGGGGGAAAATGGTTTAAAGTACCTTCAAAGAAGGTAGAACCATCAACTTGCATAGCCACAGCAGAGACTGAGAAGAAGGAGGAGCTGCCCACATCTAGTGAACCGTTTGGTACAAAATACATTTCTTATTTTCTCTCTTGTGCCTAGCTAAACTGAGGTAGAAAATAAGCCCAAATCCCTAAATTTTGAACTTAGAATTAAATTATTTGCTCCTAGCTTAATTAGATGACTGATTTTATTATCTCATATGTAACTCTGAAGATACTGCCAAATACCAGCATTAGATGCTTTGAATATTCTTGAGTATTAATCATTTGATATTTTTTAGTAGGTTTTTCCTTGAAATTTTTGGTTTAAGTTTTAGGCATTGTGCTTTTTCAGTGTACTGCACAGAAGTTATTCTCTTCAATCTTTTCTTCAAGAGTAACTACTGAGGAGGCTTCTATTTCTGTTGTATCAATTCAGAGTGATTTGTGTTTGTTTAAGTCCTAATCAAGAACTAGATTTTAAAAAGTAAAATACAAACCTCTTTTACTAATCTTTTATTTATTAATTGTATATCTTAATTTTGGATTCCAGACAAATTCTCATATATGTGTTCTGTTAAAAGTAGGACTTCACATAGACAGCGTTCCAAAGATCGTCTTTCCACAGCCAGAGAGCACATTAACAAACAAGAGGAAAAATAATCAAGGCAACTCATTTCAGGCAAAGAGAGCGCGACTTAACAAGATTACTGGTAAACTACAATGATTCTCTTGGTGTGGGGGGAGGTATATATTAGAATAATTTCTGTTTAATAAAGGAGAATGGATCTTTTGGCTCAGTGTAATGAGTTGATTACTTTCTGGATGTTCAAAGTAAACATCTCTCAACACTGTCAGCTTTGTCTATTATAAAAGGTGAAAAATACCACATATTTCTTACCTACCTCACAGGGATGTTGTGAGGATCAATCAGCTCAAGGGTTATAAGAGTCTGTAGTCTTGAAATCACTTCCATGATAGGAAGAGTTTCTGTCAGAATGGGTTATCCGAATTTATCAACTTGTGGCAGCCTCAATTCTAAGGTTTTAAATATTTTTACATTAACAGTCTTACAGGTGACAAGGCTTAAGAATGGAAGTATTTGTGGTAAAAATATGGATATCTGAGTAAATGAAGTTCCTGATTCATGTCATTTCCTGCTTTTTTCTTGAGGTTGGTCTCTAGAGTACATTCTTGTCAGGTAGCATCTAGCAGAATAGGGTTGATGAAAATACAGATAATCCTAGTCAGGCTCGTGCTCACCAAAGACGAATTGAAGTATTTACGTTCATGGCTAGTCATGCTACACCTGACACTTCTAGGCTATCAGCCTAGTTATATTTCTAGTATTAAATGAAACATGGTTATAATTCATCTAAAAATACACTTTAAAGGGAAGCTTAAATATTTTAATGGTTCAGATGTGATTTTTAAGAACAAAATATTTTCAAGGGCCTTTGGTCTAATAAAAATGAATAAATCTTTCTTTGATATTCTTTGTTAGGTCCAGGAATAAATATTAAGTATGGTTGTATCTGTTTTCAGAAGAGGAGACCTGCTGAAAGATGGCTGGAGCAGAGGGATTTTGTGAGCTGCTCTATAACAGGGCTCATTAAGGGTTTTGCTTGCTTTCAGCACTGAGGGTATCAGGCTTGTTCCATTTGTTTATAGTCCTTTCATGGATTTCTCTAATATGGCTTGGTTTTGCCCTCAGGACAGGAAATATCTCATATCACTTCACTCGTTAAAACCTTTTCTTTAGAAACTGTTAGCCTTGGAGAAAGCCAGGATCTTCTCTAAATTGATTGTTCTGCTGTCAACCTGAGACTTCATTTGGCTTAAAATACAGAACTCAGTGCTACTTTTCAGGACAGAGTGGAAAGCTGCTTCTCTCTCCTGTGATACAATGATTGAAACTGCACTGTTGGAGAATTCAAGACCAAGGAAGACGGACCTGCCACTGACAGGATAAAGCTAATGGCCAGCTTTCCAGCATGATGGATTTTTCTCCTGCAGCCACATACCCTGCTTTTAGTTTCAGCCAATATGCTTTTACATATGCTTGCTTCTAAATACTTTAATGGGAGGGACAAATGCAACATTTAAAGAAATAACAAACTAAAAAAGAAATCAGCTGGGTCCACAGTGATACATTATATCTGCATGGCCTTGGAGAGACAGTAGTAAGGATAAAAGAACCATTTACTTTGTGCCTCAGATTGTAATCCTGGTGGGTTGGTTGGTAACACTTTGGGTCTTTTATGAAGAGACATTTTCTTCAGTTTTCCTTAGGAATTTCAAATGTGATGGTTAGCAGCAAGAATAACATGTGAAGCCGTTGAGGTCTTTCCCATTTCTTACTCAGCATGACAGTCCTTTAGCAGTTTATTTCTGCTTCACCTTGATCTCCTGTCACAAATACACCATAGAAGAAGACCGTAGATGTTAAAATTCTCTTCTGTAGTCTAACCCTGGGTTTGCTTGTTTTCAGTACATTTCATTTGTGATCCATGAAAAGAAATGAGAACTAGTGTAGAATAGCAGATTCATGTTGGAATTTTGATGTAGTTTAAACTTACCAAGTTCTCTGTGTGCCTTTCCTTTACTAGAGAGAATTGGACAGTAATCACGGCAGGTTGTTCTTGTTTACTTTCCTCTCATTCCACTCTATTTTTCAAGGTTGTTCTAGCTGAGTATTAGTGAACCTCAACTTGATAAGTTTACCTTTGTGATGATTCACTGTTTTGCTTTCCTTCCCGTCATGTTCATGCTATGGTGGTTCTAATGTGATGGCTGTAGAGAGAACGATAAAATGGCGAGGTTCTTAAAGTTTGCAACTAGGAAGAAGTGAAATTGTGGTTGGATTCCTTATATGTGTGTATTCTTCATTATTGTTTTTGAATATGTAATGTGCCTTATTGACAGTTCAATTATATAGTAGATGTATGTTCATTTAAGGGAGACAGTTTTGCACTGAAACCCAGAATTCATAACTTTAGAAACGTGTTTCAAGGAAACTGAGTTTTAGTAGACTTGAAAATAGCAACTGTGCACAGGGTAGTATAAAAAAGTAGCCTTAGTATGTGGTGTACTCTAATCACTGTATGTATATGTTACCGGAAGTAAGAAATGCTTGTGCAATATCAGGTATTTTTACAATATTTGAAGAAATCCTGAGATTAAATTTACTAGTGACACATAAAGTGGACCAAGATTTTGACCACTTTGTTCTTTGAGCATTCCCCTTTGTGTTCCAGGGAGTTCTGGCCTCCTGTTCTCAGTGAAGTAGGTTACTAGGAAGTGACTTTGTTTGCTGTAGGCCTCATGATAACTTGATATATTCTACTTCTACCCATTGTTTAATGTTTTGATGCTGTGTCATGCATTCTTTAAGATACTTTCCTGGAGCAAGGCCTGTTTGTAGTATATTGATATTAAGTATTTGCAGTCATTAAAATTAATTTAATTTGTGTATTTCATTCAAATTCTCATTTACTTTGGTCAGTAAATTTCTTCTTTGAGTTGACAGGGAAAGATAACTGATTTTGGACATTCTTTTCAGGCAGAAGTAAAAATCTCATACTCAAGTGCCTAGTCCATCATTTGTCCCCTTTTGTTTATGCTTAGTGACCCTTTTTAAAGTTGATATGCACGTCAAGCATGGCTTTATTGTGTATCTTTGGAGCTTTTGAATTCCTTAGATATTAGTGTACTTTTAAATCTAATTTTAAGTAATTTAAGTGCCTTGTCATTGTCTATGGCCACATAAAAAGGCTTTTATTTTTGTTCTCTACAATTATTTAGAAATAGCTTTTTAAAACAATTTGGTATATACCATCATAATAGGTTTGGATGGACTGTTTTGTTTCTGTTACATATTCTGAAATTGGAGCTTGTAATTCATCTCCTCTCTTGATGAATATAAAAAAAATCCTCAATGAAATGAAACAGAATAAGGAATAAGGTATAATTATTTAATATATTGAATGGCAAATATTCATCATATATGAATAGCTTTAAAAAATAGAATTTCTGCTCATTTCCTCATTATAGTTTAACAAAGACTTCAGTAACTTTGATTTTCAAGAATTTTGGCTAGAAAAGAAAAAAAACAAAAGAACAAAAGAGTGGGTGTTGTTTTAAATGTTAAAGAAATGTCCTGTACTACATCTTTTGTGTTCATATACAATATTTATAATGTAATTAAGATTTTATTTGTGGGTTTAAAACTTTATAAAATAGTTTATAAGCCTTTATTTCTCACTTAAATATATACTTCATGTGATGTGGGATAGGAAGGAACTGTACGGATTGTTGTCTCAGAGTTGGTGGAGTATCAGTCACTCATGTAGCAAAGTCATTGCTTTCTACTGAACCTCGTTTCATACTCAGCCGTAGATATCCAGCCTTCCAGTAAAGCCAGTTTGCCTTCTGCCTAATGTAATTAATATTGGTCTCTCTTACCACTTTAGGGAGGTCATGTGAACATGTGTGTTCCCAGCTAGGTTACTTAACACCTTTGGGGTAGTTACTTGAGAAAGTCAGGCCACATTGCCTTGTGAGTAGCTCTCTGTCCTGTAGTGTTTCAGTTAACCTTTTCTCTCCAATGTGGTAATGTTAACAGTTTCAGTAATGAAGGTGATAAACACTGCTATATCATGTTTACTGTGTTATCACATATTATACATGCTTCCTCTTCTGAACAAAGTAGCCATAAAGCCAAATATTTGTCCCTTTAAAATCCCGATAGATAGACCTGGTCTCATAGAAGATACTGACTGAATGAGCAAAGAATTGTATCCAATGAAATGCCTTTATTAATGTAGGCAGAATTTTGATGTTTTTCTGAAAATAACTACATCAAAGAATTCTGTCTTCTAAAATTAGGTGTTAGTGAGAGAACTTTCCATTTTGTCATCATTTGTGGAATGAAGCTGTCAGTCCACATGTTTTTAAATGACCCACACATTCTTTCCCTTTCATGTAAAATGGGTACATGAAATGATTTTGAAACTTTTGCAAGAAAATAAGACACAAATAAGCATTGGTGCAGATGAACAAATCTTAGATTAAAGAATTAGGATGAAATTAAAATTTGGGAATACTTTTAAAAACTAAGATAACAAAGTGATATTCTACTTCGTTTATGAGTATTAGCAATATAAACCATCTGAATATGAACTCTGAAGCCAGAATTTTTTCCCCAAAATAAGTGTATGTATTTAAGGATTGCAAAAGTAATTTTATTAATCCAAGTATGTGAACAACTTTCAAATACTGACTTAGTCTCTTTACTTACTTGTTATGGGTGTTTGCATTTTTTTTTAAGTTAGCATTTGAAAATACTTCCTATGTATGGGAAATTTTGTCTGATAAAATTTTACTTCATTATGGTGAAGTTAGTATTATTTTTCTAACCAAGCCATTTCTGTACAATTTTTCTCAAGGTTTGTTGGCATCCAAAGCTGTTGGGGTGGATGGTGCTGAAAAAAAAGAAGACTACAATGCAACAGCTCCAGTCCTGGAGCAGGTATGAAATGGTAGCATTTGATTGTTTGACGGTCCCACTGGAATGGTCACGGAGCTGTAGTACCTGCGTGATTGCAGTTGTCCCTCTGATCAGATATGGGAATAGAGCATTGACTCATTGATGATAGATTTTTAACTCGGCCTTCTCCCGAGTGTGCAGATAAACTATGGACTTCATTAGCTTATGCTTTCCATAGACTGATATTAAAGCCATTGTCTCCAAAATTAGAAGGCTTGGAGACAGGCATCCCAGGGTATGAGCTTCCAGCTGGACAACTTTACTTTTCAAAAAGACCCTTACACAAATACTTTTCATTTGTGAGTTTAAACAGGGTTTTTTGACATCTAATTAAACTTCTTTTATAAGAAGTTTCTTTTATATTGTAACAGTTGATGTTGTTAGACTGTGTTTTATGAATTGATCAATGAGCCATACATTTTTGCTAGGATGTATATTTTATTAACTACAATAAAAAGAGAATTTAAAAACTTTTAGGGTCTGTCTTAAACCACCTAATAGAGAAATTTAAACCTTAAGGTTCCGGTTGCTAGAATGGCCGTGGCTACCTTTGAGTTCCCACAATACCTGTACATAGTGAGCTGCGCATGCTTTTCCATCCTTGAAGGGCTTAACTGCTTAGACACTGTATGGATACAGTAATAGCCATAACTGGATTTCTTTGGTTCTCCTCTTTTAAAATCTGAGCCTTAATGTAGTTTCAATATATCCTTTTTGTATTATCTTAATTTTCTTTATTAGTAGCCTAATAAAGAACACTTTAAAATGAGTATCTTTTGCTTTTCTCTATATGTTTTTAAAAGAATAGCCCAAATTTAATTGATATTGTATTGAGTTTTTCAGTGTTTATTCAGGCCTGATTTGAAAGCAGTACATTGTTTTGGTGCCTCCATTAATGTTGTATTAAATAATGGTCTTTTAAATTGATCAATATGTCAATGGCTCATACTTTCTGGTTTTCTATCAGCATTAAACGGTTAAGCCTTTGCCGTTATTGTCAGTATACAAGCCAAATTTTAAATAACTTTTTTACTGTGTATGACTATATTCAAGGTCCCAGATATAACAATATTTTGTACTTCTACAACTGTTAAGATATACTCAGAATGCGGCATATCAGGGACTTGGGTAATAAAATATTTCTGGAAAATTCATTACAATGTCAATCTTTCATTACATATAATCTGTGAGGTAAATGTGATTGTGAAAATTACTTTTATATGTGGAAGTTAATTTAGAGGTCAGTAACCAGTTCAGTTTTAAAAGGAAATTAGAGCAACTCGGCTATTAGTACTTGCATAATTGAAAACTTCTGAAAGTCCTTGCCAGTTTTGTAACAGAGACCAGTAACAATTAATGGAACCTTTGTAAACTGTTCTAGAGTTTAAGGAACATGATGCTGTTCCCTCTTTTATTTTGTTATTCAGATTGATTTCAATGTGAAAATGTTTTGTAACCAAACAATATTTATGCTATATGTTAGCCTTGCTTCTAAGCTAAAAAGCCGAGTTAGAACGCTCTTAAAACTATCTCAGTTGGTATCAACAAGAGACCAAAATAAATTTTGATTGTTGCTAATTTCTGTTGTCCTAAGGAGTTACAATGTCAATTATGACAGATTGATAACAGGCGTACAGCCACAATTTGCTGTGCTAATAGAGTTATAGATTCAAACTGTGGTCTTAAACCCCTTTATCAGATCATTAGTTATAGATTACTTAATTGTATTAGGGAAATGTCATGTTATATTTACTTTTGGATAAAACTTGCATTTGATGCATAAATAATTCAGTAAGGTTTAAATATGTTAATTTGTCCTTGTTTAGAAGTTAAGCACCTTACCAAGTTATTAATTTAAGTTTTAAAATCTTGTTTTATAACTTTGTAACTCAAGAGTAATGGATGCTGTAGTGATGTCTCTCACATATGTGAAGATGAACAATAAAATTGTTTATTTACAAGTAATGGCTCTAATTACTTTCCTGGCAACACCTTTTATGATAAGCTTAGGAATACTTTCCAGTCATGAGGTCTTTTTCAAACTAGTTCCACTTGCACACATGTGTAATGAAGAAACTCAAGAGTAGAAAATGAAAGTTGAATCAATGGGACACTTGACGCAGGGCCGTTTATGTCAGATGCCTACCATCTTCAGGGCATTCAGCGATGCCATATTTATTATAAAATATATAATTCCCCCCACCAAAATCTCAGTATCTTTTATTTTAATGAGAACAAACTTACTTATTTATTTGGCCTACAAACAATGATCTTTTATATTCTAGAAAACTGAAGATTACAGATTCGATGATCATTACCCTTCCCCAAATACATGGAAGTTAAACAGTTTCTTGGGAGCAGGCATATTATTTATAGGACTAGTGACTTTGCTCTTTATAGTGGCTTGCCATAGTATCAATTTTTAAAAGTTTGTATCTCATATTTTACTGTCAGATCTTAGGAGGAAAACCAGTGTAAACATCCCAGTATGACAGAATGTGGATCCAGTGTGGCTGCTTTCTGTTGCCTTTAACAGTAGATACATTCACACTTATTTTTCTGCCACATGAATAAAATGTTATTTATGAAAGAACTGACAAAATTTCAAAAGTTTTAGAAGTGTCAGTTGGCAGGAATAAGGTAAAAATTCATCTAAGACTGCGACGTATTTTGTTTTTAAATCCAATGTTTTAACTTAGACTTTATCTCTTTTACGTTGTTGTTGTAGTTGTTGCTTGTTTGTATTGTTTTTTAGTCTTTTAACTCTCTACTGCTGGTGGCTCTGATTTCATGATGCATTTTGCTTATGAAACTAGCTTTCAGCACTAAAACGAGTTAAAGGTTATGTTTTGTTAATTTGGTCATTGTTTTCCTGTTGAGATCTTTCTTTAAAGGGAAACTGTCTACTGAGACGGCCACGGACTTGATGGCAGAGGCTATGAAAACTGTTCTGAAAGGAAGAAGTTTGAATCTATTTCTACAGTGCTCTAGAACTCGAAATGCATTTTTCATTGACCTAGCTGTTAGTAATACCATTGGCAATTACAGTTCAGAAGAAAGATGTTTCAATTAATGCTTAAAAATTGTCAAATAGTGTATTTCATATTGGAAGAATTTCATGGACATTAAAGATATACAGACTCATAGTTGACAGTATCCCTTTAAAGACAGTCTATTCAACTTTTAGTTAATAATTTGTGAGGTTCTTTTTGGTTTTTCATTTGTAATAGAAATGTTATATGTTGCTTAACAATTGTTTTTGGATACTAAAGTTGCATAACAATCAAAAATAGAATACAAGAAGAAAAATGAAGAAACCAAAATAAAAATATCAATTTTTTATTATTTATTCAGGCGATTTCACCTAAACCTCAAAGTCAGAAAAAAAATGAAGCTGTCATTAGCAGTTCTGCCAACACTCAGAAACCTGCACTGTTATCCTCAACTTTGTCTTCAGGGAAGGCTCGCAGCAAGAAATGCAAACATGAATCTGGAGAGTCTTCTGGGTGTATAAAAACCCCTAAGTCACCACTTGCCCCAGAATTAATACAAGCCAAGGATTTGACGCTTGTATCTCAGCTTTCTTCAGTGATAAATAAAACTAGTGAGCACAGACTTTACAAATAGTTACTTATCCTATAAGATAGATTCAAAGCAATTGTTGTAGTTATATTGTTTTTTATGAAGTTGCTTTTGAAAACTCAAAAGTTAAGTGGATATGACAGAGAAAGCTTAAAACTAATTCAAGAGCAGAAATCATGGACATTTAATAATGTGTTACTGTTCCAAGGCTGTACTTCTCCTTAAGAAGCCCTGCTATCAAATGACACAAACCCACTGTAGTTTCACACTCCTCAACTAGTAATACAAGGCCTGATTCATTACAAAAAAACAAACAAACAAACAAAATACCACCCTAGAGACAAAAAGAACTATAGAAAGACCCTTGGTTAATGTTTTCACTCCCTGGGAGGCATCTACTTTTATCTGTAGTTCTCTGCCTGCACCAATGTATTTATTTATTCTTATGTTAACAAGGCAGCCTTGATCCATTCTCATTCTTAGTGAAAGGAGAATGGCTCCTTGCTGATAAAGATGTGACTACTGCCTACTAACCTTTCAAGTATCAGACTTTTTAGAAAGTATTTGGTTTTTTTGTTTTTATTTTTCAAGATGGATTTGGCTAGATTAAGATAAGGTTTATGTTGACCTCAGCTTAGTATTCAAAACACTTATCTGAAAACATCACTAGCCAGGTGACATTTTCCTTTTGCTCCTTTATTCAACAAATAAATTAGTGTTGTAATCAGGAAATAAGTATGGCAGATTTCCTTATGAATCATTCTATTTTGTGTATTCCAGAATAATGATATTAGCATTTGTAAAGCTTTACCAAACATACTAATTTGTTTTTCATTCAGTTCTCACATTTATCATTAAATCACATATTTCAAACTTTAGTATTTTTTTAATAAATAAGCAGAAACAAAGGGAATAGAAAATTCTTTTCTCTGAAACTTCATTATAAAAGAATGTCAGTAGTAGTCATTAGATTATCACAACATCAATAAACATCTTGAAGTTGTTTCATATATTAATACAACCACAGTATCATAAAAGTTACATTTGTCTTTTGATTTTTCCCATCATCATCTTCTTGTCTTTTTATTATTTATTGTTGATTATCCTTAAATACTCAATCATCAGCTTCTTTAAACTACTTCTAAGTTAGCAGTAATATGTTACCCTATACAATCCCACTTACTATATAATTCAGCAGGTTCATAGTCCAGGGCAAAAGAGGAACTCTCGAGAGTTAAAGACTCATCTAAACATTTGTGTTAACATTGCTAATTGACAAATAAATGATACAAGTAGTTGTTTGAACAAATGAAAATATTTAAGGGCAAGAATGGGGCCATACTAATTAACATCTAATTTGGCCATAATAAGCACATTGGTTTGTTTGTGTTCAATTTTTTGAATGAATCAGGCCCCCAGTTTATACCTGTGAAAGTCCATGTGGGAGAGTAAGGATGGTATTTACAGTAACTTCACCTGGGGAAGGAAAGAAAGCAAAGCACCAACTGTATAATGTGTGTAGAGCTGTCTGTCACCTGTGCCCCTGCTTTCCTTTCCCTTTAAAGCACCTCAACCCGCTATGTAGCAAAAGAGCTGCTCTGCCTGCTCTCTTCCTGTCTCCTCTCCCCCATTTTTGCTTATAAAGAGACTACTTTCCTAGAGGCGAATGGCAGTTGACACAGGAATCCAATTGTTAGAGAGATAACTCCAGTCTCACACTTGGGGAGAAGTACTGGAAATTAATATTCCATGTAATTGTCTGAGTTCTAGTAGGTTTTAGATTTTAGAAGTTCTGATTAACTTTTTTGTGAAGAGGGCACAATTTTTGCCTTTGATTGCCTCTGGGATGTTCCATTTCTTGTGGTTATCTAATAGCAGCATCAGAGGGCAGGATATGGCTCATTTTTTCCCCCGCTTATCTCCTTAAATATTATAAGATGATCCTGGTATGTATCTGCTTCGTGAACATTGAAGATCTTTTTCTAGGTCCTCCACAGCCTGTGAACCCCCCTAGACCTTGCAAGCATAGTGAGCGGAGAAGACGATCTCAGCGGTTAGCCACCTTACCCATGCCTGATGACTCTCTAGAAAAGCTTTCTTCTTCCTCTCCAGCCACTGATGGGAAAGTATTCTCCATCAGTTCTCAGAATCAGCAAGAGTCTTCAGTACCAGAGGGTAATGTATATTGATTTCCTATAGAACCAAATGTAAAGGAAGATAAATATCTAACAATTATTTGAACATTGAGTTTTCATCCTAATGTCTCTTGAACTTGTAAGCATTTTACATATTCTACAGATATAGTGCCGTCTTTTTGCTAGGCACTGCATAAATACCAGTGATCAGCATTGCTATGAACTGAGCCATTTTCTCTGTGTTAATGTTACCACTTTCTTTTCCTTTTGTATAGTTCCTGCTATTGCGCAGATGCCACTCCAGAAGCCTGGACCCTGTCTCCCTCGTGATTCAGGTTGTGGTTCTGAAGTTACAGCACCTCAAACCCCACATTCCTGCTCTCCTGGTGGTGAATGTTCCAGGGTAGCAAAGGAGGAGACACAGTTGTTTGCAAATCCTTCCTCCAAAGTAGTGAGTGATGTAAAAGGAGCTGCAGCAGCCACTGGTAAGGAAGCTCTAAGTTAAGTCTGGCATTAATATTTTGATGTTTAACTCCACTTGAATTAATACAAAGTCCCACTTCTAAGGACTTTTAGGTAGTATTTGCTTTTGGATGAAGTTTTTCTGTTTTAAAATTGTGTGACCATTTTCACCATTTCCTCTACAAATGTGCCATTTTCTTCTTCCTTTGTTCTTTTCTTCTTCCTCTTTTGTTTTTTTAATGTGTGTGTAATATGTGGTGTTATGCACGTGGACCTGGCAAATTCCAGCTACTAAGCTATGTCAACATAGCAAGTTTTAGATTAGTTAAAGCTACATAGCAAGACCCTGCCTAAAAACAACGAGAAAAATAAATAATATGAAGTGCTTACTTTTACTATTAGAAATTATTAGTTAAATGCAATTGCAGAAATTCTTATTCATGAAACAAGAAGATACTTCTGGATGAATTCTTAGGTTTACAGATGTCAATAGAATTTAATTAAGTCTAAATAGAATCTAGATTAAATTTAATTGTGTGACTTGTATCATAAATATAAGTCCATATTTGGAGACAGAATATCTTTCCTGAATTTAATTTATTATACAGTTTTTTTGGGGGGTTCCAGCCTATAAAAGCAACCATACTTAGCTCATTTTTAGGTGATGTTATTGTTTATGATATGAAAAACTTGGTGGTAATTGATTAAGTCGGTATTTTAAATATGATATGGTTCATATTTCTTATATATGATTGCAAGATTGTATTTAGAAATTTTATGACTTTACAGTTTATTAAAAAACACATACACACGCATATATAATTTTTAGAAGTCAAATAGTTTTCATTTGTCTTCTTCCTAGTAAATTCTTAATTTGGAACTGGCTGATGATAGGTTAGAGTCAATTTAGATCAGGAGACAAGTATAAAGTAGTCAAATATGTTGGAAATTGTTGTGTTTTAACAACTGATTTCCCAAAGAATGTGGCATCAGCTTCTTGGATGAAGCAAATTACAGCTTGCTTTGTTTTGTTCATCGGATACACTGAGTTAATGCTATCAGTAGCTTAATTGAATCTGCTGCCTTTAATATCTTGTTCTTTCTTTCAAAGTAGTAATGTTAGTAACTCAAGCACCTAATTATCTATAATACCATATTACTTGTAAAGGTTTAAATTGGTTTATACATGGTAGTTGTTTCCTTATTTTAAAAAAAAAATGCCCACATCTGAAAGTTTGTGGGTTTTGATAGATTGCTTTTGATTGCTCAGATCTGCTGTATTGTCTTGGATATTCAGATAAACCTGAGTAGCAATTCAGTTTAGAGTAATTCAGTTTACTTTCTCCTTTTTGCACAAGATACCTGAATTATCATGGACTTTTTGAGGAAGTTTTCCTGGTAAAGCTTTCATGCACTTTTTTTTAAGTTATTATAGTTCTATTTTCTTTTTTTAATTTTTTTATATTTGAATAAAGTCTTATTTTTTAATCCTAAAGCAGTGTGTAACTTCTCACTGCACTCAATACATGTCATAAAATATGTACCTACTAGAAAAATGATTTTTGATGTGCATGTGAAGATATTTTTATATTTTTTAAAGTGCGTATTTGAATTGATTGTAATAAGACTGAACTACAGATCAGTATGAGTACATGTCATAAAAAGTGTATTGTAGGGCTGGAGTGATGGCTTGATAGTTAAGAGCACTGGCTGCTCTTCCTGAGGACCCTGGGTTTGATCCCCAGCACTCACATGGCAGCTCACAACCATCTACAGCCTCACTCCCACAGGATTCAGTGCCTTCTTCTGGTCTCTTCAGGATATTGTACACATATGGTGCATAGACATGCAGTCAAAATACACACACACACACAGACACACACACACATCTTTTAAAAATAAATCATGTCATTAGTATTGTATATTCTAAACATCAAAGCAGTGTTTATTCACCAAAATCCTGTGTTCACATGATTTTACTTCTAACTAGGATATTAACGTGGTGTTCTTTTGTTTGTTTTGGCTGTTTGTTTTTCCTTTAAATTTCAGGCTGATTTGTAGCTATATGGCCAACTACCTTGGAGAGGTAGTTCTTGTTTTTATTTATAATTTTAATGTTGAATTATACAAGGGCAAAGGGAAGACATAACCATTGTCTTCTCTTTTAAATTGTCAGCAGTGACTATTTGGAGAGTTTGGTGGGATGTATGGAAGTTAGTAAAGGATTCAACCTTTATGTGACTGTAGAAAGAATCGGGTTTCTTCAGCAGAGGGCCAAGAGCAGTGGACATGGCAGCATTGGAACCACCCTGTGCAGCAAAGGCCTGGCAGGCTGGAAAGTGGGAGGGAGTGTTCATTTTAGAAAAGTCTTTGTTGGGTTAGCATAAATAACTGCTTGTAGTTTTTTAGCAGGTAATTTCTGCAATGTGAATATGGGCAATCCAGACTGGTCAGTGTTCATTTCTGGGCAGTTAAGAACCACTAGCATGTAATTTCACATGGTGCAACTTTGATGCTGTGCATGAGGGCAGCTCTATGATAGCTGGCTGTTTAGTTTGGTTGGCTGTTCTGGTTTGGTGAAGGAGCACTAATTTTTCAATTGGGAAATGCTTCCAGGGTGAGATTTGCACTGGAGACCAAGTCCATCTTTGTCTCTCATTCATGGCTTTCCTTCCACAGAAACTGAAAATAGTGAGACAATTTTCAAAGAAAGTGAAAAGCTTGGATATTCATGCACTACATTTGTAGATTTGTGTAACTGTAATGACCTTATTGGTATGTATGTGAGTGAGCTTAACATCAGCAGTTTTTGTTCATTTATTTTTGTTTTTAAGGAGAAAAGTTCATTTTGGCTTATAGTTCTAAGAGATGAAAATGAGAAGTCAAAATGGCACGAGCTGAGACAGCTCATCACATCACATTCACAGTCAGGAAACACATTGATGAACACTGGTGCTCTGCTTGCTTTTTCCTCCTTTTAATTCAGTCCAAGACCCAGCCCATGAAATAGTGTTACCACATTTAGGCTGGGTCTTCCTACCTAAGATAATTGCTTGAAATAATCAAATTCATCATTTTAAGTTAGGTACTGAAAGTTAGTATGTATGATCATGTGTAGTGTACATACAGTATTTGAATGGGACAAAGTAAGATTTAATTAATTTCTATGACTCTTGAATTTTTCTTTTTAAGTAATGCAATTTATGCTATATTTTTATTTAAAATTGTGTCCATTTGTTTTCCTTTTGTTGAACTGCATGCTTTTTTCACTTTGTATTTTTCTATTGTGGTGTTTTGTTTTGTTTCTTTGAAACATGATCTCACTATGTCTATAGCCCAGGTACATGCTATGTTCCCCAAGCTCATTGTGTAGTCTGTTTTCTTGCATTAGAAAGTGTTTGGATTGTAGACATGTACTATCATATATGGCTTTCTTAATATTTTTGTTACCTAACTGTTTCACACTATTTTGAAGTTATTTTGGACTTTGGTTACTCCCAATGCCAGTGCCCATCTAGAATCAAAGGGCCAGGTTTTTGTTTGTTTTTTAAATATGCATGTAATGAGTGTATGTGTACATGCATTTGGTGAGTGCTTATCCTTATTATAAAAATAAGTTCTGTTTCTATTTTTAAACTTCTCTAGAAAGCATTATTTACAAAAAGTATATTAGCAGCTTTTTAAACTTGAACCTTGAGGGAGCTTAGGCTGGGGAGAATGATAGCTAACTGGGAAGTAAACTTAGGAATCTTACCAGTTAAACCTTGCTTTTAATTGTTTTTCCAGTAGAGATTTTGAGCTTGCTCTAACTCATCTACATTCTTCTACTGAGATGGATGCCAAAATGACTGACTCAGGTTCAGTATACTGTTGCTGCCCACTCTAGCAATAAGTAAAAAGAAAAAAAAAAAATGCTACTTTTCTAAAAGTTAAAAAACAAAGCAGCAACAAAAAACCTTTGCTTTTGTGATATTAATGTCAGAATGCTTTCTCTAACAGTCAGTGAATCAGAGAAAGAAGCAGAGCTTCAGAAATCTTCTCTTACTCCCTGGGAGAAGAAGTAGATCAAGTTTTTTTTTTTTTTTTTTTTTTTTTTTTAAAAAAAAAAAAAAAAAGGATCCTTTTCCATTGAAACCTTTCCTGACCTGAGCCTGAGGGTGTCTGCCCTGACTAAATCCCGACTTTAAGGTGAAAGACAAAATGCTGAGACACAGAAGCTGCATTCAGGACACTCAGCATCTAGAAGAAAATACACATAAAGTGGAGCAAGGAGAGATGGCTCAATGGGTGGGGGTGTCCCCCAGCTTGAGATCCCAAGTTTCATTCCCCTGGTCCATGAGGTAGAAGGAGGAAACTGACCTGGTCCTGTACATTGTCCCTAACCTCCACAAGGGCACCATGCATTCGTATGCACCCACACACAAAATAAATAAGTAGATTTAATGAAATTTTAAATATATTTTTTAAAAGGCACAAGATATGTTGTATACAAGGAAAGAAAAACTATGGTCCTCAGAAGCCCTCAGGCAGAGGAGTATGCTGCTACTAAGGTGGCAGGAACCATATGCTTGCCCTCTGTTTTCACTTTCCTTCAGCAAAATTTAAATAAATTACTTCCTTAACTCTCAAGTTTTCTAATTTTATAATGGGAATCTTATGGTAGGTAATGTCTGTGGCAACTTCTAGCTCTAAAGTTTTGATTATTTATTTATTGTTTTATTCATCATTCATTTCATGAAATCTAAAGTCATTTGAAAGAAAACTCCTGATGTGATAGCATTAGTTTTCATTTACAATTTTCAAATAGTTTTAGGGATGGTAACTATTTTTAAGTATCCTCTAGTAAGACAAAATTGGAATTAGTATATTGTCTGAATATAATTCTAAACATTTTAATCAAATCAAATTTAGTTTGTTTTCAGGTGAAATTCAGTGTGATTTCTTAAATTCATTTTAAATGAAATGTAGAAATAATAAGTATGTAAATGTGTTGATTGTCACAGTTAAGTGAGTAAAGACCTCTGATGAGTCTTTGGTAATGAATCCAGGGACTACACTGTCTGGTTAATATCGCATGTTTTATCACCAAGAAAGCCATAGATGGGTCTGAGGCTACTCTGAATGAGGATGGCAGAAGGTCTACATGCTCTGACTGAGGCCATCTTTCAGACGGTGTTCATTTCTACTCCAATATTTGATATTGACCCTATGTTTACTGTTTAACAGCTATTTAAAGTTATTTCTGAATTTATTTTCCAGAGCTGTTAAGAAAAAGCTGTTAATTATGTTTTCTGTTATCTGCTTCATGAATCCGCTACACTCATGCACACACGTGCGCACACACACACACACACACACACACACACACACACACACACACACACACTATTCATGGCTTTTCACAGTCCCCAGGATTGCGTCTTGTTTTGCTCTGACTCAGCACTGCTCTGCACTCTGCAGCTTACTGGAGTTAGGAAAGCCCTTTGCTTTAGTTCATGTATTACAGTGGCTCTAAGAATGTATTTGAAGAAAATGTATAGAACATTTTCCTTTATATTAATATCCTACGATTTAGATTTGCAAAGTGTAGCACATGGTGTAATAAAGTAATCATAGTTTATAAAACCAATTGTATGCTTTCATTGAATTCTAGAAAAAGTCTGTTTTGTTTTTCTCTTTGTACTTCTACAAATTTTGTCATTGTCACAGATCTCTGTGTTCATTTTAATGTCCTTTTATGTATAAAATGTTTGCAACCCCCATGTCAAGTTCCCAGTTCTGTTTCTGAAAGTTGGCCACCTTTGAAGTCTTATGCAGGAAGCCAGCACACTCTTGAACCTGCTTTCCTAGAGCCCCTCAGAATGGCTGTGTGTTCTGGTGTGCCATCCCTGATCTGCAATGCTGGCCTGCTGCCATTACTACCTGTGCTCCATCTATCTAACCTTCTGAACATAGACAGTTTGACCTCTCTCTCACTCACCCTAAGAAATCCTAAGTCCTAAGTCTTCCTCCACCTGGAGAGCCAGCACTTGAGATAAGGAACATAGGAAACAGAATTGTTGTTAACTTCCCTTCTGCATGTTATGCTGCCATCAAACCTAAGCAGCGCTTTCTCCTTTGTGTGATTTGTAAATGCTTTCTTAGTTTTAAGAAGACCACGTTGCATTTGCAGTTTCCATGGTCCAGTAGTCAGCAGAAGGAAGTAACTAATGCTGCAGTCATCTTGATAAATGCGGTGATGTTACTGGATTTATTTTTGCTGTGAGGTCTCTTTCTTTCTGTCACAATCAACGTGATTATCAATATTCTTATTAATCTGAAACTTTCTAGAGCCTTGTTGCTACTTAAATTGAGTGATTTTTTTATAGTTTTATGTTTAAACTATATAAAATATTTTAATAAAATATAAAATATTTGACTTGGTTGGTATAGATTTTTAAAAATCAAGAAGAAATATAAAAAGTGGGATGTAATAATAATGTATATTATGTGCTCTAGTATTTTTCTTAGATTAACCCAAGCTACAGTTAAAACATTGAGAAATGTTGAGCCAAGTTGTTTAGCTTTACTCAGGGAATGTATCTGTTTTAGGTACACTTAGTGAGGTACAATATTTTCAATTCTAATTTGGACTACTAGGCAATACATGTCATTAACATGTGATATTTTTATGTGTATGTGTACATTTGCATTTCACACTTATGTCGTTCAAAAATGATTAGTAAAATATTTCTGATTGGACTATTTTTGTTGCCTAGTAATAAGTGATTCAGGTGATGATATACAAGTGCTAAAATTCACATGTATTAACTTGATTTTATGGAACACAAAGTCAAATATCAGCTTATATGTTAGTGAAATAACAGCTATATGTTATTAAAAGCCAGTATACCTCACTATGAATTTGAATACTTAATTTGGATGTTCTGAATGGGATCTGTGTCCAGGTTGTCACAGAAGCAGCGGTGATATATGGGCCAGCCACTCAAAAGGCTGTCAATACCTTCTGGATTGTCTAAGTTTGTGGTGTTGCATCAGCTTTTAAAACTTTTAGAGCCCTGGTTATGCTGTGTCTAAAATAGTGTAGCCTCAAATTACCCACTCCATAAGAAAAATTAAAACAATATACTTACCAGGTACTGGCCTAAGCATTTTACATAATGTTTCATACAATTTTTTAAGAGCACTGGTAGGTACTCTTATTCATATGGACAGTAAGGAAGCAAATAGCGAGGTATTAAACTACACACTCAAGTCATACAAGTAATAAATTGTGGAGGTGAAGAATTCAACCCAGGTGATATGAAGGAACACAAATATTTCTTGAATAAGTTTTGGTGACTAGTTCAGGTAATAAAATTGTGCAGACCTTCTGGAGTTAGGAGAGGGTTCCTATTTAGAGTTTTGGAGGTGATAGTGATTTAAAAACTGTACCATATTTTTGTCTTTCTGACTAAACTTACATCTTGTCCCCCCTAACCCACAGGAATATTGAAAACAGAAAAAAAAGTGAAATTGGAAGAAAAAAGCTCCACTGCATTTGGTATGGACAGAAAGTAATCTTTAAGCAAAAGAGTAGAAAGCTTAACAGAGGATAGCATCTATCTCTGCCCCTCCCTGCTAGTGCTCTTTACAGTGCTGAGACCATCTGCTTCTGTACTTAACCTAGTCAGCATCAGAGGCAGGCACCCTCTCTCCAGGACATGGTCGCACTTATGTGTGTTCTCTGGTGTTCTCTGAGTACTTGCTTCTGAATGTCTGTGGTTAAAACTATGGATAGTTGTTTAAAAATAAAACTCCATCTAATACTGGAGACTTAGAGTAATGGGTGGTATATTAAAATAGTCATTCTTTTCATACATTCTTTTTCAATATGCCTTATAAAAAGGTTACTGACTTTTCCACTGTCTTTTCTACCCTATATTGAGTAATGACCACAAGTCAGAAAATGATGGGTGACAATATGAAGTATTATTTAAGTTATCTAGCTAGAGTCACTGAAAATTTGCTTAAAATAATTGGAAAATTGTGGGATACTCCATTCTGAATGGGAAAAATAGCTTCTAGAATATCTTTTCAGTTTTAATTTGAGATACAATGTTCTAATATACTGTTAAAAATGCATTTATCTTCTTTAATGCAGATGTTATTAAAGAAAAGAATGCTTTTTGGACTTTTAGAATAATCAATAGGATAAGATAATTTTTTTCTTTTTTGTTCTTTTCATTCATTTATACACAGGGGAGATATTTAAATATGGAAGGAGCTATGTATAGATTAATTTGATTTTTCTTTTCTGAAAGAAAAAAGGCATCCATCTTTTTTAAACTCTCTAAAACCTTATTAAATTATATATAGAGCTGATGATTCTCCATAGTGAGGTCTTTTTTAAGTTATGGAATTTAACTTCTTGGCACATAGTGGGAATTTTAGTCTACTACGCATTTAAGGATTTTAACTACTGTCTGTGTTAACTTTAAGGTGTCAGGAGTTGGGATTTTTCAACACTGCTAATGAAGATCCCCTCTTATAGTCCAATAAGCTAAGCAAGAGTTCCAGACTCATGACACGAACAGTTTAATTGAATCCGTCCACTCTGGGCAGGTGACTGGAATCACTGATGAACCATAAATGCTGCTTTGAGGGTAACCACAAAGGAGCAACTAAGGATCACTCATGATTATTGGAGGATTTGCTTTTTTTTGTTTTAGGTAAAAAGAGAGAAAAGGATAAGGAGAGAAAAGAAAAGAGAGACAAAGATCACTACAAACCAAAGCAGAAGAAAAAGAAGAAGAAGAAAAAGAAATCTAAACAGCATGGTGAGTATGCCGACATCTGTGTTACAGTGTTTTGAGATGTTCAGGTCCCCTTTTTCCCACCAAAGTAGAGGTATTACGAGATCACCCACATGTTGTTCAGAACTGAGACATTCTTGTAAGTTTCCTTTGTCTTGTCATTCCAAAATCACACAACTCTGTCTATAAACTGAGTCCCAACTGACTGGAGACTTTTATTTCCAACAATAGGGTGGAGTAAGTACTATAACCACAAATCCTTTAACATGATGAAAAGGTATATTTCCCCCACGGTGTATGTGTGTGTACATGATCTTTTTTTCTTTTCTTTCTGTGGTGTGTGTGTGTGTGTGTCTCTGTGTGTGTCTGTGTGTCTGTGTGTCTGTGTCTATGTATGTGTATGTGTGTGTCTGTGTATACAGTCATATACATATGTGCACTTGCCCTTCCATGAAGATATGGAGGCCAAAGATCAACATGGTATCATCTTCTATAGTTCTGCCTTATTTTTTGAGACAGAATTCTTCACTAAACCCGAAACCAAAGCTTATCATTTCACTTAAGCTAGATGTCCAAGTACCCTTTGGAATCTGCCTATCTCTGCTCCCCCAGCTCTGCAGTTGCAGTCATACTCTGTGATGCCTGGATTTTGTACGACTGCTAGGAATTGGTATTCAGGTCTATCACAAGCTCTATATGCACTATAAATTCTACAAAGCCAAAGTGAGGGAGTAATTCTAAACCCACAATTATAATATCACTTTTTAGAACAAGAGAAAAAGATATTTTAGAAAAACTGACAGAATTTTGCACTAGCAGAATAAAGGAAACCTTACAAGATGCATTTAAAAGCATAAGGAAAATGATGACAGAAGGAAAATGTGAAATGCAGAAGACAAGATAAGAACACTGTAAATGTGTGATCAGTCTAAACATTGATCTTATAAAGGAATTTGTAGGCATAAGAAAACAAAATAATAGAAATTAAATATATAATACTAGCTTTCATATTGGGAGATAAATACATCATTGTTTTGACTCCCTGTATAATTGCTTGTAGGTTTTAAGTAGTTCATTTTGCATGTTCAGAGTCCTAAGCCAGGAAAGAGCACTCACACTGGTAGTACCAGAACTCAGGAGGCTGAGGCAGGAGGATTTACACAAGTCTGTGGCTATGGTGTAAGACCTTGCCTCTAAGATGAAATAAAAATATTTCTAATATAAAACCAAGAAATCATAGAATAGAGTACAATTTCCTAAATAGGAGGGAGAAGAATATAGTAAATAAATCATCTGTATCCAAAGACAATTTGAAATTTGAAAATAATAAACTATAAATATTGTGTTAGAAATAAATATATCATTAGCTATACCTAATACTTATAAAAATGAACTACAGGACTGAGGTGATATCCTTAGTTTCTTGCAAGTGTGAGGACCCAAATTTGTTCCCAGAATACTATTTGTTTTGATGTTTATTAAACCTTCAACAAAGCTGATTTAACATATAAATTTAGGCAGAAAGCATCATAGTAGCTATTAATAGTAGGCAGATTTTTCAGATTCCAGCTTTCTCTGCAGATCTAAGTTTTCTATACAATATGGGATTTTCACATTCTCTAACTGTAAAATTGCCAGAATAAATGTAAAGATTCAGATTCAGAGTGTGGTTGATAATCTTAAACCCACTTTCCAGGTAATCTTGAGTATCCTAAGCGTTCCTGTGTCCACCTTGTTCCTCACCCACCCCAATCCCATGCTGTCCTGGTTTTTCACGTGTAACTGTGGTGATATGTTGTATATTTAATAAAAATATTCTGAGAGACAGACTGACGCCTTTGAAACTGAAACCTGTGTCCAGGGTGGAATCAGATGTGAGCGGATCCCAGCTCAGGGGCTGCCCATCTGAAGAATCCCTCTCTGGGGCCAGGGTCACAACCAAGGTTCTGATCTCAGACTCTTGCTAGCAGACAAGCCTTAGACTTGAGCTGGGAGGGGCATCCCCCAGTGACCCCTAACAGAAGGGACCTCCTATGGCGTCCCGGGCAAACTGCCTCAAGGGTGAACTGCTTCATCAGAGACAGACAGATGCCTTTGAAACTCAGACATTTTTGTCCAGAGAAGAGTCAGAGATTGTGCAGACCCCTTGCTCAGAGCAGACAGGAGACACACAAGCCCTCTAGCTACAACTGACTTGGAGCTGAATAAGTGTGAACCACTGAAGCTGTGGGCAGATGCCAGTGCAAGAATACATATAACAATGTAGTCTTGTTACAACAAGGTAACACCAGAACAAACTGGTGGTTCTACAACACTAAGACTTGAACAGAGCAATGAAGAGGAAATAGAAGGAAACAACACCAAAAACACCTTTATGAAGATTATAGAAGCCTTAAAAGAGGATATAAAAAATTCCCTTAAAGAGATAGAAGAAAATACAAACAAAAAAAATTGGAAAAGATGAACAAATCCTCGAAAGAAAACCAAGAAAAGGAAAACTAAACATGAAAGAAATATTCCAGGAACTAAAAATTTAAATAGAAGCAATTAAAAAGGCACAAAATGGGCAAAGGTGGAAATAGAAAATCTGAAGAAAAAAGCTGGAACTACAGATAAAAGCATAACCAACAGAATCCAAGAGATGGAAGAGAGAAGCTCTGACGTGAAAGACTCAATAGTGGAAATAGATACATCAGTCAAAGAAAACACTAAAACCAAGAAAGCCATAACACAAAATGTTCAGGAAATTTGGGGCACTATGAAAAGACCTAACCTGAGAATAATAGGAATAGAGAATAAGAATACCAGCTCAAAGGCACAGATAATGTATTCAATAAAATCATAGAAGAAAACTTTCTCACCCTTCAGAAGGAAATGCCTATAAAGATACAAGAAGCTTGCAGGACACCAAATAGATTTGACCCCCCCCCAAAAAAAAAGTCCACTCACCACATAATAAAGCCACAAAATGTACAGAACAAAGAAATTTTAAGAGCTGCAAAAGAAAAGGGCCAACTTCCCTATAAAGGCGGACCATCAGAATCACACCTAACTATTCAATTGAAACAATGAAAGCAAGAAGGTACTGGTCAGAAGTTATACAGACACTAAATGAGCATGGCTGCCAACCTAGACTACTATACCCAGCAAAACTACCAATCACAATAGATGGAGTAAACAAGATATTTCATGTCCAAGTCAGACTTAAACAACACTTATCTACTAATCCAGCACTCCAGAAAGCATTAGAGGGAAAGCTCCAACCTAAGGATCCCAGATATGCCCATGAAACCACCAACAATCGATAATCCCACAGAAGAAAAGCTCAAAGAAAGGAAATATGTACATGCTACCACAAAAAATAAGAGGAAATATCAACCAGTGGTCAGTAATATCCCTTAATATCAATGGACTCAATTCACTTATAAAAAGACACACACTAACACATTGGATACAAAAACAGAAGCCATCCTTCTGCTGCATACAAGAAACACACCTCAACCTTAAAGACAGACACAGGCTCAGAGTAAAGGGTTGGGAAAAGATTTTCCAATCAAATGGCCCCAAGAAACAAGCTGCTGTTGCCATTCTAATATCTGACAAAGTAGACTTCAAATTACAATTGATTAAGAGAAACTAGAATGGACATTACTTGTTCATCTCAGGAAAAATTGATCAAGATGAAATTTGAATCCTGAATATTTATGCTCCTAATATAAGGGCACCTATCTATGTAAAAGAAACACTACTAATGCTCAAATTCCACATCATTTATCACACCCTAATTGTGGGAGACCTCACTACCCCACTTTCACCCTGGGATATGTTAACCAGACAGAGACCCAATAGAGAAATAAGGAGTCTAACAGAGGTTATTATGCAAATGGATTTAATAGATATTTACATAAACTTACACCCAAACTCAAAGGAATATACATATTTCTCACAACCACATGGAACTTTCTCTAAAATGGACCACATACTAGGTCATAAAGTAAATATCAGCAGATACAAAAAGAAATGGAAATAATCCCTTTTATCATATCAGACTACCAGGGCCTAAAGTTGGAGTTCAACAACATCAAAAATCACAGAAAGCCTACCAACTCATGGAAACTAAACATCACTCAACTGAACTACCTCTGAGTGAAGGAAAAAATTAAGAAAGAAATCAAATCTTTCTAGAATTTAATGAAAATGAATCCACAACATACCCAAACTTGTAGGAGACAATGAAAGCAGTCTTAAGAGGAAAATTCATAGCACTAGATGTCTATATAAGAAACTTAGAGAAATCCCACACTTGGCAAGTAACAGCACAGCTGAAAGCGTTAAAACAATTAGAAGCAAACTCACCTAGAAGGAGTAGATAGCCGGAAATAAACCAACTTAGATCTGAAATCAATACAATTGAAACAAAAAGAACAATGGAAAAAATGAATGAATTAAAGAGTTGGTTCTTTAAGAAAGTCAACAAGATAGATAAACCCTTATCCAAACTAAACAAAGAGCAGAGAGAGAGTATCCAAATCAACAAAATCAGAAAGGAAAGGAAGCCAAAACAACAGACCCTCAGGAAATCCAGAGAATTATGAGGTCATACTTTGAAAATCTATACTCCACAAAAATGGAAAACTTAGAAGAAATGGACAGCTTTTTGGACAGGTACCACTTTCTAAAATTAAATCAAGATCAGATTAAATACCTAAACAGACCTATAAACCTAGAAGCAATGGACAGCTTTTTGGATTGGTACCATTTACTAAAATTAAATCAAAATCAGGTTAAATACCTAAACAGACCTATAAACTTAAAGGAAATTGAAACTGTCATTAAAAGCCTCCCAAGTTAAAAAAAAAAAAGTCCAGGTCCAGATGGTTTCAGTGCAGAATTCTACCAGATATTCAAAGAAGAATTACTACCATTACTCCTCAAACTGTTTCATACAGGAGAAACTGAAGGAATATTGTCAAACTCTTTTTTGAGGCCACATTTACCCTAATATCTAAGCCACTCAAATACACAACAAAGAAAGAGCAGACCAATTTTTCTCATGAATATTGATGCAAAAATTCTCAACAAAATTTTGGCAAACTGCATACAACAACATAAAAAAATATCATCCACCATGCTCAAGTAGGCTTCATCCCAGAAATGCAGGGATGGTTCAACATATGGAAAACTGTAAATGTTATCCATCATATAAACAAACTAAAGGAAAAAAACACATGATCATATCCTTAGGTGCTGAAAAAGCCTTTGACAAAATCCAAAACTCCTTAATGTAAAAGTCCTGGAGAGATCAGGAATACAGGGAAAATATCTAAATATAATAAAGGCTATTTACAAGAAGCTGACAGCCAACATCAAACTAAATGGAGGAAAAACTCAAAGCAATCCCACTAAAATCAGGAACTAGACAAGATTGTCCTCTTTCCCCTTATCTATCCAATATAGTGCTCGAAGTTTTAGCTAAAGCAATAAGAGAATGAAAGGAGATTAAGATGATACAAATTGGAAAAGAATAACTGAAACTATCTGTTTGCAGATGATATGATTGTATACATAAATGACCCACAAAATTCTACCAGGGAATTTCTACAACTAATAAGCACCTTCAGCAATGTAGCAGGATACAATATTAACTCAAAGAAATCAGTAGCCCTTCTATAGACTAAAGATAAAAGAGCTGAAAAAGAAATAAGGGAAACATTACCCTTTATAATAGGTGCAAATAGCATTAATATCTTGGAGTAATAGATTCATTTGACAAAAACTTTAAATCATTGAAGAAAGAAATTGAAGAGGATATCAGAAAATGGAAAGATCTCCCATGTTCCTAGATAGGTAAGATCAACATAGCAAAAGTGGCAATTCTACCAAAGGCATTCTACAGATTCAATGCACTGCCCATCAAAATCCCAACACAGTATTTTATAGACCTTGAAAGAACAATACTCAATTTCATTTGGAATAACAGGAAAGTCATGATTGCCAAAACAATTTTTCTCAACAAAAGAACCTCAGGAGGCATCACCATCCCCGACTTCAAGTTATACTATAGAGCTAAAGTATTGAAAACAGCCTGGTACTGCCATAAAAACAGACTGGTGGATCAATGGAATCGAATTGAAGATCCCGACATTAACCCAAAAACCTATGAACATCTGATCTTTGATAAAGAGGCCCAAAATATTCAATGGAAAAAGGATAGTATCTTTAACAAATGGTGTTGGCATAGCTGGATGGTAGTGTGTAGAAAAATACACATAGATCCAAGCCTATCACTCTGCACAAAACTCAAATCCAAGTGGATCAATGACCTCAGTATAAACCAGCCACACTGAACTTAATAGAAAAGAAAGTGGGAAATACCCTCCAAGACATTGGCACAGGCAGCCTCTTTCTAAATGTAAAACCAGTAGCACAGACACTAAGAACAATAAGTGGGACCTCCTGAAACTGAGAAGCTTCTGTAAAGCCAAGGACACAGTCAATAAGAGAAAACAACAGCCTACGGAACGGGAAAAGATTTTCACCAACCCTACAAGTGACAGAGGACTGATCTCTAAAATATATAGAGAACTCAAGAAACTAGAGCCCAAAACCTTGAATAACCCAATCAAAAAATGGGGTTCAGAACTAAAAAGGCAGTTCTCAGCAGAATTACAAATGGCTGAAAGGCACTTGAAAAAGTGCTCAACATTTTTGGCCATCAGAGAAATGCAAATCAAAACAACTTTGAGATACCACCTTACACCTGTCAGAATGGCTAAGATTAAAAACACAGATGACAGCCTATGGTGGAGAGGTTGCGGAGCAAGGGGAACACTCCTCCATTGTTGGTGGGAATGTAAGCTTGTTCAGCCACTCTGGAATACAGTATGGTGGTTTCTCAGAAAACTGAGAATCTCCCCAAGGATCCAGCAGTACCACTACTGGGCATATACCCTAAAGGTACACATTCACACTTCAAAAGCATTAGCTCAGCTATGTTCATAGCAGCATTATTCATAATATCAAGAACCTGGAAACAACCTAGATGCCCCTCAACTGAAGAATGGGTTAACAAACTGTGGTACATCTACACAATGGAGTAGTACTCAGCAGTAAGAAAAAAATGATATCCTAAAATTTGAAGGCAAATGGATGGATTTGGAGAATACTCTCCTGAACGAGGTATCACAAACCCAGAAAGATAAGCAGGTGATGTACTCACTCATTAGTGGACTTTAAACAAAAAGCAAAGCGTGCCCAAGCTGCAAACCACAACCACTGAACAGCTTGGGATCTGAAGCACCTTGGAGCCCACTCCCTCCAGAGGAACACCTGACCCAGTCTTGAGGTTGGGATGAGGAAAGTGGATGGACTTTGAGTGGGTGCTGAACTAAGCCACCTTGGGACCTTGGGACCTCCTGCCCTTGCTGGGGAGGAAATAAGGAGATGGGGAGAAGAGAGAGTGACTGGGGGGGGGACAGAAAGGGAGTTTAAACAAGGGGATACATGGATAAAAAATGAGACTTTATTCATAATAAAGAAAGGAAAAATATTCTGGAATATCAGAGAATAGAGCCATCCTGCCAGCATTTTGTTTGTTTTGTTTTGCCTTTGATGCAGGATTTTGTGTATAACAGTCCTGATGTCTTAGAACTCACTCTGTAGAGCAGGCTGGCCTTGAACTCGCAGAGATCCAGAGGGATCTTTTTCTCTGGAGAAATAGGAGTAAATATGTGGGTCTCCACTCTCTGACCTTTGTGGGCTAGCTGTGGGTGATTCCAACATTGTAGAATACAAACCTGAGATGACCTCAGCTTAGGGAAAAAAATGGAGCCATGTAAGTAAATACCACTAACCAGGGGGCAGAGTAAGTGTCTACCTGCTAATGCAATTGCTGGATAAATGAACTAGCCTTGGTGCTCAGAGCTGTGGCAACTGGGTTTGTGTGTGTCAGATGCTGTGTCAGTGCCCTGTGTGCTCCACCATTCAGTGCCTGGCAGGGAAACTGAGAAAGGAGACAACTAGGGCAAAGGCTGGAAGGGAGGGTTTGTGTGCTGTATGAAGTGGCACAGCAGGAGGGAGGATTGAGTAGCAGAGGACAATCTGCTCTTGGATTTGGGATCAATTCAGTAACCTTTTATTAAGGGCCATTTTTAAAAAGGCACCTTAAATTAACCTATTGATCTATCTCCTCAAATAAATGGTGTGTATGGCTATCTCCCTCACATTTTTATACTTAACTTTTATGTATGCATATTAGAATGTGTGTGGAAGTCAAAGGGCAACTTGCAGGGTTCAGTTCTTTTTCCACCTTGTGGGTTCCATGAATCAAACTCAGGTCACCAGACTTGGCAGCAAGCATCTTTATTTACTCACTGAATCATCTCTCTGAGCCATGTAGTTATATATTTTAACAAAAAAATGTCATTCTACTTTTGTTTACATTGTAGAGTTAGGCCTGTAAATGGCCTTGGTTCACAGAGCTATGGCAAATACTGACAATGCATGGAAGCCTTGCTATTTATAGGTGTAGAGTTGTTAAGCTTGGTCATCACCAATATCTTCAGTATTAATTATAAAGGAAAGTTATTTCTGGGTTGTTTGAATTCATCTTGGAAGTGGTGCTTTCAGAGATAATTAATTAGAATGATCTTTAAACAGAAAGAGATTTCAAATAGCTGAAAATGTCAGACACTTAGTGCTGAAGAGTTCACATTATTACTGTATAAGTCCTAAACTGTTTGAGTCTAATCTTAGCACAGTGGGAGAATTTAATTCTTTTATCTACCACTCAGTCGTGTTTTCGTGTCCTGCTTTATTTTTTGTGTACCAAACAGTGTCTAAGGATTTCATTTATATGAATTTATATTACCATGATACTTCTTTGAAGTGCAACCTGATAGCTGCATTTTATAGCTAGTGTTGCAGAGATTTATTTAATTCTTATAGCTTTCAGGTAGTAAAAATCAGATTCAAGCCTGCACAGTTGGCTTCAGTCTTAATTTTTAACTTTAACTGTGAAGCTAGGTTGTTTATTTTGCTTTCTTTACCATAAAGATCGGCTCAGACTATATTCTTGTCTGGAACAAGTTTTCATTTGTCTCTGTGGGTATACTGAATTGTCATGTCTTTACCTGTTTGTACATTGGCGTTTGGAATCATCCCATGTGATAATGGGTTACCATAGGCTTTTATTATCAGATCTGCTTTTCCACATATGAAACTGGCATTGTGTCCACCATGTGAGTAGTAAGTTGCCATTTGTGGATTTATAAGAGGCATTTTGCCAGTTTTTAGCTTTGTTCCTTTGCAGATGTCTCTTCCATGTGTTTGTTACTATGAGACTAAAGGCCCTGGAGATCAAAGGAAAGCAGAACTAGAGATTCCCAAGAACCAAAACTACAGTAAAAGGAGTTTCCTTCAGTGAGCTTACTACAGACAAGCATTGGTGCATCTAGTGTAACAGATAGGACACACTACATAAATCTCTGCCTGGAAGGCATGATAGTTCTAGAAGAGTATTGGGAAATCTGCCCCAAAGCTGGAGGGATCAAAGAAGGACAGTAATGATATTCTCACTTAACTCTTGCAACATAACAGACTTTCTTCCTAATAGCCAGAGGGGATTGAAGCGGGAATGGGGAAGGAGGGTTGTATGCCAAGTATTATATTTATTTGCCCATATAGTATATAGTATATAGACCAATTAAATGTCAGCTATATTTGCTTTTTAGTATCAAGTTGTGATTTCTTTCACTATTAGATTAGATTAATAGCTTCTACTTTTTTTTTTTTTTTTTTTAATCAGAGAACAGTCACTCCCGGGTATAACATTTACAGCTGAGTAACTTTTGACAGATCGTTGATATTTCCTCTAATAGAGGAGTCTCCTCTCCTCTAAAAATGGTTACTGCTGTTTCTACTTTATCTGAATAGCATCAGGATTAACTGAGGTTATCATTGTGCAGTCCTAGACAGGGCAGTATAACCATCACTGTTTCCATGCTTGCCTAGATGATAATGGGGCTTATGCAGATGGCTCATTTGCTGTGAAGCCATGTTATGTAAACATCCCACCATCATCTGCCAACAGCAGGATTGCTTGGCACTGTTCCCACTTCCTATATACTGGGATGGTAGACAGAAACCTGGGCTTTACAGGACATTGCAGTTTACACACATTTCAAATTCTAGTCCTCTCACAGGTTATTGGTTAAGAGTGCTCTTGGCTTCAGTACCTCTAGTGCCCTGACCCATGCTCCCCTCCCTCTATTCGCAAGCCGGATGAGCCCTTCTTGCTTGTGTCTGAATGACTTACCCAGGCTGAAAACAGCAGGTCTTTAACATACCTCTTCATTTCCTTCAGAGCTTTGTCTGAAGGAAATGTCTTATGTGTTATATTAAGAAGTTTCTGGCTCAGACTAACCTTGAGATCTGGACTAGTAGTTTTAAGTAAACTGTTTTTAGCTGTTTGGTCTTAAGTAATTATATCAAGTTTTATATTAATTATATGTTGTTTGACTTAGGGTTCAGCATATTTTTGTTAGCTTTTATAACTTACTTTTATTAATTTATGTTTTGCCATGTGGCTCATGGCTTATTTGAATTTTTTAATATCTTTTTTGGCAGTAGTATACATCTTCTCTGTCTGACTCCACCCTGATTTTTTTTTATTATCCAATAATATTTTACAGCATATATAAGGACTTGTTGTGTAAGACTGATTAAATTATTACTATAGTTATGCTAGACAACTGGGAGAACCTTTGATCTAATTGAAAGAAATAGGCTAATTTCTTCTTGCCTATCTTGATGCAGACATAACTGTGAATATAATGGAGGAAAATTTAGAAATAGCCCTTTATAACTTCTCCATTATAGGAGTTTACTGATACCAGTCTCAACTGCCTACACTATATGGAGTTACTGATTTCACTTGTCCTTACCAATATATTTACCAGCTGCATAATGATCTAGCTGGTCACAGATGACAGAGAGAGTCGCCATGTGTTCCATGAGGGTTTTTTTGGGTGTATGTCCTCATGACTTGTGATGACTCTTGGTTTCTTGAGACTTTACTAATGTGTCTTTCTGTTTCTTATCTTGCAGACTATTCAGATTATGAAGACAGTTCCCTAGACTTTTTGGAAAGGTGCTCTTCTCCACTAACTCGATCTTCTGGGAGTTCTCTGGCTCCACGAAGCACATTTACAGAGAAAACAACAACCTTTCAGTACCCGAGGGCAATTCTGTCCGTTGATCTTAGTGGTGAAAGTATGTGTGACTGTGTAGCGGCTAAAATAAGTCCTGACATTCCTCAGTATGAAACTGAGAATAAGTATACTTCTTAGGATGCTGTTCAAGGAAGCCTCACAGTTGACAGTAATTACTTAAGCTTGTAGGAAAATTCCAACATTAGACGTAAATACATATTTTTCGTTATCAACTAATAATATTTTATTATTCCCCGCATATAGGCCAATAGACAAACACTGAATAAGTAATTATGTGGGTCCAGTAGTGTTATAGTTAAAATCAAGTGAAAATCCATCTTAAAGCTAGTCTCTTTACTACCAAGTGTGTGTCACAGTCTTCAGATTATTTGAATTCCTATCACATACACATCTGTAACCAAAGCTTTGGGTCTGTATTCACAGTGATTTAAACAGCATCAAGAATTGGGCACCCTTCCATCGGTGCATACAAGTGCTCTCGGCAAGCCTAGTCCTGCCAGGAGGGTGCTTGAACATTGCTTCTTCATTACAAGGAAAACCTCCCCTGCCTTTCCTAGATACTGCTGCTAGGGGCTTGAAAATAGACTCTCGACATGGTGGGGACCAGAGTCAGGAAGTACAGAAGGAAGGAGGAGTAAAGCCTAGATGATAGACACCAGGATAGTGTTCTTTTGCCTGGTAACTGCCTACTCCTTTCTAGGCCTACCTCATCTTCTAAGAAGGAGAATAGTTTATTCCCTTACTGTTGAAAATAGGCAACATGTGACTTTAAAGATCTTAATTTTTCAAGTTTGAGGTACAGGAGAGGATTACAAAGAAGTTCCTTTCTTCCTGCTATTGTGTCTACTAGCAGGCACAGTTCCTGTTTTCCATTTGGTCCAGTGGTTTTTTTAATTAGACCAGATGTATATATCATAACCCTTACCTTTAAAATGTTATAGTCTTGAGTTCAATCACAGAGCATAGAGATAGTTGGTATTCATGGGATGGTCTTGTCAAGATAAAACAGCAGCTTAGTGACTCTGGGAAACTTATACTATCATTCATCCATGAGCCATCAAGAACTGCAGACGGTCTTCTATTTGAGAGTATTGTAGGCAAGGGATGGAGCTGGGGTGATAAAGCTTGAGAGAGTAGAGACTTAGAAGACTGGACCCTGTTGCTCTTTGTCTTCCCTACACTGCTTGGAGAGAGAAAGAGGCAGAGGTTCTCAGGCATCAGTGTATGGCACAGCCACCTGAAGAACTTGGTAAATACAGTCTTAGAACACTGCTTCAGAGTTTCTACAGACACATTTCCACGTGATGCCAGCATGGCTGATCTGGAAGTTCTCCTTTAAGAACACTGTCCTAGGTCAGAGCAGTGATAGCTGATGTCAGTTTAAAGGGAGCAGGTCTTATAAAGCTCTTCAGAATCATCCTGTGACTTCTCCTATGATAATGTAAAAGGAACATTGATTTGTATATTTTATAATATTTGTGAACATTCAATCAATAGTTTGTGAACTGTAGAGAAACTAATAAATTTCTTTGTCAGTGTCAGCCTTAGTCATGACCTCAGTTCTCAGGAAGAGTAATGACTCCTAAACAGTATTTTCAGCAGTGGATTATATATGAGATGGAAAGCACCAGAACTACAAAAACTTCAGAGATGATTTGTTTTTGTCCAGAGGCGGGCACTCAGTTCACATGTGTTTGCTTTGCTGAAATGCTTATATTCACTTCCCAGAGCTCCTTTCCTTCTGATAAGTGACATATGGAAATGGTTGCACTTTCATGTGTTGCAGATTTGTCAGATGTGGAATTTTTGGATGACTCTTCAACAGAGAGCCTGCTTCTGAGTGGAGATGAGTACAACCAAGACTTTGATTCAACTAATTTTGAGGAGTCTCAGGATGAAGATGATGCTATCAATGAGATTGTGAGATGTATCTGTGAAATGGATGAGGAGAATGGCTTCATGATCCAGGTACATGGTCAGCCTCTGTCCTGCAGTTCTGGACCAGTTCTGGACCAGTTGGGTGTTGAGTATGTGTACCAGAGCACTTTCCATTTTACTGGCCATCCCTCACAAGGTAGTTTAAAACACATTGTCATGCTTTCAATTCTAGCATCACTGGTTAGGAAGTCTCTTCACTGAATGAACTAGACACTTGGCATATGAGTGTCACTGTCCTCCTGTAGGGTATCTGTTAACAGCAGATTGAGGCCTTCATGCTGAAATGTCTAAAGGCCCTTAAGGTAGGTCTTCTGCCACAGTGTAGGGTTGACTACAGCATGGCTTTTACTGAGATTTAATAGTCAACAAAATATAGTTACCCTTTTGGGAATGGAAATCAGCCCAAATGTACAGATTTCCCTAAAGAGAAAAGAACTTCATTGCAAGGGTTAACAACCTCTCTTTATAAGAATGGTGTCTGTAAGATATCAGGGAAGCATGGCCCATATTTGTGTTGATGTGTAGGAAAATTAGGAGGTATTGGCTACAAGAATGAAGAAAGTAATCACCTTCTTTGTCAATGGTATTCTCAAATAGAGGTG
Organism: Sigmodon hispidus; assembly: GCA_004025045.1. Lineage (NCBI taxonomy): Eukaryota > Metazoa > Chordata > Mammalia > Rodentia > Cricetidae > Sigmodon > Sigmodon hispidus. Next base: position 221,855 of record PVIH01000368.1, on the reverse strand, counting down.
CTGTGAATTTAGAATTTTACCTTTTAAGCCAATACTATGAGTTTTGCCTTAAGTTTCATTGCACAGACATTTTACAAATTTACTTCAATAAGTGTTTTTATGATTTGATTGCCTATGAGTCAGTAGGAAACACAAGGGGGATTTCTTTTAAGTAGTGTATTAACTGTATTTTAAAATGTGATATAAAGAAGTTTTTAAAACAATGATAAAACTCATCTTAAACATGACTTTCTCTTAATGGCATATGGTCTGGAACTAGCAGTGCCAGAAAGCAGGCCAATAAGTTAAAAGGTAGCAATATATCTTGCCTTGCTTGTCTTGGTCTGAGGTGCCATTTCTGACCTCGTCTGAGGGTTCCATTTCAGCCAGCACTGTGGGTCTCTTCTGTTCTCTGCAGTGTGAAGAGTGCCTGTGCTGGCAGCACAGTGTGTGCATGGGGCTCCTGGAGGACAGCATTCCGGAGCAGTACATCTGCTACATCTGTCGGGACCCTCCGGGTGAGGCCCTCCGCCCCGTGTGGGTTGTGTGACGCGGACTCCAGAGTATGGCCACTGTGTAGAGCACCTACAATTCTTGGTTAGCTAGACTCCTCTGCCATAACATGGGTTGAAGATACTTTTGCCTGACAGCATGACTATCATAGTAATCACCAGCACAAACACATTTATGTAGACATGTTGACATACTGACCACCTTACCAAAAGGAGACAATGGCTTTCTCCCGTAACTAGTTTTTGGCTACTCCTGTGTATTGACTGATTTCTAGCTGGGCTTATTTATACTGATTTGAGTGGACCAATGATCATTGCCTGCTGTCCATCTGATGAGTTTTGAAGAAGTTTTGGGTGGTGCCACACACCCAGTTTATTGTAGAATAAATGAGATTCCAGAGCCTTGCCTATATTTTTTATTTCCTTGATGAAGCAGCTAGATGTGGAAATCACATATTTATGCCACAAAAGACACCACTAAGTGGCAGACTGAAATAAAACTCCCAAAACTTTGTATTTGGTTCGTTATGCCTTCCTCTATGCTAAGTACTATTTTCTACATATAGAATATAGTTTCAGCTACCAAGGCAGAATATAACTAGTTATTAGGCATGTGTTCCCATACACACTGAAAAGATCAAGGAAAAAATTATAAGAATCAAGAAAGGGATATAGAGATGGCTGAGTCAGTAAAGTGCTTTTATTCAAGCAGAAAGACCAGTGTTCTGATTTCTAATACCCATGTAGAAAGCTGGACATGCTTCTAATCCTGGCATTGTAGAAGTATATGTCTTCAGTAACAAATGTAGACTTTCACTGTTCATTCAGTTGCTTTTATTGGATAGTTTCTCTCTGTAAACACTATGGAAAGATGACTGATTCAAACTATTCATGCACCTCATAGTTACACAGACACAGGAGCATCTAATTGTAAAAGGGTCTCATATGTATTAGCATCAAAAGTTAGGCTATTGTAGGGTTTTGTGAGGTCACTATTATGAATGCAGTATCCTTGCTTGCTTAACTATAGAAGGTTAGTGAAAAAAAGGCCTGTAGTTTCTGACCGCCATCTTAGAGGGCAGCTTGCTGGTTAATAAAATGTATATAATAACAATATATATATAATAATAAAACTATATCAGGTTTCCCTTGGCAGGTATCACCTGCCACTGATCACATCCCCAGTGGCATTCCTTCTCATGTGCAGGCATGCCACAAGTCCTAAGCGCCCTACTGCATGATACCTACTGCAGTTTGGAGGCCACTTCTAGTGCTAGAACTTGTCTTAGTCTCTGAGCAACAGTAATGGAAAGGATCAGCAGTAATAAGTGGGATCCTTTATTATTTTAATTTCAACTTTATATACAGGTCAGAGATGGAGTGCAAAATATCGTTATGATAAGGAATGGCTGAATAATGGAAGAATGTATGGGTTGTCTTTTTTAAAAGAAAATTATTCTCATCTCAATGCCAAAAAGATAGTTTCCACACATCATCTGCTTGCTGATGTCTATGGTGTGACTGAAGTACTGCATGGGCTACAGCTAAAGATTGGAATACTAAAGTAAGTGAACTGAGTTACACACTGCCCTACCCGATATTTAAACATTATTTCTATTTTATGTGTATGAGAGTTTTGACTGTATTTATGCATGTGTATTACATAGGCATGGTGCCTGTAGAGGCAAGGACAGGGTTGATTCCCAGGAACAAGTTATACACAGATCTGAGCCTCCATGTGGGCGCTGAGAACTGACCCAGGTCCTCTGCACAGGCAGCAAATGCTTTTAACCAGTGAGCTGTCTCTGCAGTCCATTTGTACAAGCCTAATATAAATCTAACAAATAAAAGCATAGCATCAGCACCGTAAACATAAAAGCAAACTTAAGTAGGTTTCTTTTTAAAAAAAGTATTTCATTGGGAAAGGTTTAGAAATAAAACTGTCTTTCTTCACAGATTATAACAGTTTACCAGGTAGTTTATGGGAGGTCCAGAATAGTACTTCAGAAGACAGAATATTTAAAAGTAGACTTTTTCAAAGTTAGAAAAAATAATGAACTGTTTGGATGGTAAGCTCTGTTTTCGTTCACATCTTCCTATGTCAAAAAAATATTAGAGCTAACTGCAGCTGATGTGGTGAGTCTGTTTTCACTCTGTGATAATGGCATGCAATGAATTCATTTGATGAGGGCAGCATGTTTGTTCTTCACTCAGCTTAAGACTCAGAAAGGGTGAGGGAAGCAACAGACGGGATCACTTTGCTGTGCATTGTGCTGAGTTTGCCTCAGGCAGTTCTCTCAAGGAAAACTCAGGTCCCTTTCTGTAGTATATGTGGATATTTTTGAGGATCTGTGCTCATTTCTTTCTGATGCCAGGTCAGAGTTAAAGAACAGAGGAAAGAGCCTTTTGTTTTCTATAAAATGGATGGTCTGCTCATTCTTCCCAAGATCTAGCTCTTCTTGCTCCCTGTTGTACTCGAGGTCCCACATTCTTTCCTGGGAGTCTTGAGACTGCTGTGCCTACAGTGTTGTCTGTGCTAGGTAGCTAGATTTCACGCAGTTTCTGTACCTTTTGGTTTCTGTGGCTTGTCCTTCTTTTGGTTCATTCTTCACACTTGATAGCACTATTCACACTAACAAAGCTGTTAGGCTGTAATTTCTTCTTGCGGCCTCTGACCAAAGGAATTGAATAATAGGAATTTTATTGGCATCTTCTCCCTCTGCTTAGTATTTTGACCAACCGTTCCAGCTATACCAAAGCCTAATCCCTAAATGAAGTATAATTTCTTAGACGTACTTCCTAGAAGATGTGTTTCCATGATTGCCTGCTGGCTAGATTTGAGTCTGCTCTTGTTGGTACATTATATGTATACTGAAACTATCATTGATTTTCTTGAAGTCCTCCTGAATTAAGATTGTAGGTGTGTGCCATCATGCCCAGCTCTAGGCATAGCTTTTGAGAGGGTTATGTCACTTTTCCCAACTGGCAGAATTCATTCCACTAGACCATGGAGCCAAGTATGTGCCAGAAAGGGGCACTGAGTTCCCTGGAACTGGAGTTCTATGCAGTTGTGAGCCACCTAATGTGGTACAGGAAACTAAACCATCTGGATCCTCTGAAAGAACAAGAAGTGTTCTTAGCTAGTGGCTGAGCCATCTCTCCAGCCCCTTATTTTCCTTTTTTTTTTTTAATAACTGTGTGTGTATACAAAAAGTCTGAAGGATTATATTGCACTTCAAATGCTATGGTGGAATAGACTTTTGTTTTTTATATGTTTAGTTGTACTTTTCTTATGAATAGTGACAATGTTTTTTGATTTGACTAAAGGTGTTAAAATATGCTCACATAAAGTTTATTTATCATACAGTGACAGTCTATAAAGACATGTATATGTCAAACATTAATCAACAAAGTTAAGTTCATTGTTGATTTTCTGAGTAGTGTTTCTTTAAAACTGAGGGCTTGAATTTTGGGTGAAATGTTAGAGGAATTAATGTCAGAACAACTTTGTCTTTGATCCTGCCCTCTTTCTCATATGGTTACCAAATTTATTAGAATTTTTAGATTTTTGCCATTCTTTTCCTAACGTGCTATTTCTTCATTTTTGTTTTAAGGAATAAACATCATCCTGACCTTCGTCTTTGGGCTTGTTCTGGGACGAGAAAAGACCAAGATCAAGTAGTAGCTGGAGCAGAGAAGAAACTGACACTGCAGGACATAGCAAACTCAGAGGGAAAGAAATACATACAGAACCACAGAGAAGCACCCCTGAAAATGGATGGAACCTACATAACAAGTGAACACAGCTACCAAAAGCCACAGAGCTATAGTCAGGACTGCCTGTCTCTCACAGACCCTGGAAGCTCAGATGATGAGGCTAGCAGTTTTGAAGAAGATGGAGAACTCCACATGGGAGATAAAGGCTATCTTCTGTATTCAGCGAAAGAGCATGGAGTATCAGAAAAGGTAATGGTTCCCACAGAACAAGAGGAAGAGCTGATACAGTTAAACACACCTACTCCTTGGGTGTTGTTAATACAGAAATACCTGTTTAAAGATTGTTTTATCTTCTCTATACCACAACACATTATTCATGTAAGCATTGAGTTGTTATAACCCATTCAAGTACTACCCTAAAGTTCATAAGAACACTTACATGTCTCCAGAAATTAAGGAGCCACATTGTATATCAGATATAAAAATGAGTTTCTATGGGACCATTCAGGTATATATGCTGTCATATTTTCTTCCTTTAATGTGTTTTGGACAAAGCATGGCACTGTCCTTCCAAATCTGTAGCATATTTGTTTTCTTACCAATCCTATTACTCATTATGCAGTAACTGTCCGTGAAAGCATGTCTCCTATTTGTTCAGCTTAGCACTGAGCTGGAAATGGGTCCTAATGCTTTATTGATTTTCCACTGCCAAGGCCATTTTAAAACTAGTTCTTTATTGTTTTGGCTTTTAAAATCATCAGCACAAGTTCATAACTGAATTTGGAAAGCTTATATTTCATGAAACTTGTGGTAAATTATGTTGTCAAATTAATATCCTAAGAAACTAATTACTTTTGGCAAATCTAAATTCCGATTTCTGTATGTGTGTGTTTTAAACAGTTTGCATTCTGAAGTTTTTAAAAGATTCTTCCCTCCCTTTATCTCATCAGTATAGCCACAGTAGTAAAGGCCAATCTGTCATTTACTGAACTTTTAAACCAGTCTTTTATAATTTGCTTGATCTTTGCCAACCATTCCTCTGCCTTCACCTCATTTATGGCCACATTACTAGTTATTCCATTTATGGAATGGAATTAGTGTTTTCATTTATTTAGCACATTTTATTGAAACCTTTTCCTGGGGCACACTATGGAAGGCACTGAGGATGAGGGATCTACTGACATCGTTAGTTTGGAAGAGCACAAATGGAATTTGCTGGTGCGCAAGAACTTTCTCTCAAGACTTTCCCTGGGTCTCATTGTCTTGTGCCTGCCTATGTAGGGTGAAGAGTTTTACTCTTTCCTTCCCATTTTGAAGTAGCATTTTATTCAGTTCTCTGTGTTTTGTTTTGTTCTATTTTTCCCACTGGTCCATTGGAGAAGACTTCAGCTTTGGGGAATAAAATGTTTGTTTATAATGAGAAAAAGGGCACAGAATGCCCAGGAGACTCACATCTTCAGTGGCAGCTAAATCTCCTTACGCACATAGAAAACGTTCAGAATGAAGTCACCAGCAGGATGGACCTCATAGAAAAAGAAGTGGATGGTAATGTAGCCAAGAACTCTGGTGTAACTCCTATCATGTGTGTAGTATTGTTATGACTATAGCTACACTAACCTGCCTTCTGAGCTCTGTCTCTTACTTCACACTGTATTTAGCATACACAGGCTATTACAGGCCCAATACAGGATGGCAGTGTTATCTGTAGTAGTAGTAGTTTCTTGTCTATTTTGTTTTATTCTTAACATGGATATTTATTAAATACTGCCCATATGCCTGGTTCAATATGGAATATTTGGGGAGTGTTTGCTAGTTCTGTTGAAAAATATTTTCTTTGAAGCCAGCATACTCATAAGCATATTAATTTCTACCTTGGCTAGTAGAATTTGTTAAGTAGAATTAATTTCTACAAGTTAAGCTTACAAGTAAACCATAAGTTTGCATGCAAATTTTCAAATAATTTTCTCTCACCTCTTTGAAAATTATATTATCACATAGAAACTCTGAAAAGTAGTCAGAAAAATACCCACATTTTGTATTTGAGAAACTCATAGAATATAACCTACCTCTACCCTTTAATCTTCTCCTTGTAAATATGACATTGTGCTAAGGTAGACATACTGTACTTTATGAGAGGTATCCCTTTAAGAGAAGAAGTGAATACCTGTTTCAGAAGCATCTTGCATTTGATTTTTTATTTCATTAGATAGATTGTCTTGTGTGGATTTTTAAGAAAATGAAACTGTATTTTGACAATTCCATATTTTAAATAATTTTTAAAGGAAATAATGAAAGTTGCACATGTAATTCCACATAGTATTTTAGTTGACTTGACTATTTTTTTTTTTTTAATGTTTCAATAAAGTCGTAATCCTGGGAAGGACACTGAGAAACTGCTAGTTCTTTCCTTTGTTAATGAGGAAGACCTGGCCTGGGAAAAGGGCTCAATGGTAAAGCACTTATTTTGCAAGTATAAGGACCTAAGTCCAGATCCCTAGAAGCCATACAAATAAAAGCTGGTATGATGGCATGCACTTGCTGGCCAGATGGCCTTGCTACTTGGCAGCATTTCTTGGCTAGTAAGAGACCTGGTCTCCAACAAAAGGTGGGTGGTGTCTGAAGAACAACATCCAGTTTGTCTTCTGACTATCACATGGACACATAATCATGTTCCTGCACACAAACAAACATGCATACAAAGGAGATTAAGTAAAAATGATTTATATTTAAATTAGTAGAAAGTTTGAACAGGCACAAGGAACAGTTATATTATGTTGCAGAAGAGAGTGAACAAGACATACTAATAAATGTGTACATGTGTTTTTGCATATTACATATACCAGAGGGAAGACATCCTAAATGAAGTATGTATGAGTGTCTATGTACAGTGGTGAGAAATGGGTCTGGGTATGTAGCTCAGTGATAGAATACCTGCTCTAGGTTCAGTCTCCAGTATTTCAGGGGGAAAAGTGTCTGAGATAGCAGATGATTACCCAGAAGGGTTAGAACGATTGCAAGTGAAATTTAAATGCATCGACCATCTAAAAAAAGGGAAGTGAACTATTGTTTCAGTCCATTCCATCCTTCTAGCTGATAATCTTCTGGCTGTTCTTCTCAATCCCAATTAAATAATTTCTCTCTCTCTCTCTTTAGTTCTGGAAAGCTGGCTTGATTTTACAGGGGAATTGGAGCCACCAGATCCTCTTGCAAGACTGCCCCAACTTAAACGTCACATAAAACAGCTCTTACTTGACATGGGCAAAGTACAACAAATTGCAACTCTTTGCTCTGTATAACAATAGTAAACACTCGATGACAAGAATGTGTCTTTCTTCAGTTGAGACATTTTTATTGCTAAGTGGATAGTCAAAAGCTTAGTAATTTTTGGTCATTTACTGGTATGTGACATCAGTAGTATGGCATCTGGGAAGGAAAATGAAGAACAACTTTATCAAGAAAGCTAATATTGGAAATGAGCGAGCAAGCAGCAAATGATAATGTCGTCTATGCCAAGAACCAGCGTAGACTACAAGCTATACTAAAGGAATGGAATTGGCAGCATTCTTAGAGTTGCTTTCATGAAGCTCAAGATTCCTGTAGAGAGAAGTGTGTCTTATAGATTCTAGAAGAGATACTCATGTTTATAAACCAGCATTTGGCCAAACCAACACTGTAAGGAAATTCATGTTCTGGAGAGTTCTACACATTTGCTCTAAGAATTGCCTTCTCCGCAGTTGGATACAGCTGCAAAGAAACTTAGGTTATTTAAACTTCCATAGGATCATGAGCTATTTTTTGGGTGATGAATGTATTTAAATCAGAAAACTGACAATGGAAATCTCACTTTGGGGGAAACAATTGTGGAATTCTAACTTCATGATGAATGTATTTTAAGAAACCCACCAAATAATTGGATTTTATTGCGGGCATTGTGCTCTTTAAAAACAAAGTGGCTTCTAGAAGAGCCCAATGTGCCAAACGTTGATACTGCTGGAACAGGGATTTGAATATTGCAGGAGCCCTTCCACCTGCCGTACGCAATGCCATTAACTCATACAGTCCTGTACACCACACGCTGTGTGTGCTCTGTGTAGGTGAGTGGGAGTATCCAGGGTTCAGCATACAGCTTGATCCTGGATACGCTTGGTGTGTTTGCCTTTTGAAAAAATAAAAATAAACATAAACCTCAGCTGGGATGAGGAGTGACAAAAATATCAAAATAATCTGTGGCTGTAGATAATTTTTTTTAAACTGCTAGTAGAGGAATACTGGAAAAGCTTTGTTTCTGAAGACAAATTTTATTTTAAAAGATAAATATACATTCAAAAATTTTAGCGTTGATCATAAATGGACAGATTTATGAAACCAAAGGCAACTAAGTTGCTTCCTCAGCTCTTGCTGGATTTTTGAGCCTAGGTCCTACTGTCTGCCAGTCCTGGTGCGTCCTCCAGTGCGTAAGCAAGTCAGCGTACATATGTACATAATCACATATTTATATCACACATATCTAGTTTTATTACTATAGACTATACAAATTGGTGGTTAACATAAAATGTTACCTTTTAACAGACTGTTTTTAAAAACTAAAAGTGTATGTACAGGTTTTGAAATTTTTTTAAGAAGGGGAAGAACAGACTGTTAAGAGGAGGCTATTTGATGACATTACACTTGAATATTTTTGCCTCATTCTGTTTATCAGTTCTAGCAATCTGTATAAACTTGTTTAGAACTGATAGACAGTGAACTTGAATTTATCTTTGATAAGAATTCATGCCACTGTACATTCAGATATTATTTAAATTTGCAAACACACTGTTCTATATGTAAGGTACTGTATGTAAAACCCTATTAAAACTATTCCACATATCTTAAAATTTCAGCTTGCCTTTTTGCGGCCTTATGTTTTGATGTGAAAATTTAAAAAATGTGCAAACCATTGAGAAATATTTTTATTGCCTTTTGAGATTTTCCAACTGACAGATGTGCCAAAGATCACATACATAAAGTGTAGCCCTCTGTATTTACTTGTGATATCTAAACTTTGTCAAAGATCCTACTGATGAAAGCTTTAGCAGAAGTCATTGTGGGGTAATTGCTTAAATTTGCATATTAAAGTAAAAATTAGTGCCTATAACCCATGTGTGGAGTAAATTTACTAATGTCTGTGTTTCAAGATTGATACTATATTGTTGATTTGTGTTTTAAAATGATGGCTCCAAAGTTTTCCATCATGACTGAATCTTAGATACTGAATTTACATCTTTTTAGAAATGGAGCCAGTAATGTCCTTTGAATAGTGCTGTTGCCTTGATTGTTGTCATATATGCAGATGAGCTCTTAATTCAGTTATACCCAGCTTCTCAGATTTGGTAACCTTGGTTAAAGTAATGCACATGTTACAGTACAGACTAAGTGTCCCTAACACAAAGGTCTGGAATGTTCCAAATGCGGAGTACCCCCTGGACTCCACAAGAGGAAAGTTCAGCATCTCACCTCATGTGGCAGGATCGCTGTAAAAATACAGGCTCACTAAAAATGCAGTATACAATATCTTCAAACTATATGCTCAAATTATACACAAAACAGTAGTGGAGTTCATGTTTAGACTTAACTGTGATGCCAAGAATGTGTCCTGATAAAATGTAAAGATTCCTGTATCCAAGAAAACACCAAATCTAAGACATTTTCCTTCCCAAGCATTTCCAGTAATGAACACTAAACCTGTATTTCAAAATTCAGTCACTTTGGTAGCAGCCAACAAATTGAGTGCTCCATTAACAACATGTTAAAAGTTCTGCTTGCTTTTTTGTCAGTAATGAGAACAGTAACTCTTAAGTTTAGATCTTTAAAGAACATATTAGATTATGTACACTTCCCTGCTATGGAACCTACCAACAATTACGTGAGGTCCATTAGCAACTAAAGAGGGCAGAACTTTTAAGAGAATGAGTTAACTTTGGAGATGCAAACTGATTGTGAGAAGTGTCAGGTAGAATATGTTTTTCCTTTTAGTCTTACCTAAAATCATTGTACTGAAATGTGAGCAATGGACTGGAAAGGGTGTTTCCTTCAGATAATGTTTCATATGCCAGACAGACAGAAGAGAACAAGCCTCAGTAGAGGGATTCCTCCTCTTATTTCTGGCAAATATAATTTGTGCTTCCTTGTCATTGTTTGTGATTCCATTGACTACTGGAATAATGTACTTTCTCCTTAAAGGAACTTGTTATTCTTAGAATTTCAGGTAAGCCCCTGTTCCCACCTGTTTCAACACCATGTTCATACTAAAATGTGCATACATCACATGTTCAAACTGAGTTCATACTACTCCTTCCCTAATAAAGTGAATCTGCTGCCATTGTCCCTGTCTTGGTTAATAGCATCCTATTAGTCTATGTTTGATATGCAGAGTCAGCATTTAACAGTCATTTCATACTACATGTGGTGATTCCTCACAACAATGATGCTGCCTCCCTTGACCCTGCTGGGAACGCACTGTAATAAAGTCATGAAGGGATGAGGCAGTTTTGCCTGCCTCTTTCATTCTAGCTCTGTTTTCATTCTCAGTCTTCACAACTCTCATTGCCAGACTAGAACATTATACTTAATAAGCACATTCTCCATGCCAGGCATTGTACATGCTTCCTACAATTTCTTAATTCTTTCAGAGGACAGGTAAGAATGATAATTTTCTAAATGAGCGTAGTGAGGCTCAGGCTTACATTCAGACACATCCTGAATAAGAAATCCGTTTTCATAGTGTGTGTAGCATGTGTTCCTTGTTATTCTTGTCATTTTAGTTTTCTGCTGTGAAACCTTTAGGGAGTATTGCAAACCATGTTGGGTCTGTGTGGTGGGGAATATGTGCAAGCTGACCAACCAGTCTCAGATTCATGGCAGCAAAGCCTGACTGTTAGGATTGTGTTTATTTCAAACTGCCATTCATATTATTTCTGTGTGAAAGATTCTCACTCACTTGTCTCCATAAATCCAGACTCTCTGTCTTGGGTTTCTCTTCCTAAATGAGAAGTGATTGATTGTATTATCAAACTTGAGAGGAATTCTGTCACAGAATAATAACTTGCTATACTGTTTGTGTTTTCATAGATTTCTTTAATGAATTTATTAATTTACTCTTTAAAAGACCTCCAACATATTTATAAAAGATATTTTGAAGTCTTTACTTGTGCTTTATCAATATTGCATTGCACAGAATCTATTATAGTAGGATTGCTGTTTTTTTGTTTTTTTGTAGCTGAGGACTGAACCCAGGGCTTTGCATTTGCTAGGCAAACGCTCTTCCACGGAGCTAAATCCCCAACCCCAGCTTGCTATTTTCTTTAGTTATCTTTTAGTCTTATTTTTTAGTTTGCTTGCCTGATTTTCATTTTTTCTTTTATTCTTTTTTTTTCTGAAAGACAGGGGGAGAGAGAAAGAAAACAATGTTGGGTAGGTATGAAGATGGAAGGGTTATGGGAGATGTTTGGACAGAGGAAAGAATATGATCAAAATATATTTTGTGAAAAAAAAAACTTGTAGATTTGAATATGGTGTGTTTGTGGCCAAGAATATGGAGGGGGAGGAGAGGAGGAGGAGAGGAAGAGAGGAGTAGGGGGAAGGAGGGGAGGAGGAGCAGCAGCAACACCAACAATGCCTATAATACTAAATAAGATCTACAGACTCCACTCAGTGCAACCCCCATCAAAACCTGGGTGGCATTTTTCACCAAAATAGAAAACTTAATTCCAGAATTCATATGGAAACATAAAAATAGTTCCCTTCAGCTAAGGTAATTCTCAAAAAAACAAAAATGAAAAACAGTTCTGAATTTATTACAATACCTGATGTCAAAGTATAGAGCTATCATAATAAAAACAGTATGGTACTGGCACAGAAACAGACATGTAGATTAATAGAAGAGAGGAGCTAGAACAAAAATCAGCTACAGCCTTCTAGTCTTCGACAGTGATGTCAAGAGTACACACTGAAAAACTGTAAGCTCTTCATGAAATTTTTTTTTAAATACAGTGTTTAGAAATATCTGATGTGAGATTATGCTCTTGTACTTTGTAAATATTTGTCCCTTCTACTGGTTTAATAAAACTCCGATTGGCCAGAAGGCAGACAGAAAGCATGAGTGGGACTACCAGACTAAGAAAACTCTGGGAAGAGAAAGAACAGAGGAGAGATGCGAGCAGACTCAGAGAAAAGAAAACAAAAATGCTGCTCGGAGAAAAGGTACTAACCCACTTTGCTAATCATGGATTAGTTTACAAGTAAGAGTTAGCAAGTCATATGCCTGAGTCATAGGCCAAATAGCATGTAATTAGTATAAGACTTTGTGTGATTATTTGGGACTGCTGGTCCAGATCTCAGGGCGAGGCTGGCCCAAAAACTCTTAATACAGTGTATCCATGTGTAAATAAACAAAACTGTGCACTACTTACCTTGCACAAAAATTAGTTCAAAATGGGTCAAAAACTCTAGTGTAAAAAGTGAAACTCCAAAAGTACTGGAAGGAAATGGGCAAAACACTCAGGACCTTATGTAGCACAGAAAGTAATCTCAGAACTTGCGGTTGTATAAAATCAAAAATCTGTATAGCAAAAGAAACAATCCATAGAGACAGAATGAGAGAGAACTCTTGCTGAAAATGCATCTGACAAGAGATTAGTACTTGGAATCTATTTTTTTTAAACTGTAAAAACTAAACACCAAAGCCCTAAGGAACTGAGTAAACAGTTCTCAAAGGACAAAATAGAAATGGCCAATAAATATTTAAGAAAAAATGATTAATATTTTTAGCCACCAAAGGAATGAAAATTAACATGCACTGGGATTTTATCTCACCCCAGTCAGCTTAATTACCATAGAGAAAACAGAAAGTATGGGCAAGGATGTGGAGAAACATATACTCATTCACTGCTTTGTGGGAATGTAAACTGCTGATGCCACTATGAGAATCAGATTGGAGGAGGCTTAAAAAAGAAATAAAAAAGAAACCCAAAGTAAAATTACCATAGGATCCAATGTATATGCAAAGAATTCTATTTTAGTAAAATGCAAAGATACGTGTATATCCAAGTTTGTTACTTTACTTTTTTAGAATATCCAGAATATTGAAATAGCCTACACATCATAAAGGATGAATGGAAAAAGAAAATATGGTAAATATCACATAGTGTTTTCCTTAACAATAATGAGAATGAAATTATAACACTTAGGAAAACAGAACTGAAAATCATTATGTTAAGCAAAGTAAGCCAGATTGACAAAACAAATACAGTATGTTTTCTCTAAGATGTGAAGTCTAGATTTACATTTATATAGGCACATTTACATATGTGACTCAATGTTCTGAAATTATAGCATTAAATGCTTATTTTAAAAAGAAAATGCACAAAATCACTAATTTCAGATTCCACATTAAGAAAACGTAAGAACTGGAAAAATGATTCAGTGGTTAAGAGCAGCTTTTGGTCTTAGGATCTGGATTTGGTTTCTAACATCCACATGGCAGTTCATGACCACCTATTACTCCAAATGCAATGAATCTGATGCTCTCTTCTTACCTTCATGGGGACCAAGAATGCATGTGCTGCACAAACATACATACACAGACATATTCTTATACATATAAAATAAAAGGTTTTTTTAAGAATTTATAAGAAGAAGAAAAGTAAATTATATATGCCAAAAAATGAAATACTATTGAATAAACATTTGGGAAAAGTCCATCTCAGAACATTAACTCTTAGAACAGGACAATATGACTGAAAAATTCCTATATAAACATCAAAAAGTAACAGAACAAAAGACAGACGTGAATCCAATAGACAAGTCTATTTAAAGAAAGTTTTTGAACAACGCCACTTAATTGAGGCCTAGATGAAATAGAAAAGTGCTTCAAGTACTTATACAAGACTTATTACCAAAAGAAAAAAATGAAATTTAAATTTTAAAATATTCACTTAATGAAAACCCAGGCCTAAAAATGAATTCTATTCCTTTTAAAGAGGAGATCATCTTCATCATCAGTGGCAAGAGATGAGCTCCACTATTCCATTTTTGAGATCAAGATTGACTTCAGAACTAAAAGTAAGAAAAGATAACACAAGGATAGAACATTACAGGTCAGTGTATTTCTCTTCTAAACACAGACACAAAATTTTTAGCAAATATTCTGAAAGTATCATTTACCCAGTTCAGATTGAATGTAGTTTGTCTATATTCAGAAATTATTGTGATATATTATGGTAAAAATGTAAAAGTTTTACATTAATCTTCTTTGCTCCTTACGTTTGTTATTTATTTATTGATTGGTTGATTGATTGATTGTGTGTGTGTGTGTGTGTGTGTGTGTGTGTGTGTGTGTGTGCATACGGGTGTTGTACACAGAGTGTGAGTGCCAGCAGGGAACAGAGGTCTCCGATCACTTTGTAAGTGGAGCTATAAGCAGTTGTGAGGCAACAGACTTGGTGCAGGACTCAGAAAAAAACAGTGTATACTCTTAAAGCAGGGACCTAGCTCTCTGGATCCATGTTTTATACTAATCTTAATAATAAAAGTATTTAACAAATTTCAACATCCTTTCATGACTGAAAGTATCAGAAAACAAGACCATAGTGAGATTCGTGTAATTTATGAAGACCATCTACCGGCAAGTTTAATCTAACATAAGGGCAGAATGTTCTTCCCTAAGACAAGAACAAGGCAAGAATAGCCAATTCCACTTCTTTGTAACATTTTCTTGAATACCCTGTCGTCCAAGAAATAATGTGACACTGGTCAGTAAAGGAATAAACAGAAACAACATGCACACCTGTGGTGATATGTTACATATTTAATAAAACCTGGAATATCAAGAGCTTAACCCACAGTCAAACTAGGCAGTGGTAGCTCCAGGAATTCCAGGGATAATAGAGCTGTGGTAACTCTCATAGATCTGGATCTCTGTGAGTTCTGGCTCTCTGTGAGTACAAGACCAAACAGCTGGGCTTCAATGGCACACACCTTTAATCTCAGCACAGGGAAAGATGGGAATGGTGACCTATGCCTTTAATCCCATAACTCCAGAGACAGAGTTTCTGTGAGTTCAAGGCTGACTACCAAATAGTGCCTCACACCTTTAATCTTAACCTAGATGGGATACAGCTGGGCGAAGAAGGTATTTAAGGAAGGCTTAGGAAAACAGCAGAAATTAGAAGCAACCAGGAGTGAGGCTGTGAGGAAGAGAGCTGGGTGAGATTTGACTGTGGTGTTTCCTCTAATATTTCAGCCTTTCCCAGATACCTGGCTCTGAGTTTCTTTCATTACAACCAGAATTCCTGCAACATATACCCACTCAACAAGTATTTTCAGATGACCTTTGTATGTGCAAAGTCTAAAGAAATCTACTAGAACTAATGTAAGCCAGTGCAATTGGAAACCAACTAAATATAAATGCTATTTTCAATGTCATGAAAAACGCGAACACTTAGACAATACTTAGAAATGTACTGTGCTCGCACATCAGAAGAAATTCAGTATTAAAGATGGAAGTTCATCAATACATATAAAAATTTTCAAAATCTCAGAATTGAGAATGAGTTGACAGTTTGACCTTAAAATATGACAAAAATGCAAGTGTGTGTGGGAGGTGACAATAAAATTGAGAGCATTTTTTAGAGGTTAAAAATCCTTTAAACTCTATGATAAACGCATAGAAACCAAGACAGTTTGTGACATTAACGGGAAAATGGCATGATCAATGGTGGGGGGCCTGTACAAAATAAACCCATATAATCATCATTACTTGATTTTTCAAAGAAAGTGCCCAGGTAGATAGTGCTAGTTGATATTGATAGTCAGTTTTAAGACACCTATCATCAAAGAGACTAGTTTTTGAGCATGCCCATGAGAGATTATCTTGATTAGGTTGAGATGGAATACCTGTTAGCATTTCCAGTGTTAGGCTAGTGTGTAAGAATTTCCACCAGGGAGGCTGGAGAGTGGGGATTTTATTGCTACATACACAGAAGGAAAACCTGGGTTGATAACCTAGCTCCA
Source organism: Sigmodon hispidus (assembly GCA_004025045.1). Classification (NCBI taxonomy): domain Eukaryota; kingdom Metazoa; phylum Chordata; class Mammalia; order Rodentia; family Cricetidae; genus Sigmodon; species Sigmodon hispidus. The sequence goes on along the minus strand of PVIH01000368.1, from coordinate 205,599 downwards.
GTGCACCAGAAGGGGTAAGAGACTGCTGCTCCGATGGGTGGGCAGGCAGGGCGGGGTTCTTTAAAGAAAAACCTACCAATCAAGATGCAACATGCCTTGACGTTCCAGGATTGGGCAAAGGGGTAAAGTGCAGCAGCCATTAGAGTTTTCTGGCACGAATCCAACCTTTGGATCCATTGGCTGCTGTGGAGCTTCACTTGGAGACCTGGACCCTGTCCCCAGAATGAATCCTTACACCAGCATCTCTAGAACCTCCAGATTTCTAGGGTCACCCATGTGCTGTCAGTACTCAGGCATCTGTACCTAGACAGCCCAGAATTACATAGTCTGTGAGCATGCACTCCATGCACAGGCGCTAAATCCCCTTACTAAAGGCTAGCCTCTCCCCATTTCTCCCTCTCTTCCTTTCTCTAGCTATGAGGTCAAGACTGCATCTCCCCCTCTCTCCTTTCCGTTCTCTCTCCTTCCCTCTCTTTCTTACTTTCCATTTCCTTCTCTCCCTCTCCTCCCATGAGGTTGCTCTTCACTCCCTCAGCAAAAAAAAAAAAAAAAAAAAAAAAAAAAAAAAAAAAAAAAAAAAAAAAAAAAAAAAAAAAAAAAAAAAACTTTCCACATTTGCAAGGCTCTGCTGTCTCTTACCTGTCTCTTATGTACCTTGAGACTCTAGGACTGCCATCAAGGCCTCTTTCCTGCCGTTTAACAAAAATTCCTGCCCCAAATGGAGTGACATCATTTCAGGGGCTGTGCCACTGACCAAATTGAAAAAAGGAAAGGAACTGAGCAGCACCATCCATCCCTGTCTACTCTCTGATTGCTGACACATTCCTGCTGTCTTGCCTTCCCTGAGTGATGGACCTTTAACATAATATAATATAAACTCTTCCTTCAGTTAGTCGCTTTTCTCAAGATGTTTTATCATAGCAACCTAAAGTAACTAATTCAAAATACTAGCACAGGAGTGTGGTCATTTGTAGCACGAATTCGGATTGTACTGAAAGAGACTCAGAGCCAAAAATCGGAGAAACATCAGAGTCAAGTCTTACCCAGCCATCTTCCAACTTCCTTAGCCTTGCTCCTGGTTGCTTTTGCTGTTTCCTACACAACCTTAAGTAACCTTCTTGTCAGCTGTATCCTGTCCATGTTAGGATTAGAGGTGGGAACTACTCTATTTGATAGTCTGCCTTGAACTCACAGAAACAGAAAGTTCTGTTCTGGAGTTAAGGGCTTTCCCTGTGCTGGGATTAAAGGCGTGTGCCACTAAAGCCCAGCTGTTTGGCCTTGGACTCAAAGATCAAGAAATTCCTGAGCTATGTCTGCCTAGTTTTTGGCTTGGTGTTGATCTCTGGATACTTAAGGTTTTATTAAATATTTAACGTATCACCACAGTCATTGTTATGATAAACATGGCTGTGTGGGTTGGTTGGTGGGAAGAATGTGGAAGAATTTGCAACTTTGGGCTTGAAAAATACTTGACTACTTTAAGCAGAGATTAATGGACCACTTTGGTAGAAGACCAGGAGATACAAAGCTGAGAAAAAACACAGACAATGGAGGTCTGGATCATCTTCACTGTAACACTTACTGTTTTTAGAGGAAACAAATCAGTTTGCTGATGGCCAGGAAACTCACCTTTAATCAGCCTAATTGGGCGCCAACCATTGAAACCCTCTGTATTCAAAAGAAAATATTATTGAGTATTTACTGCAGATCAGACATCATGATGTGCATCTTACGTGTATCAATTCATTTATAAACGTATTGCCCTGAGATATTTCAAACATTGCTAACATACAGCCATTGTTTGATTTTTAAATGCAAGTTAAGATGTTCCTGGTTCTTGGTACAGCAAGCATTTTTTTAAAACCAAATTGGTTTGCAGAAAATGAGTCAATTAATTAGTTAATTGTGAGCAGGACTCCCCCTCCACCCTTATAGTGGGGAATAGCACAGCCCCTCTACCGTCTGGTGGGACTGGAGTTGAATTCTTTCTTCTGCTGTCCAGTGATCTGGCAGTCAGTAGGCATGGCAGTTCAGCCTTCCTCTGCCCTCTGCTAATGCCTCCTGGTAGGAGACTTGGGGTGTTCCCCACATGGTCCTGGCTGGCACCACAGGGAAGATCTGGATGTGATGATATATAGTTAACAAAATTAGACAGTGCAAGGTATGGAGAAGGTCTTGATTCTCCTCTAGACTGTTCTACACCACCCAGGTGGAAGGAGAGGTATCTTGCTCTGAGGGTTTTGCAGCAGAGAAGACATCCTGGCTCCTTCCTTGGCCTTTATTGACTCAAGGGTAGCTGAGTGGAGTTTTTCTGCAATGGCTGCTTTCTAAAAGTTTCTATCACGCAGGCTGGCCCATATTTCTGGGATCTTGGCTTTGGGAGGCTTTTCTGATTGGTTGTTTGGGTTTTGTGTTCAATGACATTTGTGATTTGCAATCTTTTCACGTGAGGTTTGCTCTCACATACATCTCTGGTCTTGAGGCTAGCGCCTCTGTCTTCCTTGGCCCCTCCACTTTCAATGTCTTCTTATGTTTGTCCCGGGTGATACTCACAGTTTCAGCCATTCCTAGGAAGGACAGAAAAAAGGCATTTCTACCCTATCTTTATGTATATAGAAATTAAGTGCTAAAAAATTTTTGCTATTGCCCAGGTGATCCAAGAAAATAAAGGGTGTGGGTTTGAGGCCTGGGGAGAGTGGGTGGGAAAGAGGTAGAATCTATTTCTAGAGAGAGCATAGGGTCCAGCAATACCAGTATTACAGAAGAGAAGGCTAGAAAGCAGTTTGCTATGAGGTTTATGGGTACTATTGAACTCAGAAGTGAAGGTGTGTGACGTTCCATTTATAATGTCTCCCCGTATACACAAATGACTGCATTTTTAACACTTCTCCCATATGTGTAACTATGTACAGAGGTCCTGTGTTAGGGAAAGGAGATAAAAGCCGAGCCAGTGAATTTACCATGTATCAGCAAGGAGGAGCCCTGTACTGGAGCGATGGAGGTGTAAGTTGGAAATGAAAGCTTATGGAGTTACCATGGAAGCCATGTTCTGGGTCTCAGTGGATAAAGGTACAGCAAGGGTAAGGAGCTGAGTCATGGTGAGGAGACACCTTCACACAGGGTAGACTGAAGGCCCTGCTTCGCTCTACTGCCTGGGTAGAGAGAATACCTCTTCTGGTGCGGCAGGGCAGCTCTGGTGTGGACTGAAGCCCACACTGCTATGTCCAGGACTGAGCTTACACTACCCACTTCAGTGGTCTCTTAAGTGTTTCTGGGCATAGAGTACCTACCTGTTCTTCTCCTCCAGAGCCCTCTCCATCCTGCTTCACAGGTCACGCCTTATGACGCTAAAGCCACTGATCCAATGAAGCAAAGACACCCAGTGAGGATCTGACCCTGTAACATATGCTCCATTGCTTCCCAGGTGGAGCCAGACACAGTGACTAAGCATTCAGCCTACCTTAGCCAACCTGGGACATGGTGTAAGGCAGGAGGAACAGTGGGTCTGTGAAAAACCTCTCCATCACTGCCTTCAAATGCCTAAGACACATCTGCAAATGGGAGCTTCTGGGCTGCACAGGGCTGTGCTGACCCTACCACTCTAACAGGAAAGGTGCTAGTGGTCTCCAGGACCCTTAGAGCTGGGCATGTGGAATTCTTCCTCCTGAACCCCTTTCAGGGTGCACAACAGAGCCTGCCAAGGTGTCTTCGCTGGAAACCTGTCTTAATTGTTCTTTCCAAATTTCCAGGGTGACTGAATCTCCCTGCATTTAGCTTTCCTGAGCACCTGGGAGTGAATTTCTATGCCTGGCAGTGAGGGCTGAATTTTCTGATATTTTCTAGGACTGCCCCTGTAGCTAGTAAAGGAGACCCTGTGAGCTTCAGGCAGGACCTCTCCTGCCTTGCTAGTCTAGAGCTGTGGGAATCCACAGATGCAAGAGGGTGAGGGTGCAGGGAATGGGGGATTTCTGCTGGGATTTGAAGGGTGTTCCCTGTGAAGAAAGCAAACAGGGTCTCAGGCTGGCAGTCATAACAACCACTGGCCTTGGAAGTATGCAGCTACTTCAGTTTGTGAAGCATCCAGGGAGAGGGGACCTGAGCTTTGTGGAGAGGCCTGGATGGGGACTGATAGGGAGACCATAAATGTGCAGATACCTGGGAAGGAGGCAAGGAGCAGGGTGTCTTACCTGCCTTTGTTGGTATCACAAACAAAACATATTTAGGTGTCTGGGGATGATTTGTGCATCCAAGCTCCAGATGCCTATGTTGAGTTCCCCCTCCTATAACTCAGTGCACTATATTTGAAATTGACATAGTAACTAAATTAAAATAAGGTAATCCCTAACCTAAAGTGGCTGGTATCTTCAGGAAAGATTAGGACCCAGACATACAGAGGAGAAATACCACATAAAGACAGATTGATCAGTGACCCATATGTCACAGAGAGGAGCCTCAGAAACCAACCATGGCACTTTGTCTCAGCCTTGCAGCCTCCAGCACACTGAGAAGAGGCATGTCCACTGTGTAAGCTGCTACCTCTATGATGCTCCATGGTGGCAGCTCATGCCAGGTGACACAGCTGCCAATGGTGTGCACTTACTCTGAGACTGAGTAAGCCAAGTTAACCTGACTGGTGTCTGTAGCTTTCTTTCTTGCTCTGCATCCAGTGCCGAGAGTTAGCCCTGGGTTTCTGCCTAGTGCAGACATGCCATCTTCCTCCGTTCTCCTTCCTCTAACTAAGGACATTATTCTTCAGGTTCTGACATGCCCGTCCTCTATTCCTATGGTGAGAGGTCATTCACTGCCCTCTGCCCTGCTGGGCTGTTTGTTCTCTGTCTCTGACATTACACAATGATGTCTGGCACAATGGTACTCTTTGCACATTGAGAAAATGAACCACGCTCCTCAAATCTTAATTTGCTCTTTTGAAGAGACCACGCAGACAAGGAGGCATGCACAACCCCTGTCTGCTCAGCTTTGTTTCTAGAAAGGATCTTGGGGCTCAGGAATAAGGTTTGCTTTCTTTACAGGGGCAGCGGGGAAGAAGAGAAGCTGACATTGAGAGAAACTGCAGGAACATGTGGGCCTTACGTGGGAGAGAATCCTTCTGCTTCTGCTAACTCAGCAGGGTTTCGAACCCAGAAAAGTTATGGGAAGACTGGAGAAAGGCGTGTACATATGCAGGCGCTCTCATGCATGTGGGAGTATGGGAGGTGAGGTAGCCTTGCTTTCTTTAGGTACAATGCTCACATTCCACATGATGGAGGGCAGGATTTCTCTGTCTTTTACCAATGGCTTCATTTTCTAGAATAGCATCAACAGATGTTAGGCTCTTCAACAATACTGGAGGGAGGGTGGGAGGGAAGGAGGGAGGGAATCAGGAGGAAACGAGGAGACATTTTATCCTTTGAAGTGGTACAATCCAGCTCTGTCACCCCTAAGGGCACAGAACTCTGGCATTTGCCTGTAAAGAGGGATTTTAGTGCCCCCCTTTCTTGTCCGCATAGCCAGGAGTGGTCACCCTACTGACCACTTGAGTATTCTTAGTGGGGAGCGGACTCAAGTAGAGAGAGTTCCTGTGACTGGCAGAGAAAACAAGGTGTACTGCTGCCCCATCAAGTGCCCTTGACCTTGAGAGCAGTGCTTGCCTCTGTGCTATAAAGGTTCCCTGAGGAGGGGTTCCAACAGGGATACTGCTCCTGCCTCTTTATCCCAGGAGGGGGGCAGGAAGATGGCCCTGGTCCTATGGGTCTTGGCTTTGTTGAGCTCAGTCTGCCTGGTAACAGCCAACATCTTTGGTAAGTTCTATGGCCGAAGCCCTGGCTTTGAAGGGGAGTCTCCAGGCCTGGGGCTCAGCCAGGCTTTGGGACGAGGTCCTAGACATGTCCGGTGTCATCTAACCTCACAGATGCAGAGGCTAGATATTTGCTCTTTCTGTTTAGATGAAAAGCGGCTCAGAGAGGTGAGCTGTATGGCCTGAGATTCTAGAGCTGGAAATTGGTGGAGTCTTGATAAAGAAACTAATTCAATCATAGCTTCCCTTATCTCATATTTGGGGCATTTGCATACACTTTTAATGTATTTTTGGATGCTCCGAAGAATATTTTAGCCATTCTAGCATTTGAGAAGACTGTGGCAGGCAATGGATAGAATAGATACCCCGATGACTTAAGATAGATCCAAGCTCTGTACTGAGCTCAGACACTTACTATCTGTTCAGCTGTGCAGATTGCTAAGTTTTAGTTTCAATGTTAAAAATCAGGCAGAGGGAGGCCAAGAAGATAACTGAGTTGTTCATCTCCTTGGTGTGTGTTTATGATCATCTGAGTTTGGATCCCTAGAACTGACATAGAAACCAGACCCTGTAATGAGTATCTGAAACCCCAGGCCTAGAAAAGGCAGACCCAGGTGAATCCCTGTAGCTCATTAGCAGGTCAGTTGAGTCAATCAGTGAGCTGTAGGTGCAGTGAGAGATCCTGTTGTAAAACATACAGAAGTTAGTGAGAAAGACACTTAGTGTGGACCCTTGACCTTCATGAAAATGCACACACAAACACACATGCTTGGTGGGTAGGGTATGCAAAGAACATACATTTAGCTCCTGAGATGGCTGTGACTTCTGGGTGAGATCACAACAGATTTCTTAGTGAAGAATGAGAGGCATGTACATTGGAGGCCTGAAAGATGCCACCCGCTACAAGCATGACTTGGTGACAGCAAGACCAACTTCCTATGGTTTTCATCTTATTCATAGTGCTTTAGCCATATTAGAATCCCAAAATTAATTCAGGGATGCTTTTATTTTGAAAAGTATATTCTTACCGCTGCTTACAGTTCGATGCCCCTGGGAGAATGGAGATATCACACCAACTCCCAGGGGAGCACAGATGATTAGATGAGATCATGTCTCACAGGGGACGGTATTAATAGCTGCTAACACTCAGTAAGACTAGGAAAGTCAAGGCCACGTGTCTGTATCTGAAGGACTGTCTTATGTGACGGGCACCTGGGCTGCATCCTTCTCACGTGTCACTTCCGTTCACATAGAGTACCAGGTAGATGCCCAGCCACTCCGCCCCTGTGAGCTGCAGAGGGAGAAGGCCTTTCTGAAGCAGGCTGAATATGTTCCACAGTGCTCTGAAGACGGAAGCTTCAAGTAAGACTGGCCTAAGATGCTCTAAAGAACTTCCATCTTGTCCCAGTAATTCCCAATCGTATCCACCCAGTTCCTCAGAGATCCCGAGCTATGCTGTCATTTGGAGGGGCTCTTTCTCTCTCCTCATGTACAGAGAGTCCACTGCAGAGAGCCCCTGAAATCCCCCTCAATTCTTACTGAGGCTTTATCTTTACTGCCTCACAACATAATGTGTAAGTCTTTTTAGCAGAGCCCAAATAGAGAGAGGTAAGGGTACTCCTAGGCATCTGCCCCTAATTCCCTGGTGAACAAAGCAGGAACTGCATGTTACTTAGGGTTCCCTGTTTTCATAGCTACCCTGGGCTGCCAGCCGCCCTCACCCCCAGCTCTGCTTTGAAAGGGGCTTTTGCAGGTACCCTGACACATCTTGGGTCCTGGGATTGTCTTCCCCCACAGAGTTAGGTTAAGGTCTCAATTCCTCTTCCCTAAAGAGCAAGCATCTTTATTCCCCCTGCTGTGCAGTCAAGTGGAGAGGCCTCAGGCTAGCTGTGAAGTATACCCCTGCTTCTGTACTCTAGCTTCCCTTCGGCAAAAACTGTTTCCTATCTCTCTAGGATCTCTGGGACTTTCAGGGTTGTAAGGAAGGAGTTAAAGGGTGTGTTTGCCATTTTTACTAGCCTCGTGTATGATTCTCTCCAGGTGTTTTTTTTTTTCTTCTAGCCACTGTAGTCTAAGGCCCACTGTAGCATGAATTCTAGTTGTAATAAAAGAAACTCAGAGCCAGATATCGGGGAAAGGCTGAAATATCAAAGAGAGAAACACCACAGTCAAATCTCACCCAGCTCTCTTCCAGCTTCCTCAGCCTAGCTCCTGGTCGCTTCTAATTGCTGCTGTCTTCCTAAACCTGCCTTAAATACCTTCTTTGCCCAGCTGCATCCCATCTAGGTCAAGATTAAAGGTGTGAGCTACTCTATTTGGTAGTTATTCTTGAACTCACAGAAACACAGAAAGATCTCTGTCTCTGGAGTTATGGGATTAAAGGTGTATGCCATCACTGCCTGGCTTTTTGGTCTTGAACTCACAGAGGAGCCCAGTGCTAGGAAAAAGTGTGAGTTAGCACTGCTCTGTTATCCCTTGAACTCCCTGAGATCCAGAGCAATCTCTGCCTCCCAAGTGATTGGACTAATGGAGTATGTTCCCTCTGCCTACTTTGACTGTGGGTTAATCTCTTTATATTCCAGGTTTTATTAACTATATAACATGTCACCACAGCCCATCTTGTCCCCAGGAGGATCTACATATACAATTCTCCCTACCAAGCTACCTTTTACCACAGGCCATCCTGAGATTTCAGTGTAGCTCGCCTGGTCCAGGAACTTACTCTGTGGCCTTGTCTGATCACAATTTTGACTTTTCTATATGCTTTGCTAGTTCTTGGTCTCACTGAGCTGGATGGAGCCAAAATGTAGCTTCAGAAACCTATTATGGTGTCACATGGTATGTCTCTCTTCAGGACCATTCAATGCCAGAATGATGGCCAATCCTGTTGGTGTGTGGATGTTGATGGCAGGGAAGTGCCTGGCAGCAGGCAACTGGGAAGGCCAACAGCTTGTAAGTAACAAAGGGGGCACCCAGTGGGCATGGGCCCTTATATCTAGGGACAAGAACTGGATTTAAATAAATGAACTGTGCTTCTGGAAACTCCTCATTGACTATAGAGAAGGTTCAGTAAGACAACTATGAAAATGATGATATGAGATACTCAAGTCTGTCCAGTACTCAGGAAGGACTTCTCATGGGATAGCCACTATGTTCAGCATTGGATCAATTATGGCCAGTAGACATCGAAGGTTCTTAAATGAGGTTAGAACTCAGCAATGTTTGGTCTAGTGGTAAAAGTGAGGCTTAAGGGGAAGGTCTTTTTCAGTGGATAGGTGATAGCGCCATCTGGGTCTTGGTTTTGGTGAGGCCAGCATGGCTGATGGCCCATGAAGGCCCTTTATACTCTCTGACATCATCACCTTCACCAAAGTCACCCATCCCCTCCGATCTACACACACCCAATTCCATTAAGGAGAACCTGCTTCCCCATGTGAGTATTTGCAACGTGATAAGCCTGGTGCATAGTAGCTATTCCCTAGGAGCAAACACAAAGCGGCTTTTCCTCTCACATCAGCGTGAGGCAGCTATCTTCTCACTTGTAGAGAGGGAGAGAAATGCTCAAGCAGCTTCCCACACGACACAGGCAGCCCTCACAGCAACCTGGGTTCAGCTGCTCTGCTAACCCTACTGGAAACTCCTCTGTAGAGGTGCCAGGGTGCTGATGGGAGCCATCCCACTCTGGCTCAGCTTCCCAAATGAGAGAGCCGTCTGAATATCTGGCTGAGTGTCCCTCAGGGAGGAAGGGGTCTCCTGGGCTCAGTCCTGTGTGCTCCTTGACATCCTTCTCTGATGCTTCTCTTTTTGCCTCCAGGCCTGTCTTTCTGCCAGCTACACAGGCAGCGGATCCTGCTGAGCACCTACATTAACAGCACGGATGCTCTCTACCTCCCTCAGTGCCAGGATTCCGGGGACTATGCACCAGTACAGTGTGATCTGTGGCAGGTGCAATGCTGGTGTGTAGACACAGATGGGATGGAGGTGTACGGCACCCGCCAGCAGGGGAGGCCAACACGCTGTAAGTGCCATTATCATCAGCACCAGAATCCCTGAGTGGGCTATAGTTTGGCTCCCCACAAATCATATACCTGATAACACAGAGAGCTCCTGGTCCTTGGGGGAGAGGTAACACATCACACAGGCAGCTGTATAACTTTAGACAACTACAAGCCCAAACAGGATTTCAACAGATGCTTGTGAGCCTTTGGTAGACTAGTTTGGACACTACACATGGGTCACAGGGAGGCATAAGTACCTGCATCTTGACTACAGAAATACATGTACCTTCCCATTTATAAGAACTGAACAGCTTTGCATGAAAATGTTTAGGTCCAGGGAGCTGTGAGATACGAAACCGCCGTCTCCTCCATGGGGTAGGAGACAGGTCACCACCCCAGTGCTCTGAAGATGGGGAGTTTATGCCTGTCCAATGCAAGTTTGTCAATACCACAGATATGATGATCTTTGATCTGATCCACAACTACAACAGGTAAGAGGGTCTGTCTCCTGGATGGGCACTTAGGGAACCATTGGACTTAGCTCATGTATGTATTAGGATCTGGGAGAGTCATGTGTTACATGCAGCCTGGTTGAGAATTACCAAAGGGATGCCTTGCCCTCATTTATCACTGACCAGCAAGTTCAACCTGTCAGTAGTACTTCTAACAAAGCCAGCTGGGAATAGCTATTGTAATTACAATTGCATTATCTTAGTTGTTCTGTGGCTGGGAAGAGACATCGTGACCATGGCAACCCTTATAAAAGAAAACATTTAATTGAGAACTTAAAGTTTCAGAGGTCAAGTCCATTGTCTTGGTGAGAAGTATGGCGGTGTGCAGGCAGATGCTGGAGCAATAGCTGAGAGCTGCATTGATTTTGGAGAGAGAGAGTGAGAGAGAGAGAGAGAGAGAGAGAGAGAGAGAGAGAGAGAGAGATTCATTCTAGGGTTGATATAGGCTTTTAAACTCTCAAAGCTCAGTCATAACAGTATCTCCAACAGTGCTACTCCCTGGTGATGAAGCCTATTAGCTAGGAGGACCATTCGTATTCAAACTACCAGACACCAGTACTCTCTGCCCCACTAGCCCACCATGCTAATGAAAACACCAGACTGTGAAGACCTACATGTCAGGCTGTTTGTTGTATTGTTCTTCATCCTAACATAGAATTGGGGAGAAGGGTGACTACCCATCAAATGGGGAGAGTGGCTGACTAAATGTAATATACCATAAACATTTGAATAGCTGCTCAAAGGAAGGCATCAGATCTGGAGAAATTGGCTTGAGCAGGGTTTTGAATCATATTATGCTACTACAATTCAAGGTGGCTAGTGTAAGCTCAGAACTGAATTACTAAAAACCAATAGCGAAAAAGATTCTTTATATGTGTACGCATGTGATCCTATGATCAATTGGGTATGCTGAGTCTGGATAGAACCAGGAGCAGAGAGTAATGCTAAGGACCACAGAATTGTTGAAGGCCATTTGCAGATGACAGCTGCGTGGTGGATAGAAAAGGAATCCTCATCAAAGGGGAAAGAGCCCACTAAAAAGTATAGGTACGGTCATATGCAGACATTTTTGTAAGTTCTGCCTGTGTGTGCACTTGTAAAGGACTTCCATATTTACATAATACATTTAAAAGGAGAAGCACCTTATACACCCTGTCCCATATATCCAGGCAGCATCTGGATACTGTAGATCACTCAGTGATTGTAAAAGAGTCATGAAGACTTCTGATGAAACCAGACCATTCTGAATGCAAAGAAAAAAAAAAGAGCAACAGCTTGTGTGAATGCTGAGAGAGAACCTGAGCCTCCACATGGCTGCCTTCCAGAACAACCAGTTTCTGTGTGAGAGAGAACATTCCCACGTGTTGTGCCAGATGGGTCACAGACCATGCCCCAAATGCAGGTCCCACAGACAAACTTGATCTGAGCTGCATAACACTTTAGAAGCTTGGCATTTTCATTAGATCACACCCTACATTGTTGCCACAAAATTCAGTATCAGTGGTTTCATGTGTTCAACCTAAAATACAAAACTCGTAATACAGTTTTAGGAGGTTGCATGCATTTGTTTATGTGGTCAAGAAGCTAGCCTTGAGTTATCTGTTTTGTACCAAACTCTCTGTCTACTGGGTCCCTCGGCACATGACCGCCTCACTCCTGCCAGCTCATTCGGTTTCCTGTACCATCCTATCTCCTAGCCTTGGCCTCCGCCACCTTACAGTCTCCATTTCCCTCTGCTTTGCAAGGTCCCCTGACCATCTTCCTTTCCAGAGTCTCCTCAGAGTTCTCAGCTGCCCACTGGGCCACAGTTAAGCTCTCCTGAGACTTCATTTATAAAACCACTGAGGACATGCATCATCTCAACTCACCCATCTTCAGGGAATTCTAGAGCATCACCCAATTCCAGAGAATGTAGGTTAGATTCTTCCCCAGGCCACTAGTGATTGGCTTAACTGGGAACCATCAGGCAGCCTAAGTCTCATCTACTCTGTGCAAGATAAGCATCCTAAGTTCATGCCCAACTGAATGCTAACTACATACAAGGATTTTTTTAAAAAGGTTTCAGTTTAAATACAGACATAATTAGAAAAAGTGTAATCTATGGCACATAGCCAAGGAAACTGGAAGACATTATTAGGAAACATAGTAAGCTTTAGAGATGTATAAAAATACTTCACTTGTATGTCTTGTATGTCTTCCCCCATAGCATATGGCATATGTCTTGCATACAGTAGGTCTACAATCCCAGTTTAGAGATCTGGTGGATGTATCAATGACATTAGCAGGGATAGCTTGGTATTGAGGCTCACTTCACAGCTACTGCCACAAGAGGGCAGTCTAGTTAAACACAAAAATGGAGAATCAAGCAATCATTGTTAATGCAAACAAAAACATTTAGTTCTGAAATGGGATCCTTTCCCCTTTTTTTGTGAGCAAGCATATCTTGGAGCAAATTCTGCCCTGGGAAGGTCATGGGAATGGTTGGGTGGTTGATTATTGCAAGCCCAGGGGTGATCAGGACTCTTCTGTTACTATGCAGATCTGGCCACCCCAGGCCCAGTGACTCCTTTGGGACAAAGGAAGTTTTGAAATCCACAGGTTCAGCTCACCTGGGGTTGGCAGACACCCATTTATAATTGGTTTCAGATAAGCGATGGGAAATTTTATTTCACTGTGTGTTTTGACGTTGCTGCAAATATTTTAAGCTGGGGCAGAGAATAGGGTGAGGATTCAAGTCCGTAGGATATTGCATAAATGCCACCAGATCCCAGACTTAATAGCCCAGGGTAGAGAAGACAAGAGGGTGCTAAAAATCCACCCAAGTTCCAGCCAGGTTCAGGTCAGAGGGAAATCATGATGGCCCCATCTAGAAAAGGATGTTTGGGACATAGAGATGTACTAGAGACATTTTATCACACAGGGCTTTGGAATGTGGGGAAGAAACATCTGCAGGAGGGAGTGAGGGGTGACTCCATTCTGAGTAGATGGCTGGAAATGTGTTTGGTAGAGAAAAGCCACAATTCGACTTTGAAATATTCAATCTTAGGAGATTTCCTTGGTGATGCAGCATAAACAACAGACTTGATGCCAGAGGAGCTTAGAAATCCCGAGACCCCAAAGCAGCTTCTTTTCTAAACCCCTGTGAGGCCTTAATGTGCTGTGCTTGAACTTGGCTATCTATCATAGGTCCTCTTTCTTCCCGAGGAAAAGCTACTAGTTACTATAGCAACTTGTCTAGACACTCAGGAGCTATGCTGTGATTGGGAGTAGATATGTACATTCTTCTGGCTAACCCATCTTCTTCATGGCCACGGCCCAGTCCCAACTATGGGACTCTGTCTTGCCCCACACTGCAGAACTTGAAGCATGGCTGGTACCACTGTCAAGGTTTTAGTGATTTGTGTTAGAATTCACATGTTAGAATTCACATGTTAGAATTCACGTGTTAGAATTTTATCAACCCCTATCATTAATTACTATTAAGCACCCTGTCTGCTTAGCAACAAGCCTCACCTCAAATGTCCCATGGAAAGAGCCAAGAGCACCTTAACACCTACTGAAGCGTTATTGTCATTGGAATTTGGAAGACTAAGGGGAAATCCTCCTCACAGATTATCTGGTTACCTGCAAGGCCACTTGTGGTGACGTATTTGACTTGGGTACCCTACTATGCTGTGTATGGCCCTCTCCCAAGGACTACCCCCCTCCAGTGCAGGAGAGGATTAGCACAGTGTTAATTTATTAATGCATTAGTTGCAGGTTAGTTTTCTGGAGGCCCAGCCAGAGATTAGAGAACCTGATGGTGCAAGGGAGCCAGAGGTGTGGATGGCATTCTGTAAACAGCAGGGCTGGAAACCAGCCATCCAGATTCCACAGGGTTTCATTTGTTATCTAAGTCTGGAGTGGTCCGATCTGAGAATAACTCAGAGATGCTGTCCTTTGACCCTGCTCTATGATACTCAGTTTCAAGGAATCTGCTCTGGTTACTCTGAGATTCCCCCTTTCCACAAACTGAAAGACATGTTTCTGTTTCATTAATCCCATTGACTTTATCCTCCTCCTCCTCCTCCTTCTTCTTGGTATGCCTAGAACAGGATAAAGGATATTAGTGAAATGAGAGTAGGAAATAAGAAGTCAGGGTAAATATTAGTCTAGAACAATCTTTCTTTAAAGTGACAGAAGTCTGAGGGGATTTGTATGTGTCTCTGAGATCTGCGTATAACCAGAGATTTTTTTTTTTTTTTTTTAAGTCTGAGAACAATCCAGTTTCTCAGAGAAACACACCTCTTTATTCTATCAAGGATGGAAAGAGCTGTATTCCCTGGGTTTTTATCAAGGAGACAAGACCATAACCATCTTTGGCTATATCGTTTGACAACAACCTCCCCCGACCCCAGCCAATGAGACCAGGACTTTCCCTTGGCCAGTGCCCATAAGTAGCCAGCTACACACTCCGTTTCAGTCATGGATATGGAGGCCCTGCTCTCCCTTTTTTAGTTCTTCCTCTAGGACTATCTGCTTCTCTATTTGCTCTTCTACCCACCCTTGGGGTGTGATTTTCTCTGGATGGTGGAGACATGTTAATAATTCTTCTACATATCTTCCTTTCTTTCATGCTCCAATGGCCAATTGTAGCTTTGGAATATAGCTCAAACTCCCCTATTTTGGGAGCCTTTTGGGGATGAATCCAGCAGACCTAAGAATGGAACTGGAGCCAGGCTGTCCCCACACTGGGTCTGCCAGTTCAGTTTCAGGGCTCCGCCTTTTTTGATTGCTGCAGGGTTAGGGGTTCTGCTATCATAGCAAGCCAATGTCAGGCGTAAATGTAATAATCAAATTATCATTTGACTGTAGTGGAGAAAGGTTTCTCAGACTCACAGGTGAAGGAGACACTATTTCAAAAGCTACTCACAAAAGTCAGATTGTATTGAATTAAAGTTGTAAAAAGGCAAGAACTCAGAATTTGCTGCCAGTTGGAGGTAAGCCCCTAAAGGACCACATTCTGTTTAAGTGTGCATTTTACCATCTGGCCTTCTTCAAGGAAAAGGAACAGTGGAGGTGAGCGAGGGATGCCGTGGCCCATTACCATTCTGCATCCTAGCTTTCCTGTTGGTCAACTGGATCTTTTTAAAAAAGAAACATGAGAATTGAATGAGATAGACTATGTAAAACGCTTGACAGAGTGTCTGGCTGTCCCCTAGGCAGTGCTCGTTACTGATTCTGAGTAGGATGAACAGAGACAATCACTGAGGTATCTCAGGGCAAGAGTTCTGCCATGCTGATTCTAAGTCTCCAGCTCTTCTTATTGAGGAGAGAGAATCACAGCTGGAGGCACAGGGTTTGCTCCTCAGGCTTTGAGAGCGGTCCTGGCAGCAGTAATAACAGACCTCCAGAAATAGTCCTGAAATGACAGAAGGGCCCTTCCTCTGGCAGAAGCCAGGAAGAGACCCTCAGTATTCAGGAAGAGGAGAGATCACACCAAGAACAGGAGTAGATACTGGTTTCTTCACAGACCAGACACCTTAAGAAGGGAACTTTGACTGCAAGATGTTGAAATAGAAATAAATCATGCAAAAACCCTGAAGGGTGATGCTTTCACTGGGTTGAGGTGATCCTCTACATAACTTCATGATGTAGGTAATTTAAATGTCTTGTTCCTTTTGATGGAGTGGGTGTCTGAGTCCCCTCAACCATCTGTGGGACTGGTATATACATTTGTCCTTAACACATTGCCTTCAACATCTTTTAGATGCCAGGAAAAGTGAAGTGTTGTGCATGTACAGAATAATGTTACAACAGACACACGTCTCCAAAGACATGGGACCGGAACTAAGCCCTATTGGCAGGGATAAGGATTAGATGTTGGATAAGACTATATGTGAATCCATTGTACTGCCAATAGGCCAAGACAGCAGTCTACATTCCTCACTGTCTTCAGCTCAAGGATGAGATTAAAAATAATACTGCCATCTTGTGAGGAACACTGGGTACATTGACAACTCAATGGATAGTGAGCACTTTTGCAGTTGTCTTTTGCAAAGCCAGGCTCAACAAATAGAAGCAACTATTTAACTATCATTGCCACTTTTAACAGCAAATTATTCCAGTTTCCAATGAATGGACTTTTAAAAATTGTATATCCTCAGAACAAGACAAAGTGAGTTTTTCATTTTTACATTTGCACCCCACTTATGATAGCGTCTTGATTCACATAACCCACAAGCCTACAATAATAGACAAGCTACATGGTCACGGATCTGTAATTCTATAGCATTTTTTTTGTGTATATATATATATATGTATATATATATATGTAAAGTAATGTGTGTGTATATATATATATGTGTATATGTTATATATATATGTAAAGTAAACTTGACCTTTGGACTGTAGAGTTACCTCAGTAATGTAATGATCATAACTTGCACTTGAGTTAACTGATACTTGTGTATACATGTTCAGAGTCAGACAGGGCTCACTCTACATTGCCTTCCAGATCTGGCTGTTCATGGCAGTGACCATGATGTGTATATTTGTTGTCTTATGCCTCTCCCTTTTGAATGGTTCTTTTTTTTCCTCATTTATAAGTATCACCCTTAACTGTAGATTTTATTCCAATTTGGGGGGGGTATTATAATTCACTTCATTTGTTTGCCATTGGACATGCAGGTAGTTTTTAGTATTTTGCTAGAAAATACTATGTAGTAATAGAACTCTTTAAACAGAGAATGACTTACCATGCTACATTTTCAGACATAGGTAGAAACACACACTTGAATGTAATATATTAATTACATAAGACATGAAAGCCATTTCCTGGTATTGTATAAGGAAAAATTCTCTGCTGACTACTTCATTGCCCAAGGGAGGACTTTCTCAAATGAATTATCAGGACTTAGTCTCCTCATATGCAAAGATGGGGACCCAGCACATGGGCTCTGTGTAGCATTCACCAGCTAGGGCATGGTTAAGGCAAGCATTTCTTCAGCTGAAAGAAAGAAATGGTGACATCATTTGGATTTTGTGGAGTTTAATGATGGAGTGGAAACATCTTCTTACAGCTCTCCCGTAATAGAATCTGGCTCTTGGAAATTGTAAAAAGCTCTGGGAACAGCTGCTCTACAAAATGAGATCATCTGCAGTCTACCATATACCTGTGAGCAAACCCAGCCTTTGGACTATACAGTCACTCTACCGGGGAAGCTGACATAGTGCTCATGTCTTGTTTTCTCTCTGATCCTCCAAGGCATGTGTGTGGATACAACTTGGCCAAATGCCATCCACAAGGAAAAGAGCTAATTGGTAGATGGCAGCTAAGCATAGGCTACCCTTGCTCTGGCTTAGTTAAGCCGATGTTGGAATAGCCCCAATTCAGTTTCCTAGCCAAGGACTCCGCCCATTGATTTTGATTGAGGATGGCTTGTTTTTATGAAATGGTGACCACACATCTTCTTCTCTGTCAGGTTTCTGGATTCATTTGTGACCTTCAGTTCCTTCAGGAGAAGGTTCCCTGAAGTGTCTGGGTACTGTTACTGTGCTGACAGCCAGGGGCGGGAGTTGGCTGAGACAGGTAATTAGCCACGCTTCTGGCAATAGAAAGGGATCAAGGGTAATTCTTGGACTCTGGTGTTTATGGCAAAAATAGCACTGGCATTCCACATCCTTGTTAGGTTGCTGTGGGTGTGGAAGATGATAGCCTTACCCAGCTTACATCTGTGGCACTCTGTTGAAGCTTCTGCTTGCTCATATTGGTACCATTGCAGGCTGAAAGAGAGGTCCACCTTGCTGTGTGGCAAATAGAAGACAGGGCAAGTTATAAGCCTCATTCTCTAGGTGGCAGTCCTCTGTGCTGTCAGTCACTTGCACAGATACACACAGCAGTCCTGACTTTGTAAATGATTAGAGTATTATTCCAGGCATGTCCAACCTATGGCTCAGGGGCTACATCAGGATTCAGATGGTCAAGGATAACTACAGATGCCCTATGGAAATCACAAACATACTTAATATGTTGTCATTATTTTCATTATTATTATTATCTCAGCTGCCTGGTTTTTAAGCATGAACTTTGTAGGTGAAAAATGCTTGCAAAGTCTAAAGAATGTATATGTCTGGACCTACTGCATAATGCTGTTGGTGTAGACTCAGACTTTTTGGCATCCGTCAGTTCAACCATATTAGAGCTTTCCTTTCTGAGGAACCCATCTCTGAAATACTATCTGTATTTGCTCAGGATTGGAATTGTTATTGGATGAAATTTATGACACCATTTTTGCCGGCCTGGACCGGGCTTCCAGCTTCACTCAAAGCACCATGTACCGGATATTGCAGAGACGCTTCCTGGCCATTCAATTAGTCATCTCTGGCAGATTCCGTTGTAAGTAACTAGCTAGTGAAAGCCTTGTGCTACTGTTGTGGAATCCCTGGGGTCTTGGGGTCACTTCCATCTACATGACTGTTAGTTTCGCATGTGAAAGCAAATATACACTATCAAGGCCACACACTAGAGTTTATTTAAGAGAGGATTCCCAGGCAGGTGCAGAAGCAGAGGAGCAGGGCAGAAGTCAGGGGACAGAGAAAAGGGAGCAGAGCATGTGTGCTCAGTCTCTTTTAAGGGAAGGGCGTCCAGGGAGGTGCTTCCCTGCTCAGTGCCACAGGGTTTACGCAGCCACGCCCAGGGGCGTGCCTCCTTACAAGGTGCATCACACCTGAGTTGGCTCAGCTACGTGGAATGCCAGGAATCCTTACAATGACTGTCACACCAAATAAGTTTAGAGAGATATAACTCAGGGACAGTAAAGATCCATGCACGCTCAGCTCTTCCTCATGCATGCCTCCTTTGCTGTGTGGTCTCTTCTAGGCCCCACCAAGTGTGAAGTAGAGCAATTTGCTGCCACCAGCTTTGGTCACCCATACATCCCGAGATGCAGCAGAAATGGGGGCTACCAGGCAATACAGTGCCAGACAGAGGGTCAGTGCTGGTGTGTGGATGCCCAGGGGACAGAGATCCCTGGCACTCAGCAGCAAGGGCAGCTGCCATCTTGTGGTAAGTTTTCTCTCAGAGGTGAATGTTCTGGTCTCCTCAGAGCATATTACTGTCACTTTTCTTCATACCAGTCTTTCAGGTGCTCACTAATCAACTGCTAACTGAATGTCCCCCAGAGGTCCTTCAAACTGTGTGTGACCAGAGACAATCTGCTGCTATTCACTTGCAGTGGGCTCTTGTCTTGTGTCAGACATAGTTACATGTCCTAGAACCCATGCCACACCAGGGGGCTCACAGAGAACATAAAAGAAAAGAGACCTGAGTGCTACTGTTCTGTAGGAACTGATGGAGCATAAAGGAGAAGTATAATTTTATTCCAAAGCAGTGGGGAAGGCTTCGTGGATAAAGAATAGTTGCTCAGTGTCTGCAATGAAGGTAGTTTCTGTACGCTCTGAATTTGCAAGGGAGGTGAAGAAGCCTTGGACCTGAGATAAGGCAGCCAATTAAAAAGTCACCTCAGTGTCCTTAGGAAAGATAGTGTTGAGGTCATGACTTTTGTCACAAAGTTACACAAACTGGGGTCCTTACAATAATCACAGGTCACTTAGCAGCTTGTTGAAAGTCCGAGATCCGGTGGGAAAAGAGCCCGCTCTTGTAAAGGCTGTATCAGAAGCCTCTTGACTCCCAGCTCTGGCAAAGGCCACCCTCATCTCAACCAATGACACTTGCAGTGATACTTTTGCTAAAGGAGCACTTTCCGTGGTTCTGAGAAGAAACACGCAGCTTGGAGGGACATTATTCTACCTCGTTTGCTAATGCAGATAGAGGGCAGATGCAAAGCTTAGCACTGTCACAGGAGCATCTCAGTCAGGCTGGAGATGGGAAGGGTGTGACCATGGGGGAGACAAGAAATCCAGGAGCACACAGGCTTCCAACCAGGGGAGCTAATCTGTGAGACAATGAAGGAAGAACCCAACTCTCATGGCTTCCAAGTAGGTACATATTAATGTTGCTTCAACAAGTTGCATTAAATCCTCACCTTCTTCCTTTGACACTTTAGGTATTTTTCATATTGTTTTGGTGAATGTCCAGATGTCATAAAAAATGTTTAAATCCTTGCTTTGGAAGTATTTCCAGTTTCATGAAAACCTAGAATATATTGTGCCCTGCAGCCATCGGGTGAAAATGATAATTGTAGATTTCCAAGTTAAAGCAGAAACTCTGTTGAATGCATGGGTGGGTCTTAGGCTTTCACTCTTTCTCACTGTCAGTCTTTAGTAGCAATATTTAACAAAAGAATGGAGGGGCTGAGCTCTCAATATAGAAGAAGAAATAAAGCCATGTACTCATTTCCTCCAAGCCGCCTGTGATATCAATTACAGGACACCATGGTCTTGCTGAGAGATCTGTTCAGTTTTATAGGTTGCCAGAAAATACACACACACACATACACACACACACACACACACACACACACACACACACACACGTACCCCTGCATGAACTACATGTCCCAGTTCTTTCTCTGTTGCCTGGTTACAACAAGGAAATTGGCTGCCTTCCTTTTTGGCATCTGTGTGAATCAAGAGGAAAGAATTGCTTTTGCAAGCTGAGAGAGAGAGGTGGTGGTTTAGAAGGTCCCCTAAGATTTGTGGATTTATGGATGGGAATGGAGCTTGCTTACGTCCACCTATGTGAAGAGAGCCAGATGCTGTCTTAAGTTCTGTTTTTCCTTGCACGGACACTTTCACAGAACGTCCTTGCCATGCACAGGGCTGACTGAGTCTATCACCTTCTCACTAGCAATTTCACAGAAAGATCAAGAAGCCCAAGGAGTGCAGTAATTATGCTTAGTGGGTCAGCATTTTCGTATTACACTATAGGAAATAACACAATGATGGAGTATGCTCCATTTTTAATGTTACATATCACAGTATAGCAAAGCATTTCTTCTATGATGTACTACTGGCATTGCTGGTAGAGGTCTTAGTCTGAAAGAGACTGTAAACTGGACAAGACTGCACCCAGGAGGAATTAGTCTCCAGAAGAGCATATGGTGAAGTATTAGGATCCACAATTGAGAATTCCAGCAAATCTGGGAAGCAGAGGCTTAGCAATACAAACAAGACTTTGTTAGCAAATGGGGCTCCAAAGGCTGCCAGAATCAATAGCTACACAGTGGGTGCCTTGAACAGCAGAAGTGCGCCCTCTTACAGTTTTCTCAATGGAATTCAGAAGTCAAGCTATGGATAGGGTTGTCCATACTCCCTTTGAATATGAAGGTTGGTGACTTCTAGTGAACTTTGGCTTCATGGCTGCATCTGTCACTCCAGTCTCTGTGTCTTGACTCTCATATAACCTCTTCCTCATGTCTCTTCTTCAAGGGACCATTGGGTTCCTAGCCCACCCTAGTCTAGATGATCTCATTGCAACTTAATTACAACTACCAAAACTTTGCCTTTAATTCACACTCAGGGACCTCCATGTAGACAAAATGTTTTTAAAGGACACCATTCAGACCAATTTTCTGAGAATGTGGTGATGTCTCACAGACTTGCTGTAGAAAAGCATCAGTCTGGTGAGAAGTGTCTGAGTGGTTGTGAGGACAGGACTAGTCACTAGTCAGCCTCAGAACCAGCCCCACGGAGGTAGCTTGAGGGAGAAGAGAAGACTCGAGTGGATACACAAAAGGAAATGGTGCAGAAGTCAGGTATGAAATTTTGGTGTCGTACTACCAGAGGCACTGTGGATATGGTGGAAGGAGGGTTTTGGGACCACTTGCTCTGATAACTATATTTTTCATTGTTTCACACAGCTGAAGATCAGTCATGTGCCTCAGGAAGGCAGCAGGCCCTGTCTAGGCTCTACTTTGAAACCCCAGGCTACATCAGCCAGCCGGACCTGTTGTCCTCTGAAGACAGGCAGGTCCCTGCAAGTGGTGCCAGACTGGCCACATCCTGCCCACCTACAATCAAGGAACTCTTTGTTGACTCTGGACTCCTTCGCTCCATGGCTGTGGAGCAGTACCAACAGCTCTCTACATCGGGAAGTCTGCTTAAAGATGCCATCAGAGCGATTTTCCCCTCCCGGGAGCGGGCTGCTCTTGCCCTTCGGTTCACTACCAATCCTAAGCGACTCCAGCAAAATCTCTTTGGAGGGACATTTTTGGTAAATGTTGCCAAGTTTAACTTGTCAGGAGCCCTTGGTACAAGAGGCACATTTAACTTTAGTCAGTTTTTCCAACAGCTTGGCCTCCCAGGGTTCCAGGATAGAAACACAGCAACTGAACTAGCCAAACTTCTGCCTGTGGAAGTGGATTTTAATTCTACCTCAGAAGCTCTCCGTGTCTCTGGGAAGACAGTTGTTATGAATAAATCAGTTGTGGGTACCTTTGGCTTCAAAGTCAACCTACAAGAGAACCAAAAGGCCTTAAACTTCCTTGCTTCTCTTTTGGAGCTTCCAGAATTTCTTACTTTCTTGCAACTTGCTATTTCTGTGCCCGAAGATGTAGCAAGGGACTTAGGAGAGGTGATGGAAATGGTGTTCAGTGCTCAGGCGTGCAGACAGACACCTGGAAGGCTCTTCGTCCCATCATGCACTGCTGGAGGAAGCTATGAGGATATCCAGTGCTATGCTGGAGAATGCTGGTGTGTGGATTCCCGAGGCAAAGAACTTGATGGCTCAAGAGTCAGAGGTGGACGCCCCAGGTGCCCCACCAAGTGTGAGAAGCAAAGAACTCAGATGCAAAGCCTTGCACGCAGTCAGCCTGCTGGCTCCAGCTTCTTTGTTCCTTCATGCACTACTGAGGGCTATTTCCTTCCTGTCCAGTGTTTTAACTCGGAATGTTACTGCGTGGATGCTGAAGGCCAGGTTATTCCTGGAACTCAAAGTACAGTTGGTGAACCCAAGCAGTGTAAGTCTGTTGAGTATTTAATTTGCAAACTCTCAAGTCTTTATTTAGATCAGAACCTAATACATTGTAAAAAAAAAAAACTGAGTTTGCTCATGACTAAATAGTACATTTCAGTTAATAGAATAATTAGGTACTTTAGCTAAACATTATCCATGGAGACCTAGACAATATTAGCCATTCTAATGAGCTAATAGAGATAGATATTTGCTTGTTATTTAAAAAGTGCTCATACCTAGGCTAGAACGAGGATGCAACTCTAATGTTCTTGCTGCACATGCATGTGGATCTAAGTTCATTCAACTAGAATCATGTTTAGCAATGTGTGTTTGTAACCCTAGTGCTATGGGCAGGGGGAAGGTAAAAACAGGTAAAGCTCACTGGCCAGCCTGTCTATCTAAACTGGAAAGCTTCAGGTTTAGTGAGAGATCTGATCCACAAAGATAAAACAGAAAGTGACCAAGGAAGGCACCTGACATCAGCTCCTGGCCCACGTATAGTCACACATGTGCTTAAACACATACATACACAAACATAACACACATGCAACAGATTGTGCCACATACATTTCTGTGGCTCTAATCAGATTGGCAGTTGGGTTAGTCACCAGGTTGGATGTCATTGATGAATTTAGGACTCTTGAGGTTTCTGCGACTGACAGTTAATCTATTATCTTGACCCGTTTGGATTATTCAGTTTATTAAATATCTACCCATTATTCTTTTCCAGGTCCCAGTGTCTGCCAGTTACAAGCAGGACAAGCTTTCCTTGGAGCCATGCAAATCCTGCACTCTAACTTCAGCATGCTGCTCTCCCCCTCCAGTGTCTACATCCCTCAATGCAGTACCAGTGGGCAGTGGAGGCGTGTGCAGTGTGATGGACCCCCTGAGCAGGTCTTTGAGTGGTATGAGCGATGGAGCACTCAAGACAGTGATGGACAGGAGCTGACGCCAGCCATGCTGCAAATGAAGATCATCAGCTATAGAGAAGCAGCTTCCGGAAACTTCAGTCTCTTTCTGCAAAGTCTCTATGAGGCTGGCCAGCAAGCCATTTTCCCTGTGCTAGCACAGTACCCTTCCCTTCAAGATGTCCCACAGGCAGTGCTGGAGGGAGCCCCGACTAACCTTGGGGAGAACATTCTCCTAGATCCATACATCTTTTGGCAGATCTTAAATGGCCAGCTCAGCCAGTACCCAGGGTCCTACTCAGAGTTTAGCATGCCCTTGGCGCACTTCAACCTCAGGACCTGCTGGTGTGTGGATGAGATTGGTCAAGAACTGGATGGAACTCGGAACAAGCCAGGCGAGATCCCAACATGTGAGTTAACTCATGTAGAGACCCAATTTTATATTTTCTTTGAAAAGGCTTTCTAGTGGAAAAGACTTAGTAGACCAGGGGCATTTCTGGGAGCCAGGGCATCCCTTATATGTCTATTCGGCCTTCAGTCTGCACATTTATCCATCCAAGGAGCCATCTACCCACCTTCCTATATCTGTCTATCCAGGTTGTCCAGATCAATGTTCAGAGGATGAGAATCTGGAGCAATTCTGAAACAACTCTTAGTGAGGAACTTGTTGAAATTATGACTTCTACAGGCCTAAATTTCTTATCTGTATTATGATGTTCAGGTTAATTGTCAACTTGTCACCACCTAGGGTTTTATGGGAAGAAAATCTCAATTGGGGAAATGACTAGATCATATTGGTTCATGGATATGCCTTTCGGGTACGGTCTTGATTGTTAATTGATGTAGTAGGGCCTAGCCCACAGAAGGCAGTACTATTCCCTAGATAAGTGATACCAAACTATATTAAAAAGCCAGATAAGCAAAAATTGCTTGCTGACCAGGCGGCATGCATGCAGCTCCTGTTACACTTCTGTGAAGGAAGTTCCTTGCTCAGAGGTGATGCTACCTTCAGGTTCCTGTTGAGTTTCTGTTTCAACTTCCCTCAGTGATGGCCTGTGGCCAGAATTATAAGCCAAATAAATCCTTTCTTCCCTATTTGCTCTTTGGTGAGGACAGTACAGAGACAGAAATGAAACTTGGATACCTGGGAGCATGTCTTAGACTGGCACTCAGATTAAAGGACATCCCACGAGTGTACATAGTGCAAACCTGTGAGTGTGCTTAGTGTGAACCTGGCATGGTGAGAACATTGCCTAGCACCAATCCCCTGCAGGTTCGTCCATGAGCACTGAGTGAATAGATTCATGAAGACAAAGCAAAGGAAGCTGGACTCGGTGACTGAATTCACTGTGCTCTTTGTATTGCCCTAGGTCCTGGCTCCTGCGAGGAAGTGAAACTCCGTGCCCTGAAGTTTATTAAGGAAACAGAAGAGATTGTCTCAGCCTCCAATGGTTCTTCATTTCCTCTGGGAGAGACTTTTTTAGTGGCCAAAGGAATCCAACTGACCAGTGAGGAACTTGGCCTTCCTCCTCTCTACCCATCCCGGGAGGCTGTCTCTGAGAAGTTTCTACGTGGGGGTGACTATGCCATTCGCTTGGCTGCTCAGTCCAGTGAGTGTTGACTTAAAGGTCTCACTCCCTCTCTTTGGCAGAAGCCAGAGCTCACATCTGACTCTCCCGGGCTGCTGGCTTCCTAGAGAGGCAGAGTGATCCTGTGACCCTAGCCAAAACTTTTCCTAAAAGATGCATGATCTTTCAGCAGAGCCCCACTGGGGTTTTACATTGTATACTTCAGATGGTACCCGCAGCCCTCATGAAACCATAGTGTTCTTAAAAGGCTCCATGTGCTCCAAACCCTTGGCCCATTTTAAAGTTGCCTTTTATCTCCAAGACTAAAGGGAGAGAGAAGAGATATGGCCCTCTTTACTGAGGACACATTGTTTATGTGGGCTCAGGGAATTCTGTGGGCAGGTCGCAAAGGTTTGTATCATCTCTGGGTGTGACAGAGGAACACAGTCCTCTGGCCTAGCAGCAACCACACAGTGTTTAAGTAGTCCGTGACCAGGTGCTTGAATGAAAGGAACATGACTGGCTCATTGTGTTAATATTGCTAATGTTTGAAAAGAACAGAGATACAATGCTACCTGTGATTCTTTACACAGGGAAGTTGAGTCCTGGCTTAGTTACTTGCCCGAGTTCACTCATCTAGTTACTATGGAAGGTGGGCCAGGGATCCTAGTAGTCCAGCCCATAAGTGACCTAGATAAATGTGAAGCAGCTGGAATCCGTGCTGAGACCTGGCTCAAATAAGAGCAAGTGTTCTTTTGCCTACAGCCTGCTCTGGTGAGAGGCCCTGACCCCAATGAGTTTTCACCGAGCCTACGTCATCAGCATCTGAGATTCATCTCTCACTGAGCCTTGTTGGAGTTCCTATTCTTTCTCAGTGGTCTCTGGGGTTCTGGGCTATCCTCTCTCTGACACATTTATGTGACATCAGAGGAAATTCTTTGCAACAAACTGGTGTCTCTCTGCTTCCCCTTGGCTTGGAATTGGGGTCTTTGTTCTAAACTCAAAGAAGAATCTCACAGATTAGTCTGTTTGCTGCCCCTTGTTCCCACCCAGTAACACACCAGGCAAATCTTCCTTCCGGAGGAAGCCAAAGCACAATGCCTTCCTCACCTTCCTCATCCATGGCCTGCTCATCGCTTTCCTGGCTGCTCTTTTCCCTCTGTCCAGGGTCCACCTTTCTCACTTCCCCAGAAACCTGGTGGCTTCTACTCTTAACAGGAAAACAATTATTTCAAATCCTGTGCCTGGATGGAGTCTGATGTTCTTGAGGGAAAGAATTGATTCTGGCAGACCTGTAGCTGGGATCACTTTGATCAGCATAGAATGCAGGCAGCTGCTGATGCCATAATTTGTCACTGCTTGGCAGAATGACATTTCATTTAGAAGTCAAGCTCAGAAAGCGCCTCTCCAGCTAGGCTCATGCTCTGGCTTTGTGTGCCTTCGGCTAGAAAGAGGAAGTCTCTTTCTAGAAAGAGGTAGCTAAGTTGCTCTTGACCTTGAGACTTGAGGATTGAGGTCCCAGGACAAGGAGAGAATGAGAACCACAAGGTACTTTTGGCTGATGGGATATGGTGGCAGTGTCTAAAACCTAATGAGGCAGGATGTGTGGGTGTCAACTCAATGTATGTCTTTTAATATGGTGTTACACTTACCCTGGTTCAGTGTTGAGTTCATTCCACAGATGAACAAAAGCAGAACCACAAAATTAGAGTAACTTGCTCCTGATCGCACAGCCCAGAGGTATGGTACCTGGATATATAGAAACTTATCAGCTTTGAGAGCTCCATATGCAACACCAAGCTGCTTCAAGGTCATGTACACCTTGGTGCCTGACTGTGGGTTGGTGTGATTTTATATCTGAGATATCTCCCTCTGGGGCTGTGAGGATTATTTGTGACATGCAGCACATTGGGGAGACCTCCCCTAGTATGAAGGAGATGGCAGAAGCTACATCAGAGGTGGCAGTTCACCTAGGGTGAGGGTCTGGGAGATCCAGGCCAGGTGACCGGGGGCTCCAGCCACTGCTTACTTCTCTTGGCCCTTCTTCTCATGCATGCATACATGGCCATATTTATTTTAATCCCCTCTTTCTATATATACACACATAATGTACACACACACACAATACATATACACACACAATACACACACACACATATAATCTTCATACCCCTGACTCATTGGGTTCTAGACACTGCCACCATACTCCGCCTCACTCTCTCCTTGCCCTGGGACCCTCGATCCTCGATTTCAAGGTAAAGAGAAGTTTGGCCACACACATACACACACACACACACACACACACACACACACACACACGTGTATATATATGTACATATATATCTGCATGTTACATCTAGTAGATATAAGACGAGCAAGAAAGGAACAAATGAAGGAATGGAAGATGGAAGGGACACACACACTCAGAGAGATGGAGAGAGAGAAAGAGAGAGAGATGCCAGGGACATGAAGAGGAAACATCAGGTACCAGATGGAAGATAGGTACTATCACGTGATAGAATATAGATTAATATAGTGGGTCAATTTAAGCTATAAGAGCTAGTTAGGAACAAGCCTAAGCTATTGTCCAAGCTTTAATAATTAATAACAAAATCTCACTTTTTTGTGAGCTGGCAGCCCAAAGAAAAATCTCACACCCCCCATGACTCCTCTATAGAGTAAAGTACATCCTATGGGCACGAAACCACACACCAGCCTAACCCACTCTCTGTGAGCTTACCCCACAGAGCTGTAGAGTCTTCCAAATGTAGTCTAGGGCTTATTTTCCCGGGGCATTCTGCTGAGTGTCTACTGCCTGTCCAAGAGTCTCAATGAAATTTCAGTTGAAATGTCTCTCAGGTTGTAAGAAGGTCATGTGGGTGGGAGAGCGTGTTCAGGGATGTGCTTGGTTTATCTCAGGATGGAGCCCACAAGGCAGCTGTCACACTCTGCGTTGTTCTTTCTGTGGCTCTAGCATTGAATTTCTACCAGCGCCTCCGGGCTTCTCAGGAAGAGTCCGATGGAGCTGCTGATCTTCTGTGGCCAGGGCCCTACGTGCCACAGTGTGATATTCTTGGAGGCTGGGAGCCTGTGCAGTGCCACGCTGGGACTGGTAAGGAGACTTTAAGTGAATATTTAGAGAAAGGAGCCACACAGTGGGAGACAGTTGCTCCAGATTATTGGCCTCTCTTCAGAAACCCTCAGTTTCTCCATTACCAGCTGCCTCCTTCCCCGTCCCATCCCGAGTAAGGGAAGCAGACCTCTAATCATTGTGGAGTTGAAATTTTCATTTGCTGGGAGCGTAGGCTGCTAAGTCTTGTGATTGTAGACTGTGTTGGGCAGGCTACTTTGCTTCTCTTTGGATAAAAAAGGGAGAAGTTACTCACAGGACACTTGAGAGAGTTCTAAAGCTTGTGGGCTATGTTTTTTTTTCCAGGACAGTGCTGGTGTGTGGATGGTCAGGGAGAGTTCATTCCAGCCTCGCTCACTGCACGCTCTTCACAGATACCTCAGTGTAAGTAAAGCCTATGAGCTTCTTCACTCTAGAATGACTTCTGTGCCGCAGGAGCCGGCTTCATCATGCAGCTGAGAGAGACTCTAGCCCTCCAGACCTGTCTCTGAGAATGCCCTGGACATATTTTTTCCTATGTCCCCAGGTCTGGGGCTCATGTTGACTTTGGGCCATCCTTGTTGGTGATCTCCCTGGGGATGTACCAGGAAGACCCAACCGTAGTGGCAGCTTGGCTTTGGTCCCCATGCCCTGGCTCCTGGGCAGTTCTAATTATTGTAGTTATACTACAACCTCACTTGTATTCCTGCAGCCCAGTGTCCCACTGAGGGTCACTCCTTGGCCATCAGTGGTGCACTTGACCCCTCAAAACCACCAATATACCCTACAATTTTCTTTGTCTCTGAACTTTGTCACAGTCATTTGTTCACAACCTCTCTCCCACAGGTCCTACAAGCTGTGAGATATCCCAAACCAATGGGCTACTTTCAGCATGGAAGCAGGCTGGACCCCAAAGAAA
The DNA here is from genome assembly GCA_004025045.1 of Sigmodon hispidus. Lineage (NCBI taxonomy): Eukaryota > Metazoa > Chordata > Mammalia > Rodentia > Cricetidae > Sigmodon > Sigmodon hispidus. The sequence continues at coordinate 175,896 of PVIH01000368.1, read as the reverse complement.
CCCAGGCCCAGGAGATCTGTTCACCCCCACCTGCTTACAGGTGAGCTTCTGTGGGCTCAGGAAGGAGTAAGAAGGTGGCACTGACATTGGCATCCTCTGGCTAAAGGTGGATTTTCTAGATTTCTAGGTCATTCTCTTTAGTACAGAACTCCTGGTCCTTCTAGTCCTGGCTGTGTGCCCTTGGGTAGGTTGCTTACCTTCTCTGTGCCCAGTTATGTTTTGTTTTAATCATGTCTTATATAGTTCTTGGATTATCTTGGGACTCCAAAGACAAATCCTTCACCAAAAGACTTTAAAGACTGATTAGCACATGTATAGTCACGATCACATGTTTTCTCAGGTCACCTCATTCAGGTCAATGTGCTTGGTCCTCTAGTTCCCAGCCTTAGATGAAGACATTGCCCCTCTGCTGATGACCGTAACTCACAATTCATTGGCACACTAACATAAAAGCCTCCAGGGAAAGAATTTGTGTTCAGGATCTAACCACTTACTTACCAAGTGGTCCATATGCCCATGCTTGTCCCTGTCCCTACAAAAGGATGGGTGACCTAACCACCTCCTCTGCTTCTCTCCCAAGAGCTATGTGAAAATCAGATAAAACCAGCAAGTATAAGACTTTTGTGGGACATGCAATGCTGAGCAATGCCATGGCTGTCATGGGATTGCATGGACATGGTCCTCTTATTAATTAATTGGTAGAGAAAGTTGCCAATGTGACTTGGTCTTTTATCTTGGCTAACAAATCACCCTCCCCTGGAGACAAGTCTTCCCAACATCCCAGCATGGTTGTTCTCCTGAGAAACAAAATGTTGGGACAGCAGCTTCTGAAGGCAGGAAGCATGCTTCTGGCATGTGACCTGGTGGTCCGCAGATTGTGTAGGTTCTTTCCATCTATGATGTCGGTAAACAATAACTGCATCTCTGGCCTCCCTTCACCTCCCAGGACTGGTATTTAACTGACAGCCAGACTCAATTTGAATCTTAATGAAATGAAACTGGGATTCACTATTTTAACTTTCTCCAATAAACTCCCCTCAGAACTTTGCTTGAGTGTGAATCTTACCTGGTGGCCGACTGAACTCATGTACCAAAAGCTGAACACCATAGTGCCTTACTTAAAATCTCAGTACTGAGGAAGCAGAGATAGGCAGATTCCTGGGGTTCTTGGCTAGTTAGCCTCATCTACATGGTGAGAACTAGACCAATGAGAAACCCTGCCTAGAAATATTAGGTGCCCGGCATCTGAGAAATGACAGCTGAAATTGTCCTTTGATCTGCATGCACACACAAATACATGCATGCATATCTACATACACATACACATACACACATACACACACACACACAAGAGGGGGGGATCCATCTAATTCAATTTTTCAGCGGGATGGGGAAACTGAGGTTTGAGACCTAGATAGTAGAAGTATTAGGTAAGGCAAACCTGCTGACCTAGAACAGGCCAGGAAAGTAGGTGTCCACACTAATAGGTCCTGTCTGAAGGTCTGAAACAGGAGATAGGATTTCTTGGGTCATTGCCTTAGGCCATGCCTGTATTACAGACACTTTAAACTTCTTTGAAGGTCTAGGTTAAATGTCATTTCTAGAATTTGCTTTGGACATGTGAATTTAGTGTATGGCATGTGCAGTCCTGTTATTTTCTAGCTCTGGGTCATTGCTTTATTGTCTCATATCTCATAATAAGACTCAGTTTTCCCTTCTCTTAAATGGCATAACTTGTCCTTTCCTGGTGGCCAACAATTCAGAGTATGGCTATAAAGTTTAAATGGGACAGTGACCCCTTTATCGAAAACCTGGAGATGCTGTCACCAGTTGTCAGGGAGGGACATTCTTACAAGACCTTCTCTGACCAGTAAGTGAACTGCAAGACCCTGCATATATTGAAATAAGCATGGCTTTATCACAGACAGGGCAGTATGCCAGAGAGCAGAAATCAAGAACAGGAACTTGGTGTGTGGACCCAGCCTCAGGAGGATGGATGCCACCAAACACAAATGGCAGTGTTCAGTGTGAGTAACCATCTCTTCTCCTTATTCTAAAGCCTCCAAGTCCCAGCTCTGCCTCCTCCACATCTGGAACACAGCTCCTGATCCAAATGTGCCTCAGCTTTCTCATCTGCAAAAAGGGGCACACTTCCCAGTTAGAAAGATCTCTAGGAAGCCAGTGTGTCCAGGAGCTGGCTGTAATCTGTAACCAAGAAGCATTAGCTAGTATCAGTACCCAGCATCTGTCCTTGCCGACGAGGTCACTGGCACTTTGGGGCCACTGGTCATGCAACTCTGAGACACTGCATGTTCCTTCTGGCCCTACAGCTCTGTGTCATGTGCTCATGTCCCCAGGGCCAACCCTGGGCTTTTTGGCCTGGCATGGGCCTTCCACTTTAGACTCTTGCGTGGCCTCTTGTATTTCTCTCTACTATTGCTTGTGCTTGTTACAAACTGTGGTTAGCACTTAAAGAGAGAGCATACTCTTTCCCAGTCTTTTGTTTAGTGTGACTCAGCTGCCCAAAGGTATCTATCCCTCCCCAGTCCTCTCCAACAGATTCTCAGAGACCCACATCAATTCCCTGGAAGGCTTCACAGGCCACTCTCTGGTTGCTGACTCAGGACTGTCTCATGGCTCCATACTGTACCCTTACCACCCTCTCTTCAGTTATTCATCTTTGAAATCCCCTATGAAGGCATCCAGGGGAGGCAGTGGGGGGACAGCACAGAGTTCTGTGCCTGGCCTAGTATGTTAGGAGTAACAGGGAGGGATGTGGCAAAGGTCAGAGCAGATGTCAGGGCACGTTCCCCCTCACTTGCCTCTTTACAGGCCCAGGCCTCTGTGATGTTCTCAAGAGTGGAGCCCTGACTCAGAAACTCAGCTCTGGCTACACCCCAACCTGCAAGGCACAGGGAGGGGACTTCTCACCAGTGCAATGTGACTTGGCCCAGGGCAGTTGCTGGTGTGTCCTGGACAATGGAGAGGAAGTCCCTGAAACCCGTGTGGTGGGCTCCCAGCCTGCCTGTGAAAGTAAGTCCTGAGCTGCTGGAGGGACTTACGCTGTACCAGGCTGGGGGCTCTGAGATGCTGGGCTGTTGGAGCCGGAATGTGTAGATATCAAGACAGTTGACTGCTGTGCTGTGGTTACTGGTGTGCACTTCCAAAAATCATAGCCTGGGCTTCAAATTGGGAAGAATCTGGTACCTCAGGAATCTATTATAGTAGTTAAATGGAATCTGGCCTGGTTTTTCTTGTTGTCCCCTATCAAGAGAAGTATCTTGATTGCAGGGACTCATGAGGACTCACATTTCTGAAATCTAGAGAAGGGCCATCTTGTTTTTATCTATAATTCAGGAAGTTACTTGAATACCAATATTGAGATTCACACTACATGAACATAAAAATACTGAAATGTATTATTATAATATACACACTAAAAGCCTGCCATGGAGATAGTGACTATGAACCTGCTTGAATGGCAAACATTGTGAGATCATGCCTAACATAAAACTGAACCAAACAAAAACAAAGAAGCAAAGCAATGTGTGTTTAAGGCCACAAATGTGAGCTTAACCATAGCCTCAATGACTGTGTCCTTCTGTCTCCTGGGCCAAGGGACTGCACTACAAATCTTTGGATAGCCAAAGTTCTTTCCTAGCCTAAAAGGCCATCTGCATCTCACTCAGGGACAGATGATTTGATAAGTATCTTGATAGGAGGTGACTTCTTCAGATATCTTCAGTAATGGGGTGGGGTTGATAGAATTTGAGTGACTGAATATAGATAGGGACTAGGGACACCCCAAGTTACTAGAGAATACTGGAGTGCACTGAGGACTTGGTCTTGATGAGGGGCCACAAACCATTATTCATTCAAACCCAAAGAGTGGAACTAACTTGGAACCTTCATGTCATAAGGCCACAGGTTGTCCAGGAGAGTTAGATTTGTACATCAGCTCTGACGTTCTCTACGAGGACCTCATACCGGTCCCTGAACCTTTCTGGAACTGAATTCCCAGGAGCTGCTACTCCTGAAAGTCTCTGTCAGACCAGTAAGGGCCATCTTTAAGGATGGCTTAGCAGTGCAGTTACCACTGCACTTAGTAAATACATCTGACATTTTGCTGATGTTTTTGAGAGGCCAGTTGCCTTTCTTGACCTCCAAGGTCACATTCATAGGAACTACAACCTTCTCTGTGCATTGTGGAAATGACTTGTCCTGCCATAGGACTATGGACAGAAAAGTCACTGTCTCCATGAGTTAGGCCTTTACCCTAAGGATAATCCCCATGTCACTGAGTCCCTGTGAAACTCATACCAGCATATGAAAGGCTCCTTTCTTTGTCAGTGGTCTGTTGCTGTGAAGAGACACCATGGCAATGGCAACTCTTAGGGAAAAAGCATTTAATTAAGACTTGTTACACTCAGGGGTTTAGTCCTTTATCATCACGGTGGGAAGCATGGCGTACAGGCAGATGTGGTGCTGGAGAAGAAGCTGAGAGCCTTACATCAGGATCGGTAGGTAGGCAGCACAAGAAGAGAAGGAGAGACGTTGGGCCTGGCTTGAGCAACTGAAACACCAAAGCTCACCCCCAGTGGCACACTCCCTCCAACAAAGCCACACCTCTGAATCCCTGTCACGTAGCACCACTCTCTAATGACCAAATCTCTCAGCCACTCTTATACCACCGCAGCTCCTGACATCACCGTGCATTTGACATGCAGGTTTTTAGTGACAAAAGATAGAAGTAAAGAGGAGCTTGCTCCAGTCTGTCACCAGTGTGTGGCATTGGGATAATAGTTGGTACCTTACAGCCTCCCCTTTCCTTGAGTCTACAGCAATGATAGTGTCTAGTTGATGTGACTTTGGAAGGATCCCAGAGCCGGGGGATTGAAGTGAAGAGGAATGCACTGTCCATTTTTCCTTTATGCCTAGCCTTTTCCTCCCATGCTGCAGAGCCCCATGGGATAGTGTGGAGAGTGGGAGGCAGAGGCAGCCAGCACACAAGACATCAAGAGCCCATAGCCAGTTTGGGCAGTGGAGACTGGATGGACATGAGGAAGGTGGACAGTGCTAAAGCCACCACATATTCTGTTGTCTCACTGAGGGGATGGGTGAAGACAAGAAAGTCTTAGGGAGGGCAGAGACCAGCCTCAGTGGTACCCTGGCATGCTTCTGTCTTGAATTAGACAGTGATTGCAGGTGACAATCCTTGAGCTCAGAGCTTTTAAAGTGGGAAACTTGGAGGACAGCATCTGGGCTGTGAGCTCTGAGGTAAAGAGGATGGAGTGATGGCTCATTGGGTTTGTGAGGTAGCAGGAGATACTGCTGTGAGACTTGTCTTTGTATGACTGTCTGATAAAACCGAGAAATGGTGGGCTTATCCAGAGAAAGAGGGTACAGAAGGAAGAAGAAGGCCCAGGCCCTGGAAGAGCACGGCACAACCAGGGAAAGCCTGAGGAGAAATCAAGAGAAACAGAAAGGTAGGCACGAGCTGGGCTGCAGTTGAACAGATATCCATGACTCTTCTTGCTACTTGCTCCCAGGCCCACAGTGTCCACTGCCATTCTCTGAATCAGATGTGGTTGATGGAGTGATCTTCTGTGAGAAAGCCTCTGATCCAGGAGTGACCGCCATTCAGCAATGCCAGCTGCACTGTCGCCAGGGCCGACAGAATGCATTTCCACAAATGCCACTGATTTGTAGCCTAGAGAGTCAGCGCTGGGTGTCATTACCACCACCTGGAGCCTGCCAACGTGAGTGGCAATGGGGACATTTGGCTTTCACTCTGTTCTCTCTCAGGGCTATTGCTGAGGAGCCTCTCTCTTACTCAAACACAGCCTTTTGATGGTGATGTGACACCTAATCCCAGGAACTATGTGCACATCATGTGGGTTAGGTTTTCTTGGTGGCTCTCTGGAGCCAAATGATCTATGGGAGAAGTGACATTATTCTAAGTCACCCATGGTAGATATTTGGTAGATGATCCAGTTGCTGAGTTACGGGCCACATGTGATATACTTTGAGTTTCCTTTTCACCTTATGGTGAGCCCTAACCTTAGCCCATATTCATCTTAACATGTACAGTGAGCTCCTGGAAGGGCAGGGCTCTAAGACCTGTACCAGGTGGGCATCAGTGCTTTGGATAAACACAGATCTCTTCCTATGTATAGCTTCACCTGTTGCCTCCAAGAACCCACTCAACTCAAGGCAACATGAGGTTATGTCCAAGCCTGACTTGACAAGGCCAAGGTGTGAGTAGCTCCAGCAGACTAGTTTGAATAGAACATTATACTTGACCCTCGGATAGCAGTAGTGGGAGAGGCATCTGAGGTGGAGACCCATATCCAGAGACTGACCTCCATCACAAGGCTCTAGCTGTCTGCCAGATGTCCAGGATAGGATTAGCTACAAAGCACTGTGGTTGTCGAGGGTTCTCATCCAGAAAAGTTTAAGATGTGGTTTGGATAAATAAGTGGCCTGTCTTCTTGTTTATGACAGGGCAGCCTCAGCTGAAATCTAGATTAAATCAATCCTCATTGAACACTGAACAGCATTAGAGACCATCTACCCCTAGTCAGCAGATTGAACCATGTGGGATGGTGGTATTTATTTGCAAAGCAGTATGGGAGATTTTTCAAGGAAGAATGTCAGAATCCTTATGAAGAGCCCAAATTTAGAGGCTGAATCAGCCCTGAGCTTGCTGTGAGGAGGCGAAGTGATTCAGAGCTAAACCACTATGCCAGAAAGTATGAGGTATCTTGGGACATCAGGGCAAAAGGGTAATGTTTGTGTGCTCGGGCTGAATGAGGAAGGACTGTTTGTACAAAGGGAAATCCACAGAAATGAATTCTGCAGGCCTATCACTTCACCCCACTGACCTCTTGTGCTTGGCTGCAGGGCCTCAGCTGTGGCAGACCATGCAGACTCAAGCACACTTCCAGATTCTGCTCCCGCCAGGCAAGATGTGCAGTGCTGACTACTCTGGCTTGCTGCAAGCCTTTCAGGTCTTCATACTGGATGAGCTGACAGCCCGTGGCTTCTGCCAGATCCGGGTATGTGACAGCCTTCCCTACAGTGAAGGCTTGGGCTGAATTCAGCACCCAAATCCCTAGAAGCAGAGCAGTAGATTACAGCAAGTAACATAAGCTCCTTCAGACTCCTGACACATGCTTGGTAGTAGCAGCTTCTTCTACATCCCTAAACTGAGGTGCCCCTCTCCATGCAGGTGAAGACATTTGAGAGCCTCGTTTCCAGCACTGTTTGTGACCAATCTTCGGTTCAGGTCGGGTGTCTGACTGCCGAACGTTTAGGAGTGAATGTCACATGGAAATTACAGCTTGGAGGCATCTCAGTGGCTGCGCTTCCAGATTTGCGCAGCATTGGTATGTTTATCTGTGCTGCTGCTTTGAAGAAGCTGGGCAGCCTCCTTGACTCTTGAGAAAACACATCAGCCCACTGCACCTTCCTAAAGCTTTATGGTTATGGTAGGGATGAATAGAGAGACCACCAAGATCAAAAAGGAAAAAGTAGAATGAATTGTGTGAGCGCTATCATGAGTGTGTGCCCTGTTTTCTCTGAGCTTGCTGGTAGGTTAGGGAATAACACACACATTTCTAAGTAGAGACTTTAGGGAGGAGTAACTCCTGTCTTTACTCTGTCATTCAGTGGCCCAACACTTAGTTATCCAGAGTGCCTGGAACTTGACCTCTGTTCTAAGAGCAGAAATCCGCCCCCCCCCCCCCCCGCAAATAAAACAAGACTGGGGTAGAATCCAGGAAGCAGGCTACAAGTCAATCATTCTCTTGGATTCCTGATGTCACCTTGGCAATAATCTACCAAGCATGTGGATCAGGTTCTATTAGCTTGCCTCTGAGAAAGCCTGGATAATTTGAGAGTGTTAGATATTGTACATGAGACGTTTGTCCCCAGTTCCAATGTGAGGACAATGATGTCTGTGGCTTCAGGCTGTGACCAGTAGCAGGTGGAAGCATGGATGTTTTTGACACACAGCTGTCTGTCCCAGCACCTTATATGGCCTTCCTCTGCTTTCTGCTTGGGAACTGATAGCCTTCTCCAAACACAACAGAATAATAAAAAGCAACATTTCCAAAAGAAAGCCATGCCTTTCATGTGGGTAGCCCTTACACATACACTACCCCTTGGGAACCTCCACACCTGTAAAAGAAGAATTCCTAGGCCTCAGCAGATGTAAATACTGAGACTTAGAGGAGGTGGCTGAGCATCTGAATAGTACATCTCAGATCCTGGTAAAGCACATCAGTACCAAGATGAGTCACTTTGGTGCCACAGAATCTGAGACTTAGGTTAGAGTTTGACTTGTGTGTCTGACTTTGAGCCAGCCACTCACCTTCTCTAAGCCCAGTCTGTCATAATGTCTCATAAGGGAATTAATGATGCCCATGTGACTTTCTGCCAGGGTGTTCTAGACAGCCTCACCCCTACTATCCTCCCTGCCCTGTAGAGAAGAGTGAGATGACCTCTACCTCATCTATCTCTTGCAGAAAGGGCTTTAACGGGCCAGGATCTCCTCGGGCGTTTTGCAGATCTGATCCAAAGTGGCAGATTTCAGCTTCATCTGGACTCCAAGACATTCCCAGCAGACACCTCCTTGTACTTCCTCCATGGGGACAGCTTTGTACCCTCTTCCAGGACTCAGCTTGGGTGCTTGGAAGGTTTCTATAGAATCTCAGAGACCAGTCAAGGCCCTCTGGGCTGTGGTAGGTACCCATCTCCCTATTGACTGAGGTATGGAACCCCAAGAGGCTTCAGGAAAGACCACTCAGGTCTGGGAGAAGCATCAGAGCATTGGTCAAGAAGTATTTTCTACTATCCAGTTACCCAGGGAATCACTCATTATCCATCACTCCCAAGATCAGCAAGAGGAAGAATCTAGCGTCTGATATTGTCCTTTCTGTCAGCTCTTCCTTAGCTTGACCTGCTGGGGTCACTGTGATAAGAAAGCCAGACTTTACCCTGTATCCTCGCTCAACATCTCTGGGTTTTATTTTAAAAAGATGTCATCCCTCTCAACATCTATGCAGCCATTTGCCAGCTCATTCTATAGCACATGGAGATGAGACCTGCAACAGGTTGACTTTGCTGTCATTGCTCTTGCCCAGGAGCATCTTGGATTATTTTTATGAGAATGCAACTGCAAAGTGAACAGAACATGTGTTAGTTTCCTGTTGCTCTCTTTACAAATCCCTCCAGACCCAGTGGTTTTAGCTTATAGTTCAGTAGGTTTTGCAACCTGGGTTTCCTTGGCTAGAATCTAGGTATCCTCAGGACTGTATTCCTTCTTAGAGACCCTTCAGGTATCTGACTCCACCAGTTCCTTGAATCGAGCCATACTCCCTGGCCCCAGAATTCTTCTTTCATCCAAAAGGGCATCAACGTGGCTTTTTGACTTTTTCTGCTTCACAAACCACATATCTTTTTGATTTAAGAGCCATTTTAATGTCCTGCAGCTGGATAATCAGGACGCTTTCATGGCTGAATGGTCCATCTATTTTTATTTTAACTCAACCACTAATTTTCATTTCTTTTGGCCTTATAACTTAATATACAGCTTCCAGGGGTAGGGATGTGGCAATATGTGGGTCAGGTGGTAGAATCATTGTTCCATCACCAAAGACTAAAAAGTTTAATGAAGGGATGGAAACCTTCTTCCTTCAGGGAATGAGATGGAGAATGTTTTTATGAAGCTGAAGAGAGATGCTTTCCATTATTTTCTCTAATTGATTGCAACACAAACACTACACAGACTATCTGAAATCTGTGCCAAGTTAATGGGGTTTGAGCTACATCCCTATCCTAGCACAGAGACCAGGAACACAGTCATTCCCAGCCAGTATATATTGCATATTTTACACTCTTTGAAGTATTGACTTTCAAGGTATTTATCTCATGGGAGCCCTTGGTGGCAGGACCTTTTCCCATGATACAAAAGAGATGGAGGTTTTGTTAAATGAGCTTGTGCAGCTTGTTCAGGCTGCCTGCCAAGAGGGACTTGAAGTCACCAATCCCAGTACCAATGGGTGAGGAATCCTAGCTCCTCTTGGGCCAGAGCACATAATCTGCCTTTTAAAAGCTGGCCAGACAAAAGATGAAGGAGTGGAAGGAGGAGAGGATGGTGGCATCTCCTAAGTGGAGGAAGAGGGTCACAGAGAAGACATGTCACATAGGTCAGCCTCTGTGTTCTCAGACTTAGCGTGTAGTGTCCCGGCACTCTGGCTGAACACCATTAAGTTGGTATGGGTGTTTATATACATGTAAGGATGCTGTGTTCATGTTCCAATATGCACAGAATACAGGTCGAGATGAGAATCCAAACACAGGTTTCCTCTGGGATGCTTGATCGATAGTGACTCTCAGATCCTATCACCATGAGGTGGAGGGTTTAGATGGAATGGCTTTGCCTAGGAAAACCCTGAGTGGATCATGTGCCATCAAGGTGGGCTTCAGCTAGGCCTCTTGAAAATCATAGAAGAGTTCTTGGGGATGAGGTCTAAGGTCAGGCTTTGCTGAGTGCTTGTGGTGGTATGTTATATATTCCAGCCTTTTTTTGTTTTTTGGGAGGATTTTTTTTGGGGGGGTGGTTTCAAGACAGGGTTTTTTGTGTAACAGTCCTGGCTGTCTTAGAAATTACTTTGTGGACCAGGCTGGCCTCAAACTCACAGATATCCTCCTGCCTCTGCCTCCCAAATGTTGGGACTAATGGCATAAGCCACTTCTGCCTGACTTTACTGTGGGTGGATATCTTCTCTGATATTTCAGATTGGTTTTATTAAATATATAACATATCACCACAAGTACTTTCTTATAACCCTTTTCTGTAAAGGTCCAGATGTCCTGTATTTGAAATTTTCTGGGCAGTACAGTCTGGTCTCAATAGTGACTGTAAAGAGTCAAATGTGACTCGCTTCTAGCAAACATGCACCACTAAAGCAGAAGGCCAGCTAGGTTAGGTTTACACATTTCATTTGGGCAGCTTCACTTCAGACACATATACATTCTACCCTTCACCTGCTTCGTCTTCTTACCTTGTCATAAATGTTGCCCACCCCACCATCCCAGCTTTCATCTCTCTTCAGACAGAAAAGTCAAGAATAGGTTCACAAAGGCAGCAGGAAAAGACTTGGGGTTTCATCAGTAGTTGCGATTATGTCTGAGATCCCCTTTGAGTTTCTTGTATGTGGGGGACCTTCCTGTGGGCATTTCTGTAGGGTTCAGTGTGCCCCCATCCTATCCTGAGTGAGGCAAGGAAGCCGAGGCATACAGCTCTATACACACTTGGGACAATGCTCTTTAGTCAGACACATCGAGACTTGAATCCTGACCTCAGCACCTTGTCATTCTGCAGACCAAGGAGGTCACTTGTCTTCCCCTGAAATCTGTGATGAAAGCATACCTCGTTGCCTATGATTAACTGTCGGGGAGTACCCCTGTTATTAGCTGGTAGTGTAGACTTGTGAGCTGAGCTGAATCTACTACAGTGCTTTAGTTCTGCCCTGAGCACCACACCTCTCTCCTTTCTCAACAAGGGAGTTCTAGTGAAATTGCACCCTCCAAGAATCAGCTTTCTCCTTCTTGGCACTTCTTCTAAATCACATCTGGAACACAGCTGTGGGGCTACAAGGCAGAGCATTGTCCTGTGGAGATGAAGCACGGTTTTCCTCTGTCATCTCTGAGGGCTGGTGTCAGCGGTCCCTGGTAGTGCACTGACTTTGGAGCCAAAATGAGCTGCCCTTCCTTGTGACTTGTATGGATATCGTTATCCTGATTCTGGAAGCGATCCTGCTAGGGAGATGACACCTTGCTTGCAGTTTCATCAGGATATGTCGAGTGCATGCTCTTGCCTCCATAGATCTTTATGGTTCTTTTGGAAGTCCCTGCTAGGGGTTCACAGAGAGATTGTCAAGGTTTCCCATTTTCCATATGCCTGATATTAACTTTCACTCATCTATTATAAATTCTTTCTTCTCACTACAAATTCTTATAATAGAACAGGTTCCTTATTGGCTTTCCCCCGCTGAAGTGGTATGTTATGGCTTCTCCCTTCCTCCTTTTCATACATCTGTCATCCACCCACCTAGATTTTAAAAATCTAGTTATGTGCAAACCCCATACCACAAGCACAGAGCAGTAAAGGCCATGGCACCACACATGGGTGGACCAGAGGGCTGTGGTATAGAATCCTTCAAGGCAGCCAGAGAGACATTGTGTGGCTGGGTGGGGTCTGGAAAAATGAGAGACATTGCTGCTAAAATAGACAGATGGGAGCAGGGTACCTGTAGGGGAGTGTGTGTGTGTGTGTGTGTGTGTGTGTGTGTGTGTGTGTGTGTGTTTGTTAGAAGCACCAAAATGAAGACTATTCTAGAAACGGGATGGCTTTAGTGAAAAAGCAATGAATCTAAAAGCTTCTTGGCTTTATGAGACAATGATATGGTTCCTGTAGCAGAATAGAATCTGTAGGGGACATGGCAGGAGGCGACCCACTGAGAAACATGGGATGCAGGGAAGGATAGATACGAAGTCTGGACCACCAGCAGAGTACCACAGAAGAATTTTGAGCTGAAAAGTGACAGGACCAGAAAGGCTTGGCAGGGCTTGCATGAACATTTTAGAAGTTGAAGGACCATGAGATCTTCCCAAGACACCTTTCCTCTCCTCAGAAGTATAGCTGTTATTAATAGGGCTGAAAGATTGCCAGGAAAGGCAACACATCTCAAAGCCTGGAAACTCTACACTCAAATGATTCAGCTAATGTTTTATATAAAGGAAGGCGTTGGTCACAGCTTTCAGTAATTCTGCCTGGTGGAGGGACATAGGTGTCCAGGGGGGTGGACTTTCTGATCTTGAGAGAAGCCACTCTCTGAGGAAAGGGTGATAATCATCTAGGCTCCACCTCATTATGATCCTCACAAGTTCTCTTTAGGTGGAAAAACTCTTGACATCAGGAGCAGTCACATTGGGGAAAGAGCACACACACTCCTCAAGCTGACAGGAGCCTGGGGTCTGATGCTATCTCTCCAGGTCACACTTTCCTGTCTTCATCGGGACTCTGCATAAGGGTGGCAGGCCGCTTGCATTGGCCAGGGAACATTGCTTCCTTTAGTCTTGAACTTAGAGGATGTTTACTTGAAAAAGCAACTGCCCCAACCTATCATCCAGAACCTGACTCAAAGAAGTAATGAAACTTGTGCTCAGAGAAGGATACTCACTGCTAGCGTGGACTGGAAAGTACAACCCAGTTTCCAAAATGTGGCTGAGATTCGGATTTACTCAGACGCACCAAGTATGCGTGCAGACCAGGGATAGAAACTCCTAGGACATTGGCTATATCTCACCACTGCTTTGTGCTTTCTTTCTGCCAGTTAATTGCCTCACTGACAGAGAAGATGTCATTCTCATGGGGCTGGGAGACAACCCATGAAAATAGCAGGCACTGTGCCTGTCATGTGTCATAACTGTGCTCTCTCTGGAAGAGTGTTGTACAAGGTGATGGATGAGCACCTCAGGCCCAGGTTTCTCACCTGTGAGATGGGAATAGATGCTAACTCATAGTGGTAATATGTTAATATATATAGAGCACGTGCAAGAGAGAGCCAGGCATACACTGAGAACTCCAAGGGTGGGAAAGATGTCAGCTCTACCTTTTATAGGATAAAGTTAAGTTGTTGAAGTTATTTGATAAATAACATTGGGATTACAATCCTGAACAATGGAGGGAAGGAGAACCAGTTCTTTGCTCCATCAGGTCAGGGCTGCTGATTCCTGCATTGCCCTGTAGTGGAGCTCCTTAGGGCTCCATCTTTAGTGTTTTATGAGATATCTACCTTTTCTATTGGGATTCTAGGTTCCCAGACTCTGACCTATTGGAGAAGAGGAATGAAGAAGGATTAAAGATATTAGAGGGAAAGAAAGCACCGGGTACCAACAGATTAGCAGTGGAACAGGGAGAGGACCATACGTCCAAGATACCAGCGTCCAGGATGACAAATTGGCAAGAGCTCTTATCCACAGAATTGGGGCTTTCTGAGTCAAATCAGAAGCCAACAGGCCTGATGGCAAGAACCACGTTTAGTGTTGTCTTCTGGGTGCCCAATTTACCTTTGTCCAGTGTAAGCAGCACTTTTAGTGACTGACCCACAGGGCCATCAGCCACAACATTCAAGTAAGAGGGTACTGAGTTGCGAGAAATCCTGGAATTGACTCACTGAGAAGGTACCATCTGTACGTAGTTGTCTTCAAGGAAGAACTTGTTATTTGCTAAGTGCACATGTCAGTCTGGTATTAGGTTAGACACTGTGTTCACGACTACTATGCCATAAATATTACTGACTCCATTTCACATAGGATAAAAATGACATCAGAACCCAAGAACTCTACAGGAAGTGGGATTTCACCCAATTTGCCTGCGCTCTTCATTCTCTGTCAGACTTGGGAAGCTAGAGTTGGGCCTCATCTTTCCCATTCATTTCCTTCTGAGCTCATTTCCTTCATGGGCTCAGCTCTGGCTCCCTGGCTGACTTGATTTAGTCTTTCTCTTGCCGTTACACCTGGGCAGTTTTGTATTTACTGTTTGTAGTTCCTGCTGCTTACACCCCCCCAACTACACACACGCACACACACACACACACACACACACACACACACACACACACACACATCTCTAGTATTAACTTCGGAGAGGCCATTTCTCTCCTACTTCATTTGACCCACATCTGAAATCTTGCCTGAATTCCCACACCTCTTGCCAAGGCTGCTTCTCATTAATTATCCCACTGAAATCCTGGGTTGATTTTTGGGTTCTACATGTACCAAAAAAACCCTGCCTGTGACCGTAAAGCAAGTTCTTCCTCTGATGTCATCTGTATCTGTATCCATAGTGAAGTGCCCTGAAGGAAGCTTCTCTCAGGATGGACAATGTGCTCCCTGCCCTGCTGGCACCTACCAAGAACAGGCGGGCAGCTCGACCTGCATCCCATGCTCAAGGGGCAGAACGACCATTGCCACTGGAGCCTTCAGCAAGACTCATTGTAAGTTTCTCTGGGGCCACTCCAAAGTAAAAGCCTTTGTGGTAATATTTAGTTATAACCTTTTTTTAAAAAAATTTTTTTAGACAAAAGGGGGAAATGTGCTGATATTTTGTTTGTGCCCTAACAAATAAAGCTTGTCTGAAGTTCAGAGGGCAGAGCCAGCTACTAGTTAACCATAGAGGCCAGGCAGTGATGGCACACACCTTTAATTCTAGCACTTGGGAGGAGGAAGCAGGAAGTTCAGGAGTTCGAGGCCACCATGGTCTACACAAAATTAATCCAGTCTAAAAGAGAAACTGAGCTAGGTGGTGGAGGCACACACATTTAATCCCAGCACTGGAGAGGTAGAGGCAGGGAGTGAGATGACTGTGTGGAGAAAGGAATATAAGGGGAGAGGAGACAGGTGTTTGGGCACCTTTGTTCTGACAAGTTGTAGAGTTAAGAGGTGGCTGTGGCTTAGTTCTTTGTCTCTGTCATTTCATCATTTACCCCATATCTGACTCAATATTTTTATTATCAAGAACAATTAGAAATCTCAAAACAAGTCTTTCCACACAGAGGGATGCAACCTAGCCAGCTGCTCATCGTCAGGACTGTAGATGTTTGGAGATAGACCTCTGCACATCCTAGGAACTGTTGCCCAGTGCTAGAAGGCTGAATAGCATCAATATCCCACGACTGCTAGACGACAATCACAGTCTCTCCCCCAAGTTAAGACAAGTGAACTTGACGATAAGAATTGCTAAGTTTCTCTTGCATGGCGTGGGGGTGGGAGGTGAGGGTGACTGACAAAATTTTCCACTGTTGAGAACCACTGGGTACTCAAAGGTTATCTTCTGTGAATGCCAGGCTCTTGTCAGGCTCTAGGTCAGTCATGACCTGCAAAGTCTCATCCAGTTCTTTCAACCTCTCCTGTAGGTAGATAGTGTGGCCCACATAAAACAGATGAGATGAGGGCTCACATAAGGAGCTTACTTAGCCAGAGACACCCAGATAACTCAGCTGACCTTTGAGCTTACTTTTGCCTGATTGTGAAACCTCTGTTTTTTTGTAAATCGACCTTATCTGATCCTGAAAAGAGTTTTTCCGCCCAGATATCTAACCACCATGCAGCACAGGCTCAGTCTTTTCTGGCTCTGTGCTTGCCAGGACCCCATGTACTTGGCCTTTCTATGTGGTATGATACTTGCAGAGCACAAAGTGACTATTGAAAAGCCACCTGGGTGTTTTGGGGGTTGCCCTGGAAAGGATCCATACTCTGTGATAAACCTTTTATTAGAGTCTGAAGTTATGCCAACATGAAGCAAATTGTTATTGTTTACAATGTGAATAGTTTCCAGAATTTTTCAGAAAGTTACCCAAGGAGTAGAAGCCACCTTCTTTGAAAAAGAAAGTTTCCTTGGAAAAAAGGGTCATGCTAATAGGATGGTGATGCTGACAAACTCAAAATAAGAGGACTTTTTTAGGTAGGAACCTGTCACTCTCAAGAGCAAACTCTGTATCCATGACATCAGAGTACCATTTTTCCTTAAACACTGACTCATAGTGGAGACGACCTGGTATGCTGCCCCTGTGCCACAGCATCGCTTTCTTAAATGGCATCTGTGTCATGCCCTCACCCTTATGCAGGAAACAAGACTGAGATAGAGGAAGCAGAGGGTCCAATGCTGAAGCTTGTATCAACCAGAACCACCTTGGTCCCTCCTTGCCAGCATGGTGGCTGAAATCAAGCAGCTTTCCTCTGAATGTCAGCCTGTCCTCCATGACACAGGCCACTGGTGCCACATTTCTGGTATATCACCTCATTCAGGGTGGATAGAGTAATAAGCACTGGTTTATTGTGGCTCTCAAGATGCACAATCAGTGTGTCAACATGCCAGGGAGCAAGGTTAGAGGTGAAGATATGGAGTGGAAAAAATAGGGGTGTCAAGGTTAGGTCTTTTTAGCTGCTTATTTCACATGGCCTTTGTGTCTTGCATGCCCAGAGACCAAGACCTCCAGCCTTTCTCTTTGCTTAAACTCATTTCATAATCTTCTAAACTCCTTATCCCATTCTTCCATAACTGTATTCTAAAGGTTCTACCCTCAAATGAAAGATTGTGCCTTCATCACATGATTTGGGGGCAGACACAATGACAAGCCCATAGCAAGCAGTGGGGAAATATTTGAAGTATGATAACATATTTCCCCCACACAAGCACATTGATCCAGATGCTGTGGTGACATTTCTGTGTAGCTGTATCAGGCTGTGCTCTGTCATGGAAATTCCTCATTCATCGTCCTGAATCCAGAACAGTGGTAGTGGGTTGATCTGAAGACTACTGGCCAGATGGAGAAAAGACTTTCAGAAAGAGATAGTAACTTGAACACATGGATAGAGATGTCTTCATCCCTGGACAACATGCATTCATGGATGTTGAAGAGGGAGTGTACATTTTAGACACTGGGCAATGCAATCAGCTGCAGGTCCTGTCCTCATGCAGCTTCCATCAAATGGGATACAAGAAGTAGTTAACCACCTCTTCATGGGGTAGTAGAAACACTGACCAAGCTTCCCATGGTGAAGTAGAAGTGCCAATTACAGGAAGAATAGTAGCATTGGACAAGACCAAGTAGGGGATCTGGAGATGTTGCAGTCTCTCTAGGCAGTGATTTCAAACTACTATAAGCTGGGTAGATTTTACAAGCAACAGAACTTTGTTTTTCACTATTCCAGAGTCTGGAAGCCTCAAATCAAGTTGCCATCAGGTTCAATGTCTACTGAAAATACCACAGATGGTTGCTTTCTAAGTGTCCTTGTATGGCAGGAAGTGCAAGCCTAGCTCTTTTTGTTCTTTTTTTGTAAGAACACCAATCCCATGTCTGAGATATAATCATAACATAATCACCTTCCTAGTTCCCACCTCCTACCATCACACTGATGGTATAAAGACAAAATATGGGCTTTATAGTTCATGAGAAAGGTGCTCTCTGGATTGGACGTGGAGTCTTGGTGGTGTGCTTTGCGGGAGGTGGACACACTGAAAGATTTCAACTAGAATGTCTGGGTTCCCCATGACTTTGACATCATCAGAGTCCAGGAGTTGGGGAAGCTGGATGAGAAGGAACAGGCCACACAGTCCTGTTACTCATTACTGTGTCCATCTGTTGTTCCAGGTGTCACCGACTGTCAGAGGAATGAGGCTGGCCTACAGTGTGACCAAGATGGCCAGTACCAAGCCAGCCAGAAGGACAGGGATGGTGGGGAAGCCTTCTGTGTGGACAGTGAGGGGCAGAGGTTACAATGGTTGCAGACAGAGACTGACCTCTCGGATTCCCAGTGCCTGAGTATGTATTGGTCGTTGTACCTATCCATTGTGGTTGCTAGGATCAGGATCTTTGTGGATCCATAGAAAGGAATTACACACAGATACCATTTCTCTCTGTCTTGCTTAGGGTTTCCATTGTTGTGAAGAGACACCCTGACCATGGCAACTCTTATAAAGGAAAACATTTAATTTGAGGTGGTAGCTTACAGTTTCAAAGGTTTAATCCATATTATCATAGCAGGGAGCATGGCAGCATGCTGGCAGACATGGTGCTGGAGCAATAGCTGGTATTTTTTACATCTTGACTCACAGGTAACAGGAAGTGGTCTGTGACATGGGATGATATCTTGAGCATAGGAAGTCTCAAATCCTGCCACTGCAGTGACACATTTCTTCCAACAAGACCATACCTACCCCAACAAAACCACAGCTCCTAATTCTGCCACTTTCTACAAGCTTATGGAGGTCAAATATATTCAAAATACCACAGTCTCCTACTCTATATTAAAAGTTTTAACCTACAGAGACGTTGGAAGAAACGTAAAATGAAAAGATTTCCTTCACTTAGTTCTGTTACTATGCTTGCTTTTTTGTTTTTGAATCGTTTGAAAATAAGTTTCAGGAATTATAAGAACATTACCCCTGAATAATTTTGCAAGCAAAAGAGATGGATTTTCATGAAATTCGACCTGGTGAGGCCTCCTGTCTTGTAGGCCACTTGCCTCTATGGATCTGGATAGGCTTTCTCTCTCAGTTGGATTCTGTAGAACTATTGGGTATCTGTCATTATTCTGGCATTTTCTTATGTAGTGACTTGGGATGTCTTGCTCAGCCTCTCATCACCAGTGTCCCTTGTCTTTTTTCTGAAGTATTATGAGACTCAATATCATCTCAAATGTCAACAAATACTCACCAAGCACTGCCTCAGGTCCTCCATGAGTAGTGGATAGGAAGGTTGCAGGCATGCCATTGAGTCCTCCCACACAAGGTGTGATAAGAGTCTATAGAACAGAAGAGAAGAATGTGGTGTCTAGGGGGAGAGTGAATTAGTCTCCAAAGGTCCCTTTCTGTTGGTGCGGTCGTAGATACTTACTCACCCTCAGTAGTTTCTTCATTTGCAACATGGGGATCCAAGGGCAGCTTTTATAGGATGTCAAATCCATTAGCTCACTATGTCCAACAGAGGTGACAGATACTTCAAACAGCTGGGGCTGAGCAGCTGTTTCTCTTCTGTTTGTGAAGAGGTGAGGGGGCTGAAGCAATGGGCAAAGCCTTTGTGCTGGCCTTTCTTTGGTCCTCCTCAGGCCTCAGCTCCTCTTTTACACACCTTTTCCCTTTGCTTGAGGCCCAGGAACTGGACCAGCTGGGGTGGGGAAAATCCTCATGGCCAAACTTCTTAACTGCAAAATAAGGATTGCCATACGTGAGCTCACAGTGTGCCAGAATTCTCCATATTCAACACATTATACTGTGGTATTCTAAGAGTTATTTTTTCTAATATTTTAGCTGAGGACATGGAAGCAAGGAATATTAAAGTACTTATATCTAACCTAATCTGGGTACCACATAACTAGATTTAATCTTGAATATACCTCACTCCCGAAACCCTGTGCTTCCCATTGTACTTATCTGTGTTTCTATCCAAATTCATTGCGTGGGCATACCCACACACGTATGTATACATTTTACCACACATTCATGTACTTACACAAAAACACAGACATACAGCCTTTTTCTTCTCTGGTGAAGTGAGTACAGCTAATGATAAAGGAGAGACCATCTGAATGAGGATTTCTGAGGATCAGAGGTATCATTCCTTTTCTCCAGCAAAGAAGTCTAGAGCATTTTGTGGGGAGAGTGTGTACATCACGTGAAAATTCAACAGAAGTCTTATTTTATCAATTTTTATGATATTTTTAATTGCACATGTGTACATACTCCTCCATCACATTTGTGTGGACCCCAGAGAATCATTTCTCATCCTCACATAGGCTTAAAAAGACGTGACAGGAAGTATAGGGAAATGGTAAGCAGTAATAATGAGTCACTGACAGTCTCCCATAATCCTTTTTAACTCCTATCCCTTTGAGTTTCAAGTGTGCAACTTAAAAAATGTGAGCATCCTTATGTTACAAATAAGTTCGTGTGATGTTTTAGTTGGTTTTGTTTCTATGAGTTTTTTGTCCGACGAACCCTTTACTCCTCTGTAATTATCAAGACAATTTTTGGGGCTGAAGGTGACACTTGGTCGTGGAGATCTTGCCTCGTGTTCTCAGGCCCTGACTGATCCCCAGCACTGAATTACATGGTTCTGAAAACATTCCTTTTTTTTTTTTATTACTTGTATTTAAACATGTCATTAATTTCCCAGGTAAAGCAACAGCCAAAAATATGAGAACTCTGTTCTTAGAATTTTCTAGACAAGTGTAAACATATTGGTATCACTTATTTGCTTGTTTTATTTTTTAAGTTACCGGACCCTTGTTCAAGGATGTAGTTTCCTATTTTGTTTTTGCTTTTTCCTTTTAGACTATATGGGTCACATTCCAATGTAGTCCATGTTACTGTTCTGTCTGAGTCTCAGATATTATTAATTCTTTAAACCAGTGTTTTGTTGCATAGTTTGATGTCATCTACAAAAGTGAATGTCACATTGTACAGCATGTCTATGTATGCAGTCCTTTGGGTTCTAGGATAAATCTGTAGTTTTATTGATCACTTCTGTGGACCAGGCTGCAGAGTTTGAGAGCCATGTGTGTCTGTCTGTCTATGTTTGTGTGTTCATGCTCAGATGCTCCCCCAATATTACCAATCAGTGCTTTTGTTTAAAATAGTTTTTTTCTTTTTTTTTTGCAGGTGGGGTGGTGATGTATATACTTGGGGGGAAAGTTTTATGTACTTAAAAGTTCTTACTGGGTTCCTGTACTGAGGTTCCAATTTTTTTTTTTTTATAAGTTGACATTTCACTTATTTTTTTCCTTTGTGGGGAAAGCAATGCATCTTGCATCTTGGAAAACATAGTTTAAATAATGTATATAAGACAATGAAAGTTAGTAATGCCCATTATTTAATAAAGTTTGTAAAGTGCAAAGTAAAAAAAAAAAAATTGAATGAGGTAATCAGGAAGAGCCTTCAAAGCAGTCTAGCCATCTTTTTCCCAATCTCTCTTCTTGTGGGCAAGGCTGACTACCACAGGAGTTGGCTAGAACTGGCAGATTCTCAGAGACCAGATGGGGGCTTTTTCCCAGTTGAAGGTAGAGTGTCCACAGAGGTGATGCCACATGCACAGCAGCCCTGATGCTCTTAGACTACTCAGGAATTATTGCCTTGGTGTTTGAGGGCTCTCTGTGTCCCTGCTGTGGCTCAGGGTAAAGATGGCCCACACAATTTTTAAGGCAATGGAATGAGAAGATGCTCTCATGAGCAGCCTAAGAATCATAGCTCACTTGACAGATAGAAGGGATGTCCCCAAGGCAAGCATTTCTTCCCAGTTTTCAGGGCATCTTCAGCTTCTTAGCAAAGCTGTGAGTTTATTTCCCTTTCCCGAGGTGCAAGGGTTTTCTGTGTTAACAAACAACTCTTCTGGGTCATGTCAGTGGGTCCCTTCTCCACATCCCTAACTTACCAGGCACAGGAGCTTTCTTTAGGGAAGTGCAGTCTCACATTGGCAGCTTACTTTTTCTGCTAAAGAACAAACACACAGACTTTAAGAATTCAGTCTTCCCATTGCCTCAGTATCTCTTTGATACAGTCCCCTTCTCTGCTCTTTCCACCCTCTGCCAGGGTCTGCTGTGTTGTCTTTAGACACCCCAGGCTTGCTATAGTCTTCTCCTTTATCCTCCCGTGGAGCGCAACAATCTCTCCATGATTGCCCCAGCATGGTTATTTAAGAGTCACATTTCCTCACACAGGGTCTTCTGAATGTCTCTGTGGCTGGCTATGCACGCCTCAGGGCAGAGTGAGGTTACAATATGGCACTTCCTTTCTGGGTTCCAGTCTCATTGAAGTGTGTGTGCTTCGGGACTACAGCTCACTCTGACGTCTTGCTTCTGATGTCTTGATTTATCCCAGAGCTATATGTACTTGATGACAGCATAGAGTAATTGGTTCTCTTAGCTGGGTATCTTCAAAACCATGTCCTATGGGCCTGCCAGGAAAGAGAGTCTCTTAGGACTTCAGTCCCTGGGCCAATTAATAAGTCCTTAGGTGTCTTCACAGGACAAATTTTGTTACCCATAAGTTTGTTACTCATGAATCTTTATAACAAAGAAACGGGGACTCTCAGAAGCTGAAAGTGTTCCTTTTACTCTCCTGGCTCGTCAAGGTAGGAGTTACATTGCTAATCATATACTTGTCCATGTGTCTGTCCAGCCATACAGGAATTTGTCCACCCACCTGCCCATCTACTCACAAAACAAGGGACTAGTATCTCTGTCATGGTGCTGGCTTGCAATGGTTCAGATATGATCAGTGCATTCTCCTTACCATGGAGGGCACATACATAACCATGATTTGCTTTGTAAGAGCCATGGCTAGACATATGCAGTTTTAACATTCATCTTTAGACTTCCTCTAAAATGTTCTGAAACTCTGTTTTGATACATAGCAAGTATATAAAGAGAACATACAAATACCCAAATTAATTTCCACTTGCCTCTCTGCTCTGCTAGTAGTGAATTTCTTCATAGCACTCTGCACTGTGAAGAATCCCATTATCAGAGACTGCTCACGTAGAACCTCTGAGCAGAGCGATCAATGTCCTGCACATGTAGTCAACTTCGTTAGAACCTGAAAGACCTGTCAAGTGTACTTTAACCAAGAAGGTGGACATGTCAAACTGCCCTAGTGGCACTGAAATGAGTCTGCTGTGGTATTTGCTAGACCGGTAATAAGGAACAGAAAGGTCAAAAGAGAGGAAAGTTTACGAGGAGCAAGGCTGAGTGTGGGCTGAGTTTACGAACCTCGCAACTTCAGTGAGGCGTGCAGAAGGTCGCTTTGTAATCTTAGAAAATGATTCATTTCTTCATTTTAAAAGTTTTCATACAAGTATGTATTATACACAAGCAAATACCCCTTTCTGCCTTCTATTCCTTTTCTTATCCCTGCCTTTCAGATAGTTCCTTTGTCCCCCTAGATGACAGTTCCACAGACTATTTTTCTGCATCAAAGTATCACAGACCTTAAAGCCTGTTGTCACTGTGTTAATTAATTAATTAATGTCACTTCAGCATTTTTATGTTCTGCATATGAAAGCTGAGAAAAGACTACTTGGTGTATATCTACTCACATTTTTTTGCTTCTTCCTCTTTAAAATTGTGTATATATTGCCCTGTGCAGGCCGATATAGATGAATGACTTTTTTTTTTTAATATAATGGATTGCGTGTATATAATAGTGAGCACCTACATCCAGGTTTGTAATGATGACTGAATGTGCTAAAGGGGTTGTAAGTAACTTGTACATTTGGATGGAGACCCGTAGGATAGGCACACTGGCGTTTCTGAGTTTGGAAGATGGTTCTTTTCCGCTGACTGTCTCACTCATTCTTCCATCCTTTGTGAGGAATGCGTTCCAAGTCTTACAACTGCAGAGATCTGTCTCTTGTCCCTCCTCACTTGTCCAGTTCCCGTGAGCAGGTGGCTCCGTGAGTCCCACCAAATGGATCGCAAGTGTGTTGACGGTAGCAAGATAAACAGATGACAACCTATCACTTAAGTAAATACAGTCTGAAAAATGCAGGAGCCATGTGGCTTATATCCAGATCTGCAAAACCTCATATGCACATATTGATTTGTCTTGTAAAAATAGCTGACTTCACTTCAGAAAGAATTTAGATTATTTTAGGGGAGGGCATTTTCATTGTAATCATTATGCAATATAATTAGCATTCAAAGACAGGGAAAGAGATGCTTAGACAAGAAAAAAAAAAAAAAACCTCAGTTAAGGATGAGAAAAGATAAGGAGAAAGGTCCAATATTATGTTAGATCTTCTCTGTACTTCAGAAAATAGGGTAGAAGAAGGAGACACACTGAGTTATACTGCATGTGAGGCAGCAGGCTGGAGCTAATTTTAATGGTAATTGCTCCATGTAACACGGTTATGTGACCAAGGGTAAGGATGGGTTCAGAGACATCTTGAACTTAACAGAACTTTCTAGACTGACCTAACAGTTACTTCAGGCTTGGATCTCACAGGTCTGCTTTTTTTCCAGTGATGCAGAAATTTGAGAAAGTTCCAGAATCGAAGGTGATCTTTGATGCCAGTTCTGTGATTATCAAGTCCATAGTACCTGGTACTCCACTGGTACAGTGCGTGGCAGGTAAGAGAGACTAGGAACTGTACACATGAGAGACACTGCACCATTCAATATACAGAAAATTTAGTCAAAGACATTATAGGCAGCTTGCTGTATTGAATGTTTGTGCAATTCCTAACTTCTCGGCTGTTTATCTCATATCCGTTAACTGCCATGGTTACACTGAATGTTGGAGAACTGAAATGTAGCCACTTGAGAATCACCATACACCTGTGTAATCTGTGTACTGGGAAGCAGAAGTAACAACTTCTGTTCATTGAGAATGGCCCTCTTCAGTAATTTCACAACCATCCCATAGTGATGCCAGGATAAGGGATTGGGAACATTAATAGTTTGTTCAGTGACATGGGGTTAGCAAGTGACAAGTTTTAAATTCAAACCCAGGCTCGCTGATGTTACGAGCAATTGTGACCATGCCACGTACCTCTTCCTCTTTTATTAATTTTTTTATTTTAAATTTTTCTCATATCCACCACTGCTCCCCTTCTCCCACTCGTCCCGCAGCCTCTGCTGACCCCAAGCCCTCATCCATTCCCCAGAGAGGGCAAGGAATCCCAAAGAGAGCCAGTTTGGTCTGGCATATTCAGTTAAGGTAGGACTGAGTTCCTCCCCCAATTACCAAGGCTGAGAAAAGTGTTCCCCTGCGGGGTCTGGGCTCTGAGAAGCCAGTCCATGCGCCAGGAATAAACTCTGGTCTGAGTGCAAGAAGCTCCACAAACTACCCATGCTGTTCAACAGTCATCTACATTCAGAGGATTTAGATCTATTCGAGAGCTCACAGACTCTGAAATGACAGCTCATATACCTTTCTCAATGGCACTTTGAAAAAGGGCATCTCTGTCTACCTTAAGCTTATGCTTGTGTTTGTATTGCCAACATAACACAAAGGCGAGAACAAAATTATCTGTAGATTAATGGTGTGGGGACTTGGTGGTGTACAGCGTGCAGGGGAAGTTGTGCAGATATGGGAGGGAAGTGCCAGGACAGCAGACTTGGTAGGTACCTTTAAGGGTCTTCTGTCCCTGCAGAGGGTGTTATACATGCACCCTTATGGACCAGTACACTCTGTAACAAAGCTTGGTTTGGCAGCAGGCAGATAGAAAGGAGGTGTAGAATTATATGGGGTGAGTTTATTGGAGAGGACAAGGTTCTTTGAAACACTTTATCCAAGTGGGTGAAACCCAGTGCTTGAGGCAACCAGACAGCAATTGACCAAAGTCAGAGAGAGACTGCCATGTCAGGAAGGTTTGGCAAGACAAAGTCTGATTGAGATCTGAGAGCAGACTATCTCACTCTGAGTCAGGCAGGATTTGCAGATCAGTGGGGTTTGGATATCTTCAACCAGGAAAGTTATTTTCCATGGCTCTGGATGCCAAAGCATTAAAAGCAAGAGGTTGTCAGCCTCGGTCTGTCCTCAGTTTCTCCATGGCCAACTTCCTGCTTTGTCTTCACATGGTTTTCCCCTGTGAATCTGTGTCCTCTTCCTTTATTAGGACATGGACCATGGCCTCATTTCACATTATTCAATTACTGCTTTACAGAGCCCAAATCTAATAAATGATAGTCATAGTCCGATGTACTGGTAGGTAGGACTTGAATAAAGGAATGGGAGTCATGAAATTATTCCTATAATGAGCATCAAGAGGCTCTCACAGATATTCACATGGCTGTTTAAGAGGAAATAACATGAAATGGCTGTGGCAGTGAGAAGGATGGGTACCACTGTTGATCAAAGGAAGTTGTAATAAAGTCACGTACCACTGAGAATGGAATGGAGGATGGAAAAGAAAACGAAGATGTGGTTGTAGGGTCACTGGGGACAGTGTGTGCTTGGGACATGGTGGTCATACTGAGTCTAGGCCAGCACAAATTAACCTGATTTTTCAGATACTGACCTGGATCAGTTATTGCCTTGACTGCCCTTGTTTCTTAGTCTGAAGTAAGGTCTCGCTTACTGTGAAACTCAAGTTAATTTGGTTGAAGGGCAGGAGGCCTTTAGGGCTGGGGACATATGGGCTAATGTGAGTCATTTTGCTTGAGTTCTAAAACCAGAACATTTTCTGGTTAATAGACAATATTTGCTTTCTACTGTTCAATTCATGTGGGACAACATGGAAGTATAGTCCTTGGATGTGCACGTGTGTGCGTATGCGTGCGTGCGTGTGTGTGTGTGTGTGTGTGTGTGTGTGTGTGTATGTGTGTGTGTGTACTATAGTCCTTGGATATACGTGTGTATGTGCGTGCATGCATGCATGCTTGTGTGTGTATACAAAATGAGGGTGAATGCAGGGTGTGGGTCTGTCCCATCCCCAGCACCATCTGAGACTCCAGAGGTGATTCTCCCTTGGTACTTGCAGATTGTACTGCTGATGAGGCCTGCAGCTTCCTCACAGTGTCCACAAAGGGGCCAGAGGTTTCATGTGACTTTTATTCTTGGACAAGAGACAACTTTGCCTGTGTGACTTCTGAGCAGGTAAGTTGCAACAGCTGTAGGCCGCTGTACTACTTTTCCACTGTGTCACACATGCTCTTGTGTTCCTGTGACAGCAATCAGGCAGCCCCTGTGCCTAGAGATTGTCAAAGTGGTAAGTCTGGGAATTGCAGCTGTGGTGGGCATGTACTCTGGAGGTGTGACCCGTCTTCCCAAACCTCAGAACTGGGCACTGGCAAGGCCTCTCCTGCCCACTCCCCATCTCATTGGAAAGGATCTCTGGGCTCCAATTAGAGCCCTATCCACACTCAATTTTTCTGGGAAGCTCTTCTAGGCTCTGCTTCTCTATACATCCCATCACTACCATCCCTGTCACAGACTCTTCCACAGTCACATGCCTTTTGCAGCCGCCAATGCAGTTGATGGGGACTATGCTGCTCCAGTGTGCGCCTTTAGAATAGACCAGGAAGACGTAGAACCATGTGTCCTTGTCAGCTTCCTTTGCAGCTCCTCCATACAGAAGAGTGTTTACAGTTTGGTGAATATGTAATTGCTTTGCTTTGAACCGTGGGGAATGCGGGATAATCATGGGGCCTCTGTACACTTCCAGGAACAAGATGCCATGGGCAACTCAAAGGCAACCAGCTTCAGGAGCCTTAAATGCCAGGTGAAAGTGAGGAATAGTCGTTCAGATTCTCTGGCTGTATATGTGAAGAAAGGTAGGTTGATGATGGTGGGTGGCTGACACTATGACTTCCCTTGGTTGTGCTTGGAGCACTTTTTAGTGTGATGCATCTGGGAGGAGATTGTCCCCTCCATTCATACCCTGCATGAGACCTGCTTCTTTCCCACCCCACCTGAAGCAGGCTCAGCCCACCTGCCTCTGCAGACAGACAGTGACCTCTCAGCAGCTGCAAAGAAATTTGTGCATAACGTTTATTTAAGTCATCAGTTCTGGTTTTTATCCCAATCTGCTGGGGCTGTGAGCCTCACAGTGCAGAAACCAAGGAGCCTGTGATATCTCAGCCATAATACAGACATGTACATGTACTCTAGTCAGCTTGACTTATGTGCTATGCATATCAAGGCCTGGATCCTACTTACATCAGACATTCCAGCAGGTCCCAGGCTTTGCTGCCTTTAGTCATTCTTCCCTGGCTTGCAGACTCCTTTTCTTCCTCTCTCCCCCCCCCAGCTGGACCACCACTCCTATCCCTGTCTAGACCTTAAAGGGCTTTCTTTTCTACCTCTGTGCTCATGGGACCCCCCTCAGGTGGCAGTGTGCATGTGTGTCATCTAGGAGATGGCAGATTCTGAGGCTGTTCATGGGCTAGGCCAAGATATCAAGGTCTATTTTTTAATGTTTGTTAATGAACCTGGTATTGCTTTGCTCTTATTTTGTTTTTCTTTTTTTTTTGAAAGCATGCTTTTCTCATAGAATAAATATAATATGATATTTTATTATTATCCTTCAGAGCCTGTTTTCTAATGAGAGACAGAAAGAGGGTAGATACGCATGGGAGCAGAGGTGGGGATATAAGTGTGCAGTAACTCTCCAAAGTCTGGAACCACATGTTACACATCTTACTTTTCCATGTACCTTTTCTTTTGCCTTATACAAACTTGAAGAAAGGTCTCAGAGATAGTCTTTCTTTAGTAACCCTTGTATCTTTCAAAAATGACTATCTGTCTGTCTTCTGTTTGTCTATCCATCCATCACCTATCTTATCTATCAATCATCTATCATCTATCTAACACTTATCATCTATCATCTATACTCTACCTATCATCTATCTACCTACTTTTCTATTTACCTATCTATCTATCTATCATCTGTCTTCTATCTAACACTTACCATCTATCACCTATACTCGATCTATCTACCTATTTATCTATCTACCTATCTATCTATCTTATTATCTATCAATTATCTATCTTCTATCTAACACTTATCTATCATCTGTACTATATCTGCCTACCTATCATCTATCTTATCTATCTACCTGCCTATCATCTATCTTATCTATCTATCATCTATCTTCTATCTAACAGTTATCATCTATCATATATACTCTATATACCTACCTATCTTTTATCTCTATCTACCTACTATCCACTATCTATCTATGTGTGTGCATGTGAGTTGGTATACATATGTCACAACGTGCATGTGGCAATCAAAGAACAACTTGAGGAAGTCATTTTTCTCATTCTACCATATGGATTCTACAGATCACATTTAGGCTGTCAGCTTTGGCAGCAGGAACCATTACCTCCTAAGCCAGCTTGTCTCCCTGTTCTCAGTCTCTCTATCAGTCTTGAAGAGCTGTGTTGGGGCCTCAGCATTCCCAAAATACCACAAGGAGAGCTGGGAGAAAGTCTGGGAGTGTGGGAGGATTGAGCAGCAAATGTCTCCAGTCTCTCCTATGGCCCACACCCCTCTGCCCTGTCTTACCTGCCTTCTGAGCTGCAGTGTCAATGGGGTACCAGCAGTATGCAGCTGGGGTCTGTGGCCTGTGGCTCCTTCTACCGTCCTGGTTCTTTGGGCTTATGACTTTCCAGTGGTTCTGAGAGGCAGGATTTCTGACTTCTGTGTCTTATTTTTGTCTTCAAGGCAGCTGGGTGAACTGAACCCCCAAAATGCTAAGCTCGGACTCTTCCTAGATAGTCTAAACTTCAATGTTTATAACAGTGAAGAAGGGGTCTTGTATGGATCTAGGTGTCAGGAAGGTGGAGTGAGGTAGCCCCAGGTACCCTTAGAAACCCTGCTTAGCAAGCACTGGAGTTAGACTGTCTCAACTACATTCTTCTCATGAAGTTTCTTGTTGGCTGAGGACCAGAAGTCAGCTAATGGAGGCAGGACCTGGGATGTGAGGGCTGGAGAGGAGTGAGATCGTGTGCTCTGAGGACTGCAGCTGCAGACACACAGACTCCAGCACCCTGAACCCTCAGCCTCGAGCTGGAAACATCTGGTATTAGATAGGTACCCACAGCCTCAGCTGACAATGCAGCATCATCCATCAGCCTTTGCAAGGACACGTACGGTGTTTTGTTTTGGGGGTTCCCCCCCCCCGCCTCACATCCCTGTCTCAATAGAACAGAGTGTGCATGGGTACCAGAGGTGGCTGGTGTTGGGTTTCTCTGACCTACAGCCAAGGATGCTATGACTTCCTCCTCAATGAGAAGTTCCTTCTGCCATCCACTTTGAAGCATAACAAAGCTTAGGGATTGTTTTATTTTAACAATAAAAGCCAAGATAAATAAAGTAACCCCAGCTAAATCTGTCTCTTGAAAACTGTAATTTATCCTTTTATCACACTTAAAAATACAGTTGCATTTAAGTGTTTGTTGTCTTGTGCCTTGTCCTGTCTCCTGGAAGTTTATATTTGGATTATAAGGGAAAGTGAGAACTGCTTTGCTGCCAAACTAAACCCAGGGCAGAAGTTGGCTTGCTGCTCTGTTTTGCTTTCTGCCTGTTTAAAACCAAGATGTGCTCCCTCCCGCTGTCCTGGAAGTGGAGGGCGGCTGGACTCAGCCTCCTGTGTTCTCCACAGCTCAGATGAGACTGCCTCCCACTTCTACCTAAAGCTCAGTCCTTTCTCTAACATGTTAATGATACATTAGAGGAGGAAATGACAGTTTCTAAACAGTCCTCACTCCCTAAGGGCTGCCATGTCCAGTTCCATCCCTTATCCTAAATCACTTGTGTGATGCGACCAAAAAAGAAAAGGGGGGGGGAGGGGAAGAAGCGCCAGAGACTCCCAGCTTGCTATAATGTTCTGCATCACCTTTTCTCTTACCCAGCTGAGGTCTATGGTCATGCAACTTATGAGTGTTAGTTTCGCACGTGAAAGCAAATATACACTATCAAGGCCACACACTAGAGTTTATTTAAGAGAGAATTCCCAGGCGGGTGCAGAAGCAGAGGAGCAGGACAGAAGTCAGGGGACAGAGAAAAGGGACCAGAGCATGTGCGCGCAGTCTCTTTTAAGGGAACGGGCATGTACGGATATGCATCATGGGTCCAGGGAAGTGCTTCTGGGCCCAGGGAGGTGCTTCTGTGGGCAGTGCTGCAGGGTTTACGCAGCCACGCCCATGGGCGTGCCTCCATACAAGGTGCATCCCACCTGAGCCAAGTTGGCTCAACTACGTGGAATGCCAGGAATCCCTACAATGAGAGGAGCATATAGTCCTTCATATCATAGGAAAATAATGTCAGGAGGCTCCTGTGTGCTGGGCTGGCCCAGTCCCCAACCAAAAAAGGGGAAGCATCCAACTACCCACTGCATGCAGGTGAAACTCCCTCCACATACGATTCCTGTGATCTGCCCCACTGTTGAGAACATGACAGCCATGGAGGGCATATATCCTTGTCATGTCCTTAACTCCTCACTAGGCAGGACAGGACAATGAGGGCTTTGGTGGCCCCATAGCTAAAGCTGAAGCAGAACAAAACATTGAATGGCAGAATGAATTGAATGGGGAGAACATTTTGCAGGGTGTGAAGGTTTCATTAAATGATGAAGAGAGATGGGGTTAAAGTGAATGTGAGCTGCTTTATCAGTCGGGGGTGGGAGCTAGAAGAGATGGCATTGCAAGTGAGATGAGAGGGAGCCTACTGCATGGTGATTTCAGGGGCTCCTGTGGCCCTTGTCCTATGTAAAAGACATGCAAGTCAGCCTTGACCCTGGCCTAGGCACCAGGAAGCACTGGCCAGTAGGCCTGTAGTCTGGAAACCTATGTAATGTAAATGATGGTCAACAGTCGCCCAGTACCACTGTAAATGGCTGTGGCAGCATAGCTCTGATCTAATGAAATTAGCATTCTGATGGTGATGTTTGGTTGAAAACTAGTGATGCACATATCTGGGGAATGGCACATGAACATTTTCTCAGATAGCTTAAATACAGGGAAAGGAAGTGGGATCTAAAGGCCCAAGCAGGGTATAAATGAGATTCAGGGAAGGTGTGGCAAGTTTTAATGGTGGTGACAAACCAGGATGGCTCCTTTGAGGGTCTGTGGGCTCCACTGAGGGATGGTGGCAGCTTTCCATGGGTAGTAAGCAGATGGACTCAAGTGAGTCTATTCTCGAGGGGAAGAGATATTGGCATTTTGGAGTGTGTATAAGACCTGTTTGGCATAAGCTGGCGCTGGGATCATTGCATAGCTGTTTTGTATGCAGTGTGCCTCTGTGCAACATCCATGAGGAAAAGGGTTCTCAAGACTGTGTGTAGATGAGGAAGCAGAGGCCTAGAGAATCCTGGCACTTGTGTAGCAAGGGGACATCAGGGTCTGCCCTTGGGACCCTGCACCATGAGTCTCTGTGGTGTTTCTAGAAATGGAAGGCAGAGCAGGGCTGGACCACCATGAGGCTACTGGGAAATTAGAAGAGGAAAAACATGGATTCTGAGTCTGTTCTGTCACCTGCCAGCTGTAGAGCAGGGAAGCCAGTTTGTATTCTCTCTTCTCAGAATAACATAAACACAAGAATAAGGGTACACACACACACACACACACACACACACACACACACTGTTTGTAGATTGTTTCTCTAAGGGGAACTAGAACTAGGAAAAGGCAAACCCAGAGCAAGTCACTTTTAATCAGAGAGTTGGCAGAGACAATATGACCCTGCTAAAGCTGATGGCCTAGTGGCAGAGAAAGGTGTGCTGAGTTCCTTAGAAACAGCTGCTGTAGACACTGTAGAAAGCAGCTTGAAAAGCAGGTGTCAGCAGGAGCTGAGTGACGGTGGGTCACATAGTGAAGGGTCACATGCCAATGACTTTGGGAGGAAGAGCCTAGGCTCCTTAGCTCTGTAGCTGTCTTATCTATTCTAAGCTCCTCTGCTGATGTTTGCTATTACAAGATGGAGGAAATAGCATCCATTGTGACTTCTGAATGATGGCAGCCAAGTTTTCCTGTCTGCTACTGCTATGTGTTCAGGCTTATCTCTGTTACATACATGAAACAGTAAACATGAAATGAGATGGCTTACGATGTAGTATCTATGCAGACAGGGCATTGTTGTCACATGAGAATAATCAAAAGAACAGCAGAAGCAGTTTTCTGGGTGTGCAGCTTGGATACTCTCGAGTGTGATGTGTGTGGTCCAGGTCTCTCGAGTGTGATGTGTGTGGTCCAGGTCTCTCGAGTGTGATGTGTGTGGTCCAGGTCTCTCGAGTGTGATGTGTGTGGTCCAGGTCTCTCGAGTGTGATGTGTGTGGTCCAGGTCTCTCGAGTGTGATGTGTGTGGTCCAGGTCTCTCGAGTGTGATGTGTGTGGTCC
>PVIH01000368.1:64276-142387 GCA_004025045.1 Sigmodon hispidus | reverse complement strand
ATGAATTCACTGCAGCCGGTCAGAAGAGCTTCGAACCAACAGGTTTCCAAAACGTGCAATCCGGGTTATACAGCCCTGTGTTGTTCTCAGCCTCGGGAGCCAACCTGACAGATGCACACCTCTTCTGTCTGCTTGCCTGCGACCCTGACCCCTGCTGTGATGGCTTCCTCCTCATGCAGGTCAAAGCAGGTATGGCCAGCTGGAGGGCTGGACCATTAGGGGTATGGGGCATTTGGAGACTGAAAAAACCATAGCGTGGAGCCTGGCATTAGAACTCGTAAACATGATGTTACCAAATGGAAGGTAATATTCATACACAAAGTCAGGAGCAAACCTTGGCCTCTTCCTGATGTCATAGATTGTACCAATGCTTCATGTTATAATACTGTTTAATCTTTGTGGTTGTCTTAAATTTTAGAAGCAAAGCTTTAGAGGCTCTAAGAGTTGAAATAGTTTGTTAAATAGCTTCTGAAGGGACAGGGTGGTATTTGACTCAGGTGTATCTTACTGTGGAAGACTGGCAAGGTCACTTTTGGTCAAACTGCCTTAGCTCACTCCTCTGTTCCTGATGATTATATTGATAACCAGCCTATGCATATATCCCCTGGCTCATTTTCAATGGTTCCCCAGCAGGGGGTATCTATCTTTTCATATTACAGAAGTAAGCCTATGCACTTACTTGTGTGATCTTATGGTTAGGAAGGTAATTTGAAATTATAGTGTAAAAATGAGACGAGATCATAGGGATTTGGTGGCCTTCAGGGTAAGTAGAGGCTGTTCCTTGCTCTTGGGGATAAATAGCACTTAGATGAGGTGAAAACCAGGACAATGCTAGAGTAAGACAGGATTTACTGGGTGTTAAGCTAGAGGCTTGGAGAGACCACTTGCGGACTCTGGGTCTCCATAATCAGGTCAGCATAGTGAGTAGATGCAGGAAAATAAGAGCTTACATTCTCTTTTCCTGCCTTTTGCCTCTTTCTCCCGGAAGACATTATTGGGAGAGAAAATGATTGGTAATGATTAAGCCAAGAAAGAAAGCTAAATACAACCTTGGAAACCTATAGTGTTTTGTCCTATACTGAGAAGAAATGAAGATTTCCTTAGGTAAATTGGTGAATCGAAGAGGGATAGCAGTCCTGGGCAGAGAAAAGGTTAGCTTAGAAGTCAGTTTGTGATGAACTTGAGGTTAGCTCTGATCCCCAGAGCAGGGAGAACAAGCAGGAGGTGGCCTTGGTTTAAGAGAGAGCAGGAGGGAGAAATGGCACCAAGGGACCTTTCAGCTGCGTTGACAAGGGTTCGGGACACCTGGGAGCCATGGAAGGGTCATGGTCACACTAGAAGTTAAAGCCTGCACCCTGGCTAGGGTGAAGAAAAGGTTCCAGAAGAGAATCACTTGGATGTGGAGGGGTCTAGAAGGTGAGAAGTGGCCTGGACTAGGGTGGTGGCAACTAGTGGAGACAAATTGAAGATGACTCTGGCAATGGGTAGTGAGAGAGAGGAGGTGTGTGGCCAGCTCTGTAGAGAATAACGCACAGCAGAGACACCAGGTTATCATTTGCATGACCTCAGAGGGGTCAGGAGTCTACTTGTTCACACAGGGTTTGAAGCACTTTGAGATATTTACAAAATGTGGCTCATTTTGGATGCAAAGTTCCAGGGCCCAGAGAGGCAGAATGGATGGAAGACAGAATCACTGGATAATCAGAGGCATCAAAAAAGGCCCCAGTGGACAGAAGACAGACCAATGGAGCAGCAGCTCCTGGTAGCATAGGAAGTTGTGAGTCTAGGAGTGAGATGTGGCACAGTTGTTAGAATGCATGTTTATATATGTATGTGGCTCTGGGTTACATCTCCAGCACCACATAAAGCCAGGTTTGGGGGTGCACACCTGTAATCCTACTATGAAGGAGGTGGAGGAATGGGGGTCATAAGTTCAAGGTCATTGAGTTAGAGTGCTGTGTAGGATACATTAGACACTGTTTTTCTTCTTCTTTTTTTAATAAAAGAAGGTTTGAATGTGGGTGAGAATTCTGGGAAGACACAAGATGGTGGGTGAGAAGCTGTGCAGTGTGTCATATCCTACCTAGTACATATATGAAAGAAATGTAGAGCTACTAAGCAGGGAGGGAGACCCCCAGGGCTTCTAAAGGTAACCAGATGAGGGCAGGTAGGGCAGGCAGAGGACCTTGACAGCCACCCAAGCTGCTGACAACCCCAGGTAGCACCATTGGAAGATGCCCATTTGAGCTCACTGCAGTCAGTAGTAAGAATGAAACTGGTTGGTTTTCATTGCAACAGAGTCTTGCTTCTCCCAAGTTAAAATTTACTAAGTAGCCAAGGATGACTTTGAACTTGTGATCTTCCTCTTCAGTGCAGGTATTACAAGCGTGCTCCATTGTGCCTGTAATACATATAGTAATAGGGATTGATACCCCGCCCCCGGCCCTTATGCATGGAAAGAAAGCACTCTATTAATGAAGCTACAACCTCAGGCCCAGATTGAGACTCTTTTCTTGAAAAGATGGTTAGAACAACATGGTTCCTGACTGTCCTTCTGACTTCAGCCCTATGATTATACAGTGTGGGTTCACATTAGGGTTTAGACTGGCAAATTGTGAAGTGCCTCTCATGTGTGCATCAACACATGTCTTTCTGCATACCCATGTTTAGAAAGTCTGCCTTCGGAGCCAGGATACCTCCTTAAACTAAATATATCTTTTGTGGGCACCACCGTCTCTCCAGATGCTGTGTTACTCACCAGACCATGTGATCCTTTCATGTGGAAACACTGACTTCATTTTCCCTAGGATCATATATGAAGGATCATTTTGTTCTGTGGAGCAATGAGCCTTCCAAGCCCTGTTTTCCACGACGCTGTGGTTGGCAGTCTGCGTGCTGTTTCCTCCAAGTTTAACTAGTGAGCTGTGAATTACCCTGAACTTAGCATTTTACCCAGCCCTACCCTCAAATGCCGAGCCAGAATCTGGGCCCTTGGGACATGCCTAAACCATTTGGCTGTCCTTCCAGACTCATCTGGTACAGTGGATGGTTGGGAGTTTTAATTTAGAGGGCTTTGGCTAGACCTGCTGAGGTCTGGGGACAGAATCCCGCTACATCCTGTAGCAGAGCCTGCAAAGTCATTTAGCTTTCTTTGAAAAGCCTTCTTTCCCTCTCACCTCCTAGCCACTCCTCACAAAAGCTGCCAGCTGCTCCCACCTCCCCTGGCTTCCCACCTCCAGCTCCCAGCCAGTAGGGAGTAGTTAATGACAACACATGGGGTCCTAAGCCTGCGTTGAAATGGGGGCTACTTGAAAAGAGAGACTCAGGCCCGTGATTTGAGGTTCACGTGTCGCTGTAGCTGGAGGGTGTGACCAGCAAATAACTGCTCCCTACCACAGCAACATACAGTGCAAGCAGGGGAAGCCCTGTGATTTCCTTTTGACCTGGGGGCAAAGTCTCTTCACTGAGAGATTGAGACTCTGTCTGTCTGTCTGTCTGTCTGTCTGTCTGTCTGTCTGTCTGTCTGTCTCTGTCTGTCTCTCTCTCTCTCTCTCTCTGCCTGTCTCTCTGTCCCTCCCTTCCTCCCTTCTCCCTCTCTGCCTGCCTCCCTCTCTCCCTTCCTCTCTGCCTCTCCCTGTCTCTCTTTATCTCTGTCTTTCTCTTTTTCTTTCCAGCCAATCTGCTCCTTGACGGGGCGCCTGCCTGCACCACCCTTTCGCTGTTACTCAGACACTAGAAAAACACTTCTCCTTTTGTGGTGCCTCACTCTCCCCCTCTGTAAAATTAGGGTATCTAAAGAGGTCAGTGTCTCTTGAATCTGGATTTACAGCAGATTCTTCTGAGCGCTTCTTGTGAATATTGACTCTCCAGTGCCATTTCTACCCCCATGAGACCGCATGATAAATAAAGTCTACAGTTGGTGTCCTCTTCCTGTGTATACATCAGTGCCACATGAGAAGACCTCCAAGATCCTCTTTGGAAAGGGATATAAAAGCAGGCTCTGCTACTCCTGTGTCCCTGACCCATCCTGGGGCATTGCTCATGCTCCCAGAACACAGTGATACTATGCAGGGCCTTGGTGGCTTCCTTCATGCTGGCCTCTCCTCTTTGACAGGCCCCACTGTCTGTGGACTTCTCAGCTCTCCTGACATTCTGACATGCCACATCAATGACTGGAGGGATGCCTCTGATACCCGGGCCAATGCTACGTGTGCTGGAGTGACATATGACCAGGGGAGTGGCCAGATGACCTTGAGTCTGGGTGGTCAAGAGATCCTGCAGGGTAAGCCTCTACTTCTCCCCATATTTCCGAGTTCCTCTTCCCAGGAGTAGGTGCTTTGCTAACTTCTTAGGTGCAGTTCTGTATCCTGAGACCTCGGAGCCTCTTCAGCTACAAAGTTCCCAGGGCACAGGTATATCTTCCTTAAGCTGATCTCTTATCTATCTGTAGTCCTTAAGGAAATGGCACCCATGATATTGCACAGATGATTGCCTGCTGAGTTCAGTGTTATCCCAGGAAAACATTTGATTTAGCTCTCAAAGTTGCAAGCTAGCTGAGTTCTAAGGAATCTAGCATGCATGCATACCTGGCTGCTGGCAGATCATCCCTGGGCCAGCTGGGGCCAGGCCTGCTCCTGCTGGTCTTGTCCTCCTTAGGATGAGTGCCCCCCCCCACAGGTGGGCAGAAGAAGGACATAATAAGGAAGGACTGTAAGGCCGCTAAAAGTCCAGGCACACTCATCTCAGTCTCATTCACATGCATAAACAAACCACACAGAAAACAGAAGCCAAAAGAAAGAAAGTACTTTTCCATTAGTGAGAGGTGTTGCAAAGTCTCAAGTAAAATAGCTGAAGATATGTAAAGGTGGAGGACAACAGTGAGATACCCCAGGCATTCTCCCCGGGAAGTTAAGACCCGCAGTGTTATACCTAATGCCCTGCTTCTAATCACTGAAGTACGGGATAGGCCTGCTCCAGGTTAGGATGTGCAGGGAGCAGAAGGAACTGTCAAACTGGATTGTTCCCCTCCACTATGTGCTGAAGCTCTTCAGACTTTTCTGTAACGTATTAGAGACAGCAGGGCATCCCTTCAATCCCCAGGGATGGCTGCCCAGTATCCAAGGTTTCCCTGTACCAGTCAGACCTCCTGTCTGCCTTCTTACCTGGCGGCCCTTCTTAGCAGGCCCAGGAGAGAGAAAAATGCTTCATTTTCTGTCCTAAACTGGTGTTGGCCAGGCTAGTGTTATTCACAAGGTCAAGCACAGCAGGGCCAGGGTGAGCCAGTATGACAATATATTTTATATTTAATAAAATCAGCCTGGAATATCAAAGGACAGAATCACCCACAGTCAAGCCGTGAGGGTCATAGACTGGTAACTCAAGCCTTTAATCCCAGCATAGGAATGACTGAATGGTTACCTATGCTTTTATCCTCTAACTCAGGGGACAGAGATCTTTCTGTGTTTCTGTGAGTTTAAGGCCCAACTACGAAACAGTAGTAGCTCATAAATTTAATCCTAACTCTAGGATTATGATGCAGAGTTGAACCTGGAAGTGAAACAACTGTGTGAAGAAGATGTTTAAGGCAGATGTAGGCAGACATTGAGGTATTCTGTAGAAGAGACGAGTCAGGCTGAGGACTCTTGAAGATAGCTTTACCCCTGAGAAGTTGACTGGGTGAGCATTGACTGTGGTCTGTATTCTGTCTCTGATATTCCAGCTTTTCTCCAATATCTGGCTCTGAGTTTTTATTAAATACCAACCAATTTGTGTTCCAACACAAAACTGATTAGACATGCAGAGTCCTTGGCCCCCATGTCCAAAAGGTCCAGGAATCTGTTTACTGAGAAGTAGGTCGAATAATGTTTAAACCTGTTGCCTGCTAGGTTGGCAGAGAGGATAATAATATCATAGAAATGAAATGCTTCATTGGACTGTTAGGTCAGGTACCAGCATGACTGTGAGCAGTGATCCACAGTGGTTCAAGGAATGCAGTGCTGTTGTGATCTTGCCCATCTTATAGTTGAAAGGAAGTGAGCACATGGGAGTTAGGCCACTCCCTGAGGAGGCTTTGCCTAAAACAGGTTCTGGGTATCTCAGCCACTCCAAATATTGGCAGGCACACAGAGAGAGTTTTGGACGATATTGTGTCATTTTTTTTTTTAAGCTGGTGCTGATACCAAGGCCAATATAGTATGTATGTTGTCCTTTGGAGAATTATATATGCCTTGATAATTCTTGGACTCATGACACAGAGCATAAAATCCAGTGTAGCAAACACACAGGCGATCTGGATGGCACACCCAACCAAAGCCTAGAAATATATGCCAGAATCTGGCAGAATTCCAGAGAGACTAAGTAGTTTCTTTTGGGGTAAACAGAATCAAACAGCTTATTTGTGGGATGGCTGCCTCACAGATGGTTTTCATTATTCTGCGAGGCGCCCAGGGTGAAAACAGGCATTTCAGGAAAGACACGTGATAAACTGGCAGCGGTTAGTCAGTGAACTGCTTAAGCCAAAACATGTGCTTGGTATGTGTGCCCAAGGGGCCAGGAATGTGCCCTGGCCTGGCCTTCTTGCAAAGGAGTGAAAATGAAGAGCCTTTGAAAGATTTACTGTATGTGAATCTATCTCTCTCTCTCTTTCTGTCTCTCTTTCTCTCTCTCTCTCTGTGTCTCTCTGTCTTTCTCTCTGTCTCTGTCTCTCTGTCTCTCTGTCTCTCTGTCTCTCTCTCTCTCTCTGTGTGTGTGTGTGTGTGTGTGTGTGTGTGTGTGCGTAAATAAGACCTTTCCTGAGGTGCTTTCTATCTTTTGTTTAAGATAAGGTCTCTCTTTGCTCTAGGACTTTACCAAGGCTAGGCTAGCTGGAAAGTTCAGGGATTTGCCTTTTTCTACCTTACATTTCACTATCACCGGAATTGCAAGTATTTTTCTAGGTTATTAGGTGGGTTTTAAGGATTGAACACAGGTCCTCATATTGGTAAGGCAAATGATTTATCAATTGAGAAATATTTCTAGCACACGCACGCTGCATGAACTGTTTTTATTCCAAATTCCTTTGGTTGAGCCCCCACATTCTCCCCATATTTTTGTGAACTTCTTCAAGCACTTAGCCACCCTGAGCCTCAGAGTGACCCTCTGTGAAGTGTGAACACTTTATGTTATTGAACAAACTGCCAGCATGCTCTACAAACTGTAAAAAACCAAACCGAAACAAACAAACAAAACACACACACACACACACACACACACACACACACACACACACACACACACACACACACACCAAACAAAAACAAAACAAAAAATGGCTTTGTTTTGCAAGTTCCAACTATCTGGTCATTTATCTGTGTCCCACAGCAACCCTCACTAGCGTGAATTGCTTCTGTTTCTCAGCTAGCTGCTGATGGCAGAGTTGAGTCTAACAGAGACCTGAGCCTGAGTAAGGCAGGCTTAGATCTGTATTGGAAAGTTAATATGGGTAGGTTCCACTTGTAGGAAACTACAGCTCAATAGAATCCATGACCTTCAAACAGGAAGGTCACCAGAGCTGCTTTTCATTATTGTTTTTATGATCCTTTGGATCACCTGCTGAGGCAAACCTGACCCAGATAGTACCCTTCAGAACTGAATATGTTGTTCTGCTCATTAATGCCATAACTATGACTCAACTTCTAAACCCCCAAGTTGTGTGAACTCCCCAACATGCCCTGGAGGGCCACGTTCTACTGCTGTGGAACCACATATGATTTCCTGAAAACAGAAAATGCTCTCAAGTCATCTGTAGTTAGAGCAGCAAATTCTTTGGCATCTCTGATAACTGGGAATTCCTCTTCTCAGATGTCACTGCAAAGCCCTCTTCTGGACTCAGTGTAAATGCCAGCTCACAACAACTTCTACTTCAAAGATAATATAGGAAAAATGTTAAAAGGCTACTGGCAATAGGAACACAGCAATCAGGAAGGAATGGTTTGACCAGCCATGAGTTAGTGGTAGTCTTCACATAATATTACCTACCATAGGCCTGTGATGTATTCTCCATAACAAAAACCCACCAGGCACATGGGAGGCAGTAGGGCAGGTGTTGGCTGCAAAGGTTGCAAAGATTTTCATTGTCAAGGCCAAGGAGCTTCCCAGCTAGCTGAGGTGACAGGTGTGGTCATCACTAAAGCACATGACTAAAGTTGGACATCTTCTTGGGTTGGTAGGATTGTTGATGTGGCAATTCTCGAGTATCACCCCTCTCAGAAAGTAGCTATATTTTATAGATTCAGTTAGCCTATTAAAGCTGATTTCTGATGCCCATCACCAGAATAAATACACAAATAGACATGCCTACCACCATCCCACAGATCGCCAAGAGATGATTTGCTACAATCTGACCCCACAGCAGGTATACATAGGAAGTTTCCTCCTCAACTATCATGAGTGTGTACCCGGTGAGAGTACTTGCCTTCTGCTTAGACCCTGTGTCTGAGACTGAACAGGGAAATGAGGAACAGTTATCACCAAGAGGGTATGAGTAGTCTAGCTTTATTCAGTGTGGTGCCAGGGAAGGAGAACTTTCCAGAAAAGAGAGGAGACTAGCTGGTGTGAAGAGAGAGAAATTGGGGAAAGGAATGTAGTAGCACGAATGAGACTCAGAGCCAAATATCGGGGGAAGGCTGAAATATCGGAGAGGAAGCACTACAGTCAATTCTCACCCAGCTGTCTTACAACTTCCTCAACCTCACTCCTGGTCACTTCTGTTAAGTCACTTTTGCCTGTTGCTTCTCCCAGTCGCTTCTGTGTCTGCCTGGTTTCTAGGAGCCCTTATATACCCTATCCCATCCAGGTTAGCATTAATGGTGTGTAGCCTTGAACTCAACAGAAAAAGTTCTGTCTCTGGAGTTATGGGATCAAGGGTGTTGGTCGCCACTCCTGGCTTTCCCTGTGC
Source organism: Sigmodon hispidus (assembly GCA_004025045.1). Taxonomy (NCBI): domain Eukaryota; kingdom Metazoa; phylum Chordata; class Mammalia; order Rodentia; family Cricetidae; genus Sigmodon; species Sigmodon hispidus. The sequence goes on along the minus strand of PVIH01000368.1, from coordinate 133,452 downwards.
TGGGATTAAAGGTCTGTGTGACTCACTCAGCTGTTTATCTTTGTATTCAAAGTTTAAGAATTTCCTGAGCTGTCTGCCTAGGATTTGACTGTGTGCTGTTCCCCAATATTCAGGTTTTATTGAATATGTAACATATATCCACATATCCCCTTTTGTGTCAAAAAGAAAAAAGAAAATTATAACTAACATAGGAAAAATATATATAATAAATATAATAATTATGTATAATAATATATAAGCAATAATTACATGAGGACTATCTAATATGTAATATATGTCCACAAAGGAAAGAGAGGGTATGAAGCATTATCATAGTCAAAGTAGAAATGCCAATGGAAATGTCTTTACAAAGCTCGTTACTATATATAATACATATATGGCAATAAAAATTTAAAGGACAGTTATAACAATAACAATAAATTAAATAAGAAAAGCTGCCAATTATTGAATTTGTAGCAAATGTGAAGGATCTAAAAGACAACGTCTATGGAGTATTATTGCCATCATTTGTTGTCAGCCTCAGTTAGTTTTTACATTTATGGATTGATGCTTTGGGGTATTGTGTGCCTGCATGTGTATATTGCATGGGCACACATGTCACCATGTGCATGTGAGGTCAGAGGACAAGTTGACTGGTTTGGTTCTCTGCTTCTATCATGTGGAGTCTGGGGATCAAACTCAGGACATCAGCTTCGGTGACACGTGACCCTACCCATATGCTGCTGACCCAGCTTCATTAAGGAGGTCAGAATCTCAGCAGTGTTTGATGTCAGGAAATACCCACAATACCTCCTAAAAACCTTGTTTTCTTAAAGACATGCCTTAACCGCTTTGGCCATGCTCTTATGTTGTAGGTTTGTGACCCTCCACACATTAGTCTGTTTGGTTCCCTGAGCTATGAAGTCTGATCAGCATTGGTTTTATACCTAAGTATTGGAATGGTACTCCAGGAGGCTTTGAGGGACCCTGTAGAAAACAGAGTTAACCTAGGAAGATCTTAGGGGGGTGATGGGGCAATGGTGAAGGTGGGTGACCAGGTGAAAGCAAGCACCAACAGGCTCATCAAATGAAAATCTTCTGCAGGTCTGACACTCGTGGTGGGTACTCAAGACACCTTTACCAGCTTCCAGCAGGTTTACTTCTGGAAAGGTGAGCTCCAAGGTGGGGAAGAAGGGGTGACAGACAGTGGCTTCCTGAGTTTGGACCCAGTTTGTATCGATCCACAACGTACTCTGCTCCCAGTGGGAAATAAAATGCAGACTTATGTCATATGGGCATGCTTTCTATGGAGCAGAGAAGCTTTCGTTCCTCATTAGAAGAACCACATAGTCTAAAAGAATGCCATGAGGAAATCCTCCAGAAGATGGAGAAGGCAGGAGATGCCTGGTTCTGCAGAGATGGAGTTCACTGCTACAGACTGCCTTTGTCATCAGAGTGGGCTGCTCTAAACCTCAGGCAGAATTTGCCCTCCGAACTTGGTCCCATGTGCCATGTGACCTAGGTGATTGTTGCTATAGAGTTTAGGCTAAGCTTTTTAAAACCTGCCTTACCTGCTGACCCTCTAAGTGTCTTGGAGTGAGCACTTTCCCCTCACTAGGTCTCATTTCTCAAAGGTTGCATATGAACCTTCTTCATACCCTTCAAGGGTGCTGTGAACACTTAAGAGCATTTTTAAAGGGTAGATGTTAACAGTTATAGTGTCACAGGCAGTCTAGTTCTAGTCCTGAGAGATTGGTTAATGTTAGTTACAGGACCAAGCCTGCTCACCTGGGTGTCTGGATCTGTCTCTGCCTCTTGTTGATTCCTAGTGGTGGGATATAAAGATTGTTATGTGGCTGCCTTATCACTACCAGTAATCACATTCTTTTCTTCCTAGATTCTGACATGGGGTCTCGGCCAGAGTCTGTGGGATGTGGAAGGAACATGGTACCAAAGTTAGACTCTTCAACAGAAGCAGGTATTGACCCTAAAGAGTTTATACAGTTAAGTTCTGGCTATGGAGACAAGATAGTGGCATCCAAGGTCTAACCAATGAATCAGCCTTTTATTATTACTCCATTCTGAAGCCTTGGAACCACGGTTCTCAACCTTCCTAATGCTGCACTCCTAATACAATTAATGCAATTTCTCACATTGTAGTGATGACCCACAACCATAAAGATTTTGTTACTGCTTCAGAACTGCAATTTTGCTGCTACTGTTATGAAGTATAATGTAAATATCTGATATGCAGGATATCTGATATGTGATTTAATGGGGTCATGACCCACAGGTTGAGGACCACAGAGAGCCCCACAAAGCACCAAATTATGCTTTCAGTCTAATTATCCACTCTTATGAAGTGGGCAGTAAGAACAGAATATAAGGAGGCTTCATTGCCCATTCCCAATGTTGCAGAAACAGGAACACAATAGGTACAGCAAAAGAAATTGCCTGCTTATAGAGCAGAATTTAACAGACCATGCCCAGGACTACAGCATGTCAACCCTGTAGGGCCTGAAAAATGTTATGTATCATAAAATGTCAACCCTGTCAAAATGAGCAGTCTGTAAGGAGTTATGGCAGGCCGGGGATGAGTTAATCCAGACATGAATTGGATTTGTGCATGGGGAAAGTATGAGAATGAACACCTTGCCTCCAGAGTCTATAGTTCTATTATAAGGCCACACTAAGAACCAGGACAAATAGGAGGAATAGAGAGATGAAGAGGAAGTCTGAGAACAGAAGGAGAGTATCTTAGCCTACCCAGTGCTGCTATAACAACATTCCAGACTAGGTCATTTATAATAAATACTGTATATTTGGCTCTCAGCTCTGAAGGTGGGAAAATTCAGGATTGAAAAGCTGCATCTGCTGAGGGCCGTCAACTGTGCAATAACATGGTAGAGGGTATCAAAAGGGTGCAAGAGAGCAAGAGGAAAGGCAGCTTGTTTTTTATTGCCTCCTCTTGCAGTACGATTACCTGTCCACTGTGCACTGAGTTCAGAGACTGAATTCCAACATGATGTTGCAAACAGGAGTATGATTGGCTGAAAGTTTCAGGCAGAAAAATCTGGTGATGTGGCTGCTATGGTTGGCTCAGTTATGCCACAAGAGGCCACTCAGACATGGGCTAAAATTTCAGAGGAAAATCCTGCTTTGGGTAGGAAGGCAGACCAGGGGGTTCCTAGGTTTCTTCCAAACCAAAATTCTGGGTTTCACAACTGTATAATTTTTAGTATTTTCTAAGACCTTCTGAACTTCTTTGTCTGACCAGTTCCACACCCTGTCATTTCCAGCCCTGCTCTGATTTCAGGTTATCTAAGAATGTTTTTGTCTCTATCTTTGATCTGTCCCTAAGTCTGATTCTCCCTGTTTCATGCTTCCTGCTGAGATAAAGATAAAGGAAGCTGACCCTGTCCTTCTTTTTCTCCAGAACTTTTCCTCCCTGTGGACACTCCCCAGGTCATTGTCAAGGCAAGCCGTTCATTGCCCAGCCAGCGGTACTGGCTCTTCACACACGTGTTTTCAGCAGAGCAGGCAAACCAATGGTGCCTTTCTCGTGAGTATCCTCAGACAAAAGCCTTCATCCAGACGCTGGTTTAACAACTTCTGAGAGACAGACACATTCTGATTCACTGGCATAGCTTAGAGGTCACTATACTCTTAGTATAGAGACGAGACTTTGTTGTGAAATATTATACCGTGTGAAGATGTGTCACTGTGATTGGTCTAATATAGAGCCGAATGGCCAATAGCAAGACAAGAAGAGGTTAGGTGGGACTTCCAGCAACAGAGAGGAAGAGGAGCAGAGTCGCCAGCCAGACACAGAGGAAGCATAATATGCAGGAGGAAAGGTATAAGCCACAAGCCATGGAACAGCGTGTAGATGAATAGAAATGGGTTAATTTAAGTTGTAAGAGATAGTTAGAAGCCAGCACAAACTATAGGCCATGCTTTCACAATTGATAATAAGTCTCCATGGTTTTTTTGTGTGTATGTGTGTGTGAGCTGGCAACCCAAAGAAAAAACCTGGTTACAGGGTTTGATCCTAGTCTTCAAGAAGCTCACAGTGAAGGTAGTGTCTACTCAACAATCAGAACCTATCATCCACCTATCCATCCATCCATCCATCCACCCATTCATCTACCCATCCTTCCTTCCTTCCATCCATCTATTCATCTACCATCCACCTATCCATCCATCCATTCACACATTCATCTACCCATCCTTCCTTCCTTCCATCCATCTATTCATCTACCATCCACCTATCCATCCATCCATCCGTTCACCCATTCATCTACCCATCCATCCATCCATCCATTCACCTATTTATCTACCCATCCTTCCTTCCTTCCATCCATCTATTCATCCACCATCCACCCATCCATCCATCCATCCATCCATCCAATATGGAGTATTCATTATGTTCTAGGACTTATATTTGACTCTCTGGATGAAAATCAAAGCAGAATCAGCCTTGACCCTTTTCTTAAAGCAGGTTACATGTATCTTTGGCAAGACTGACATAGGTAGGGAACATAGTGTTCATATACAAAGAACTGGGTCTCTGGTCTGCTGACTCAGTGCTTCTGAGAGACCATGAGTAAAGCACTAAGTTTTCATCTTGTCTCCTTTATGGCTGATTTTGTTTCTGAGTCTTCATTTACTTTGACTCTGCCTGTACTGAGCCACAATATCACCTGTTTCCCTACTTCCTAGACCCCTGTAGATTTTATTTAGGCCTTTGTGACTATTATGGCTGTACCAGTATTTTGCCAATTTGACACAAGTTAAGGTCAACTAAGAAAAAGGAACCTCAATTAAGAAAATGTCTTCATTAGATTGGCTGGTAGGAAAATCTATGGGCATTTTTTTGATTAATGGTAGGTGTGGGAGAACCCAGACCATTGTGGGTGATGTCATCTCTGTGTTGTATAAAGCAGACTGATCAAGGTATGGAGAGTAAGCCATAAGCAGCATCCTTCCATGACCTCTGTATCAGCTCCTGCCTTGAGTTCCCTTCACGATAGACAGTAAGCTATAAGGTGAAATAAACCCTTTCCTCCCCAGGTCACTCATGGTTATGATGTTTATAGTTTATAGTAGCAATAGAAAGTAAAGTCAATGCACTAGGCCTCTGCTCTGAAAGATACCCAGATGATTCTACCCACTTAAGGCCTTGCATGGACAAAACACCAACTGCCTTCTTGCCTTTAGGGTGTGCCCAGGAATCTGCTTTCTGTCAACTTGCAGACATAACGGAGACCACACCTTTGTCTTTTACCTGCTCCCTCTACCCAGAAGCCCAAGTCTGTGACAATGTCTTAGACTCTAATGCTAAGAACTGCAGGCATATTCTGCCCTACCAACCAAAGGCCCTCTTCCGGAAGAAAGGTGAGCACTGTGGTCTTTATGAGCTGGGTATCTGATAGACCACCACTCTATGGGTTCAGAAAAAATAAGGTTACCTTCTTTTTTTCTTTAAAAGTAATATTCAGTCACTCTCAGTGAGATCATATTTCCCACTGGCTCGCCTTCCTGTACTCCTAGGCCTTTCGTCAGAGGAATCTCACAGTACTTAGCCAGAGTGCACAGACTAGCAAAGTGGGGGAGTCTAGAGTATCTGGGGAGTCTTGAGTGTCTGGGAAGTCTAAGTCATTCTCTGTGGAGTCTGTGTATCTACTATCCAGAGACACCAAAGGACTCTCTTTTCTGGCCCTTCCAGAAATAAATCTTCTGTCTTTGCCCTTGTGGGAAGAACACTTAGGCTATCCTTTCCCCTGGAGATGTAGGGGTCTTGAGGCACACTTATGTAGTAAGAGTTTCTGGCCTGGACTAGCCTGGGATCTGGATCTGCAGTCCCAAATAATTACCACAAGTATATTAACTACAGACTTTTTGGCTTATGGCTCAGGCTCATTATCATCTAGCTTTTACAACTTATCCCATTTCTATTAATCTACGTCTTGCCACATACCTCTGCTCCATTACACCTTGCTCTCTTTGGCTGACTCCACCCTCCTTTCTCTTTATCTATGCTTAGATTTCCTGCCTGACTATAAGCTGGCTTGCCCTAGGCCAAAATAGTTCCTTTATTATCCAGTGGTATTTCACAGCATACAGAAAGACATCCCACATCACACATGCTCACTTCTTGTTGCTTCAGACAGGGGAGCAGCACCTGCCTCCATAGTCTCTGGAGCCAAGGTCCATTCCTCCATGGGCTTGCTAGGTCCTGAGATAGTACTGTTCTGTCTCTCCGATTCTCATCTCCCTATGGGCTTATGTCTTTGCAAATGTCTCTTGCGTGGAGCTCTATGTCCCATCCCAATTACCTACTAGTGCTCCATATTTACAATCTCAGAACTTGAGAGATAGAGGCAGAAGAATCAGAGATTCAAAGACATCCTTGCTTCATATTGCATTCAAGGCTAGCTTGGGCTGTACAAGACCCTATTTTAAAAAACCAATCAACCAAACATACTCTTCTGAGTTTTATTCTAGTGAGATTTGGGAGTTGGTTTATTAGTTTAATGTGCCTTCTTTTTGGATGTTCAGTCTAGGTTTTATCATTGTCTCCATATTTCCAAAAGTATAACAGATTCTATTTCTTTTCTCTGTGTGCAGTTGTGCTGAATGATCGAGTGAAGAACTTTTATACTCGCTTACCTTTCCAAAAGCTCTCAGGGATATCCATTAGAGACAAAATCCCTATGTCTGGGAAACCCATTTCCACTGGGTAAGTGGCCAAGTTCTACCTCAACGCTTGTTATTAAGACTCCTTGGCTTCCATGAATAGGTGGTGTCTCAGCCTTTAAAGGCAGAAACATAACAATGATCCAGCCCAAAGCTAGGGGGCTAGAGATAATCAGATCAGAAATCCTTCATGAAGGCCAATGGCATTAAGTTCCACATTCGGCTCTGAGTCTGCAGTCTAATGAGGGAGATCAGATGTACTGAACAGCCTTGTCAGTTAATAAAAGTCATCAAGATGGTAATAAACTTGTTCCTTGGAGTCATTCAGAGTCTGGAAAGCAAACAATTTTTAATAGAACCTTAACATAAAATAATGCTTTACTTATTACATCTACAATGTAATGATGTTATTTTTTCATTATTTTTTTTTTTGTTGATCACTATAAATGAAGATGAGCTTTGTCTCAGTACACTTAGTCTTCAGAATTGCCAAGTGTGCTATTGCTTAACCACATTCTTGGGCCTTCCTTGGACCTCCTGAATTTGAGGACCTGGGATGGGATTCAAGAATCAGAAGTTTAAGGAAAATCTCTAGTGAGTCTTTTGTATTTCAGTAGTCACTGACCAGTGACCTGCTAATCTGTGAAGTGCTGTTGAATTATGGAATTGCATCATGTTGCTGGCATTTAAGAGCTGTTTCTGAGAATGGAGATTAAAAGATGACACCATCTGGATTGTCTTGAGATCAAGATGGACATCACCTTACTAGGGGAGGGGATAGAAACTAGATGTCACCATCCTGGGAGAGGGGATAGAAATCAAATATTTCTTTGTTAGGTGTCACCATGCTGAGCCTGGTACTAGGATAGCAATGGGTGTCACAGAGCTTGAAGTCATAGTCCAGGCTTGAGTTTAACATTCTCAAAAAGAAAGGAAAGCAATAGGTAAGCAAGCGAATAGCTTGGCAGGAATTTAGAGCAGAGAAAGCCAGAAATGACTTACCAGCTTCAGGAAAGAGATGTAGCTTGCACTGGAGAAGCTTCCCAGAAGATCCAAGTTTCAGCACTGGGATGAGGCTTGGATTCAGGATAAAACAGCAAGAATGAGGCAGGATTCTCATACTAGAAAGAACAAAGAGGTTAGACCAGCTCTCAGGAGTCAGGAGCAAGATTAAGACATTGAATCAAGACCAAGTATCTTACAACTGGACTTCACAGTACTGATTTGAATGCTAGAACCCTTCTGCCATAAGCTGGAGGTAAGATCCTACAGCTGCACTAGGTAGGTAAACAGGGATGGTCCTGGAAAGGCTTGAATGATTGAATAAGTAGATGTTATATGAAAATATTGTTCCTGAGAAAAGATTGGGATTTTGTTTACAGAAATATAGAATGCCAATGTTGGCCAAAGCACCCACAGTTTATGTGCTTACAAAGATATCCAATCCCCAAAGTTTCAGTTATTGCATTCATTCTACACAGTAGGTCCTGGGTACCCATGGGAGGCTTCAGATATGTCTTCTCATCTGACTCTAGGTTTTTTGAGTGTGAGCGGCTCTGTGACAGGGACCCATGCTGCACTGGCTTTGGTTTTCTAAATGTCTCCCAGTTGCAAGGTAAGAGTAATAAAGGAGGCAACCCCCACCTATGGCATATTAGCTCAGTCTAGAAACACCCATGCTTATGATCCTATATGTTCCCCAGCATCTCCTCAAGGCAAAGAGGATGAGTGAACCCCATGTACAGTAAGGAAATGGACTGGAAGAGGCAGGTGGCTCATCACACTGAATTAGCTGTGTGGCTTTCCTGGTCCAGTATCTGTCCACCTCGTATACACATATGTCTACCTGATCCCAGCAAATGTTCCTCCTTGTTTCCATACTTTTCTTATATGTCTTCTGCTATACTTGCAGCTGTGTCCAGGCAGCATGGTTGGCTAAACTTTAGATACATCACATGATCTGTATTCAACACTCACTCAGTCACTTACTGACGGTGTGATTCTGGACAGTTTACTTATAATATCTCCAGGCCTTAGCATCCTCATCTATAAATAGAAATACACATTACTTTCTTTCCTAGGCCCAGTTAAATGATACCCATAGAGCTGGCTCACCTATGCATAATTGGCAAGTATTCTATTAAGAACAACTATCTTCCTGGACTCATGGGCTATAGCTCTTAAGTAGAGGATCTGGATCTGTAGGGATGCTAAGTCCGTACCTGTAATACAGTACAAAAGCTCAAGCATCTGCTGAGAAATGGTTTACAGAATCCCTCCCTCTCAGTTCACATTTCTCACTGGCTTACCTTTCTATACTCCTGGGTTCTCCACTAGGAGGAGAAGTCACCTGCCTAACTCTGAACAGCATGGGGATTCAAACATGCAGTGAGGAGAATGAAGCAACCTGGCGCATTTTGGACTGTGCCTCTGAAGACACTGAAGTCTACACCTATCCCTTTGGGTGGTACCAGAAGCCTGGTGAGTAGCCTGCTTCCAACGGCTGTGCCCTTTGTAGACTGTGCAATCCTGCATTAAGATGACATGTCAGGATAAGGAGGGTTAGTCAGAATTCACTGTGCCAATGACAGAAGCTGATTCTCTTTACTTTAAGAAGAAATGCCTTGGAGACTGTTTATTAACCTAAAGGAAAGTAGACCAACTAGATCCCAGGAAGGATGGAGTCAGAGAGATATAGTTAGCCAGTGTCTGTAGCCAACTTCTTTCGTTGGCCACCCCTCACTGATTGCTTCAGCAGGGCTGCTCATCACAGCCTGGAGAAGCTTTGCAGTGAGGATCAGGTTTGCCTGCATGTTCTGTGAATACCCCCCCACTGCTGAAGGGACGGCCTGAGTGACAATCTCAGCTAATCCAGAGCTACTTGAAGAGAGAAGGCTAAGTCCTCTCCCTGGACAGGCAGCAGAGTCAACAGTCGTCTACTTCGCCATGATCCCTTGGTTTCCGCATTGTGTCTATTGTTACCCCGTGTCAGGATGATGTAATACATGACCGTGTCAGGGAAGAAGGGGACCGCCCGTATATGTTTTGATGCAGTTGAGTTAAGATTTCAGGAAAAGACACTCTGAGTCCTGTGTGGTTCATGAAGGTAATAGTTACAGTATCTACAACTTATTTTAAGGTATATTTTAAGAGAACAGTCTGAAATCAGTGATGGAAAGATGAATGCTTTTGTGTGTGCTTAGACATAAGTAGGCTCACATGAGATGTTAGCATCCTCCTTCTACCAGAACTGGTTGATCTTTGTAAGACTCATAGAAGTCCTTAGATTCTGTCAATAGGACAAGTGGATGAGGTGCTGGGTCCCCTCCACCTAAGTTCTGGGTGTCTATGATGTGGCTGACTACATACAAACTAGAAGAGACTATCCACCCGCTTGTGTCCCAAGAGAAACTCATGAAGATGTCTCAGAAATGAAAAGATTATCTCAGGAAGTGGCAGAGAGGCTGAGAAGAGGATCAGTGACCCTAACCTGTCCCATGGGTGGCTCACTTGCAGTTGTGAGTGAAGCTGGACAGTGTTGGCCACTCCTGACCTTTCCCTAAAAACTAGAGTTGGTAATGGCTGGCTTAACAAAAGGCTTGGAGATGTGGAACTTTGGTCTCCACATTCTTCCTACTGTGACCCACCATTTGTCTACCTAGTTTGTGCAATGAAGGAAAACTGGTATTCTTCCTGTGCCTGCCATGTGTCTGACACATAGTAGGCCTATGTGAGCCATTTCAGATCACCTAATGGGAGGTCAGTGGAGTGGACATCACTTCCTCCATTTCTGTATGTAACAAAAGAGACAGACAGTGGAAGATGCTGGCTGAACCATGCGGCTATTAAGGAGCCAAGTTGAAATTCTAGGTCTGATAGCCCATGGCTTCTCCTGTCCCTGTTTGGATAACTCCTGGCACACTAACGTGATAGCAGACCATCTGCTTCTAGAATTGTCTCTCTAGTCCAGGCCATGTTGAAACTAAAGAGTACATAGTTTGGTTTCCAGGGCAGAAGTGCCCTTTGCCTTGCTCATGCGCTTGTACAGTCTTCAGCTTCATGGCAGCTAATATGGATGTGATTATTTCCAGGATAGAAGGCATCTTCCTGCTTGTGGCTCTCTTCTGTACCCTGTGTCTTGATTTGAGGTTGCTCTGTGAGATTTTTCTTTCAACAGCTTGAATTGTTTTAGGAAAAATGGGAGTTGTATAATGAAATTGCCTGTGTGGAGTTATATTTCAAGGGAGTTTTCCAGAGACATCTCTAGGCTTGACCTTGCGGGCCAGGGAGGAGAAGGGTCTGCTTGTCTGGTACATTAGTTCTGGAGGACCCCCATGGACAGCTGCAAGTCTCAAGCTGCTACCCAGCGATGCTCACATCAGGACCTCCTTTTTGTCTGTCCTCTCACCTTTTCACCCCATCAGCATCTGGAAAATGACACTTTCCATTTTCATTTCACTATGGAAGGGTTGGACCGAACAAAACTCAAGCAGTAATTCATTTGTTCAGAATGTGATGGAAGTCAGTCCAAGCTGTTTCAACATCTTGACAGGGGCTGGCAGAGACAAGAATCCAAGGTACTTCTGGTTCCAACAGGTCCCAGATGCTCTGTTCCTTTTCATCTGCCTGCCTGGAGTGCTGGTGTTTTCCAGCACACTCTGTGGCTCAGGGTAAGGACTCAGGAGTCCTGACCAGAAGTCACATGGTAGGGAATGAAAATTCATATCACGGTTGTCAATCAACAGAAAAATACTGCCCACACATTAGGAGTACCCCGCTGCCTCTAGTGTGACAGCCTGGCCTCTGTTTGTGATGCTCTGAGGCTGAAGACCAGTGTTTTGCCAGCACTATCTTATTCCCCTCAGAGGAGAAATAAGAGGTGCAGGGAGACCCAAGGATATACAGCAGGTAGATGACAGACCTGGGATCTAGGTCATTTTACTTCTAAGTTGCTCTGTTACATAGCAGAGTATGAATGGTCCCTGTTTCCTGGCCTCTAGGAGCTCCTAGTCTTAAAAGGAGCTGCAGTTGCTGACCAGGTGAACCCTCTGTTGCTAAGGATGGAACCATTTAAAACTCTCCTGAGTATTTGTACTAGTGCACTGTACTGGTCAATGAAGAATGGGAGATAGACAAAATGTGGCTGTTTTTCATAGATACAGCCTAGAGAGGCCAGAGTGAGCATGTGCGAGCAATTGTAGCATTGCAGGAATAGCCTAGGGGAAGTCTGATAGTAGAGCATGTTAGCAAATAAGAGATGAATTCTGCTGGCAACCACAAATTTCTGTTGTAGAAATGAAATGGGTCTACCTTCTTGCTTCAAGGGTCACCTCCCAATGTCTCCTGGGCCCACTGGCACAGAGCTGCTCACACTGGCATGCTAAACTATACCTGCTTGTATGCTCTTATTGTTTGAATGTAATTGGGAAGAAAGAAAACTTATTTATGGCTCTGGTATGAATCAATCACCTTGGAAGATACCTGGCTGTGGATGTGCTAGTACGAGGCCCCTTACGTGTGTTGTTCTGTGTCAAATATTAGACATTAGGCTACCTTTGTAGGCCCACAGTAACCTTGGTAGTAGGCAGTATCACCTCCATAGTACAGACGTAGAAACTGAGGCATGGAGTGCTTGCCCACATCAGCAGATTCAGGGGTTACAGAGGCAGGCATTTGTGGTATGACCAATGACAATGACATGTGAGTAGACAATGCATGCCACCCCTAGGTGGAAGCTGCAAAGCAGTATTGAATTGTACTGCACCCTCTTTATCCTGTGTGGGGGTAACTGTTGCATGGATCCAGATGGAGCATTTGTGGGCCGGGGTAATGAGAGGAAGTCAGCTTGGAACTCCTCCCCTGGTTCCTGACCTGCACAGACCGGTGGTTTCCATCACTGCCCTGGACCTCTGCTGTTATCTCCACGACTATAACACTGCTTTTGCTTCTTTCCAGCTGTGCAGAGTGGCAATCCCAGCTTCTGCCCTTCTGCCGCCCTGCCATCCCTCACCGAGGAGAAGGGTAAGTTCATTGTCTATATGATCATTCTTGGGAGAAATGGCATCATCTTTCTCCTCTTTTTCTTTGCTTTTGTGCAAGGGCTTAGCTCTATAAGATGTGGCACTGTTATAGTCGTGAACATTAGACTCTGTTCACCAAACACATTAGGTAGGCTGGATACCAACCATGTGTCCTTTTCATGTATATAAATGACGAGAGTGCACTCATAGCTGACAGGTTCAGATGTGGCTTAAACTTGGTGTTCTTCTAGTCCTGTGAAAGAATGTTTTATTCTCCCAGATACAGTCCCACACAAAGTCAGGAGAGTGGTAGTAGTGTGCTCTCAATGTGAAAAGGCAGTTGCTTATTAGGGCAAGTTGTCTGGAGCTGGCAGTCACTGTACAGAGGGTACACTAGACAATGAAGCTAGTCCCATACCCAGGAGTTCAATCATGACTGAGGCAGCCCACCTTCTGTCCCACTGAGACATGCTCCAAGAGGCTGCAAGGTAGCATGGGAACTCAGGAGTGTGGTATCTGCTCTGTGCTCTGGGAGGAGGTAAAGGGGTATGGCCCATGATGGGTAAGTCTTCTGTGTTGTTCTGTCTCACACTTCTCCATGTTAGGAAATGAGAATCACATACTAAGTTCCAAGTGCCACTTAGCTAAGAGGCCATATGCTATTAACTTCTGTCCTATGATGCGATGCTTGAGAAGTTTGAGATACCTGTCATTATGTCCCTGACTGAGTTGCTAAACCATAGACTACATAAGAAGAGGTTATTTGGCTATGGCTGAAGCATAAAAATGTCAGCCTGCTTCTCACAGTCAAATCAACTGACTTCGGAAATCACACAGCACACACATATAGACTTTTATTTCCTCACCATCCTCTATTGGAAGGCTGCAACACACTTGATCAGGGGCCAGCTCCCTGAAGTACCATGAGGCACGTGTCATTCTTAGCATGCCTTCAGTGGTAGAGATGGAACTTAGACAGATCTGATGACATCCAAGTCCTCACTGAATCTATGTCTGAACAAAATTTATTTTTAATCATAGCAGGGTAGTATATAAATATAGTTGGGGTAGTCGAAGTGCCTAAAAGATTTGTGGTTTAGGAGTAGTCATAGTGCCCCCAAAGATTTATGGTGTAGGATACACGCACACACACACACACACACACACACACACACACACACACAAAATCTATACTACCTCTGTTCTCCTTGCCTTTCCCACGCTGGAGGCCTCCACTTTAGACTCTTGTGACTCTGCTGTTACTCTTGCTCGATGTTACTCAGTTGCATGCGGATCCTATTGCTGCTTAGTTTGTCTGTTTTATAAGAAAACCCTCCCTCCTAGCAAGAACTAGCTGATGTACTGGCCAGCATGATCCAGTCTTAGGCGGCTCTGCCTGTCCTGCCATACTGCCATTGTTTCTACTATAAGGTTGCAAATCCTCATTGATTTTACCCATTGTGGTGTGCATGTATTTCCACATGGCTGCTGTGTTCTCTAAAGGATGCATCACCTACTTACTTTCTTCTCGCGTCTCACACCTCAATGGTGGACAGAGAGTTGAAGGTGGTGACAGTGTGATTGTCCTAATATGCCCAAGTCTACTCATATTTCTCTGGTTTGGAATATTTGGATTTTATAAGTCTTTATCATCATGAAAGGTTAGAGTAAATGAACAGCCAGTGCCTCTTCTGAAGATGAAACTGTTTATTGAACTCATTCTCCAAAAAGGACTTTTATGCCAGAGAAAGTGATATTTTAAGACTTGGATCACATTGCCTAATTTTCTTCAAAATTCCTAGCTACTTCCTTTTGGCTGTGAACTAATTGGCTTTTCACCCCCACATCTCATACTCGTCATCCTTAAATATTACATCAAAAATAGTAAATTTATTAAAAAATTATGCTTGGGTATATAAATGTCGAATACAGTTGCAGATGTATGAATCAAAGCATAATATCTCTGGAGAAGGTTTATGTTTGTTCTCTCTGTGTTTAACTTTTGTGTCATTGAGATTTGACACCCACCCCCATGCACATGAAGAAGGCAAATGAGAAAACTGTAGAGAATGGAGTACTGTCCTCCTCTATGTAGTTCACAGCCCCAGGAAGATGCTTTTAAGCAAAGTTGATGTCCCAAAGTTTTAAATGTGCCTTCAAACACAGCCCATCTGTGCTGAGGCTGCCCTGTTGGAATGGAGAATTTGGGGTTAGAGGCAGAGTTTGATTCTGTCTTCAGTGTTTTTGGCTTGCCAATGTTTGATTCTGTTTCAGACAAGCCTCTTTCTCTCTCTCTCTCTCTCTCTCTCTCTCTCTCTCTCTCTCTCTCTCTCTCTCTCTCTCTCTCTCTCTCTGTGTGTGTGTGTGTGTGTACCATGCACTTGTAAGAGTGTCATCATTCTGAAGCCTCAGCCTGGCTGCTAGGGTGGCATGGTGGCACTTTCCTATGGCTCTGACTTCTGGGAGGGAGGGTGAGGTGGCTAGGAAGCCAGCTTGGATTGCAGCCGTGAGATCAGATTACTGAAAAGTACAAAATTACAAAAGCTTTACCGTTACCTCAGGAAGCCCGAGGAGAGTGGGGCACACACCTCAGCCTCCCTTTGCAATTGGGATGAGGAGACTATGGAGGCCTCTCTAGTTCTTACCACCAAAGCACTAGTAAAGACCCCACACACTCCGAGTCCCTCAGAGTAGATATGTGCTGCTTTATTATTCTGCAGTTGTGACCGCTTAATTAAAAACAAAAAAAGTCTTGTGATTTCTGAAACATTCAGAAGAGCATCTAGCATGTGTCACCTTTTTACTTTTAAATCTGAAAATAGTCCAGTTTTCACATGAGAAAGGGGAGGGTTAGGGCAGGAACCAGCTCAGATCTCCTGGCTGGTCAGGGCAGACCTCCCTCTGCTGTGTTGACACAGCACTGCAGCCCTTTGTGGAAGAATTTTTAACACTTGAAAATGCTCCAAGCTCTGGAATGTAACCTTTCCTCTGAAGATGACCTGGAATGCAGACGCATAAAATGGTTCATAATGAACATCTTCAAATGTATTCTAGTCCAGCTTTTAAAAAGACATAGTCAACATTAGAAAAAAAAAGACACGAAGAATGAGTAAATCAACCCAATTAGCATATTCATGACCTCATTCTCTTTTAACAGTTTTTGAGGAGCATGTTTGACATTTACTCTCTTACACCAGGCATGGTGGCACATGCTTGTATGTAATCCAAGTACCTGGGAGGCTGAGGAGGAGATTCTAAGTCAGCCTAAACTACAGAAACTGTATCAAGAAGGAATAGTACTGTGAAGGATGATGATCAACAAGACATTCTTTTTCTTAACAATTTGAAGCTCACCACATTTCACAGTAGCTCCCTAGAACCTTCTTCTTCCACATTATATGCATGTGTCCTAATGACACATGATCCATCAACATACATGGCTCTATTACCAAGTAATAATCTAAAGAGACTTTAGGAAGACACATGAGTGTCCTGTCCCACCTTCCTGGAGCAGCCGAGGCAGACCCAGCCTGGTCTGCCCTCCCTCCCAGTCCCTGCTCTCCGTTCTTCCCCATCATTCAAGGGCTGTGTGGTTTGTAGAGGGGCATACCACTGTGTGATAGATATCTTAGATGCAAATACAGGCTTTCCACCTAAATGCTGGCTGGTCTTCATGGTGTGGCAGTAGCAGGCTGGAACCCTGAATGTGGATAGGGCTTTGCTCTGGCTGAGGCTGCTGGGTTGTGGTACAGGCTAATCTGTTTGTCACCAGCTCATGGAGCAGGCTCCAGATCACAAGGAGACAGAACGAAGAGAGCACAATTCTATGCTGGCTCTGCCAAACCCTGCCATATGACCTGGATTGGAACCTATGTAACCTTTAGATGCCTGTGTCCTTTCCTCCAAGTCCTCTGTTTCTCCTCCTGTAAGAAGGATTGATATAAACTAGGGAAATTCTATCAGCTTTCTTTTAGTTCCTGTTCCTATAACTAATATGGAGCAGGCAAGTCTGGATGCCCAAGTCTAGACAGTAAGCTTGAGGGAGGGTCATGCAGCTGCATACCTCAGAGGACCCTTCCTGCCAGTCACTGACTGCTGATCCCCAGGAGATGACTGGTATGGGATGCTGTAGTCAGATTTAGATTCTGTGACAGAGTCTGAATCATGAGAATGACCACAGCCCACCAAGACTAGCAGCAAGGAGGCCCACCTAAGGTCTGTGAGAGACATTCCCCAGGCACACTAGCAGGTAGGCTATAGATAGGAGCTGATAATGTAAGATACAGAGGGGGCCTTATCTAGCCTACTTTTCTAGGCTATCGATTTTGTTACAGAGTACTGTATATGAGGAATAGAAGGCTTGATCTGGTCAGCTGTTCATCACTGACAAAGGTGCCTAGAAAACCATCCTCTAGGAGGAAGGGTTGATTTTAGTTCACTATTTCAGCCTATGACCACTTGTCTCTGTTCTCTTCTGGCCTGAGGTGAGACAGAAGAGATGCACAAAGACTTCTTCCCTTCATGACAACACTGGCCATTTTTAAAATAGAGAAAAGAAACGCATTCTGCTCTTAGCGGCATCATGTATCAATTCATAACATCGAAACTGAGATGCATGCAGAGTTGTAAGATCATTATGTGTGATCACCACAAAAGTACCCTTGAAACTTGAGGGGAGTTTTCAAATTTATTCCAGAGTAAATAAGTAAAAGTGGGTTTTTTAGGAATCAAAATAATGTAGGAAGACTGCCACAAACAGATGTAGAATGTGAAATAAGATGTCTTTGGTTTAAGTTGTCAGAGGATAAATTTATCCTTCAACAAGTGATGTTTGTCAAAAAAAAAAAAAAAAAAAAGGTGTGCCCATCACAACAGTGACTGATGCACAGTATTTAATTTTATATATATATTAGATAAATAGATAATAGAAAGATAGATATATAGAGAAATACATTGGGGTATGTGTGTAATACAAGTTTGTGGGAGGGTATATTTTGTCACAGATGACTCTGGCATTATAGTTATCATATGTGATTATGCTTTAAAAAGAAAAAAAATGCAATGGAATCAACAGGCATGATCTACTGTTCCGATGAAGCCCTCCCCACTGGACAGGCCCCTAAAGGCTGCCATATTATCAACCTGAAGAAGGGATGGCCTATAATAGGCCTGGATACTGCATGTGCAGTTAAGGCTTCATCAAAGCAAATACTACTACCTGATTGATTAAGATAGTGTTGTTCATGTCAGTGGGTTCAGAAAATGATGTATTATTGTGTTCTTACATCTTGCACAAGGGATAGTTCAATGATGCTATGAATTCACTATCTTGGCTGATCGTAAAGTGACATGAAAAGCCACCACGATCTCAAGCCTGCCTGCCTCAACATGCTTCTGTGTCCTCAAAGGTCTTTTGATCAGAAAGACTATAGGAAATCTATAAGCCACAAATGCTGGCACCCCTTGACAGCAAAGGCTCACTCAGGAGACATCATGTAGGTTTACATGGGGGGCAGGTGTGGACATTGACAGAGACTTGGCTTCAGACCCTAGGGAATGACACAGGAACTGGCTCTCACTTGGGAGATGAAATTTACTCTTTAATTACAGAGACAGCAGCCTAAACATGGAGTATGGTCAAGGTTTCCATCTTTGGATCATAATTGGTCACTGTGGTCCTAAAACCCGTGATCACTCTTCTCTGAAATTTCAGCTTCTCACCATCTAAGAGTGACCACATCACAAAGACGCCATGTGAGTTGTCTGTGAAAGCAGCAGTATGCAGAGTAGGCTTAAGACAATGAGAGCCCAGAGGAGTCTTCCTGGCTAGAGCCAAGTACCTAGGTCCTGACTCCTCTGTCTCTGTCTCAAGAGCAGTGTTAGGAGGCAGAGCATGGGAGATGATGGATGGGACAGTGAGGCCTTCCTGGTGGCATTAGTACTTCCTAGGAGAGAGTTTGCTTATTCTCTGCCTTACTATTTAAGGATATGACAAGAAAGCAGTCATCCATGAGCCATGAAGAGGGACCGAAAAACCCAGCCTATTGTTACCTAAATTTCAAACTTTAAGTGCACAGAACTGGGAGAAATTGCTATTTACAGTTCTTAGTCTGTTAAATCCTATTACAGAGGAGTACCAGTGAGGGATGGGGTTGAGGCTGTCTCCTGGCTTTATTTACCATGCTAACTTTAGTGGCATCTCACCCACCAGCACTGGTGTTAAAGAAGGGTTAGAGATAGAAATTACAGGCTCCCCATAAAGCCTGCGGGTGCTGTACTAACAAAGCAGAGACCCTCCCATGCCTAGGTACAGGGTTCTGGAAAGGAACCTTGAGACACTGGCCTCAGATGCCTTACTTTGATCTGACTTTGGCCTCTTTCCAACTTGTTCTTGATGAATTAATTTTCCTTTGTATCACACTTGTTAGGAGGCATCAGATCCCTACTCCTTGTCACACTTGGGGAACTGGGAGATCAAATCTGATAAAGTAGACATATATAAACTGTGATGCCTTAGACCATCAGTGAGCTAGGTCCATACTCATAAGTATTTGTAAGAACAATAAACTACTGTGATCCTCCGGAGAAAGGGAGACGCAGGGTGGGAGAAACGGAAGAAGGAGGTGAATGGAAGGAGGGATCACTTCTATTCTGGTTAGGCTGATCTTTTCTAGGGTCAGCAGCCTTGGGTTCTCACACGGCCTATACCAGGGTGGGGCAGCTTTAAAATTAGTTCTAGGCATTGACCTCTATAGGTACAGTCCTTCCTCAGAGAGGTGCCCTCATCCCAGTGCTCAGATCCATCACTGTTGTCTCAGGACCTATCTTTATTCACACTCTTGGTGCCAATGAGAAAGACTCCAACAGACCTGTCTGTTCACACCCAATCCTTCTATTTGGCTGCTAGATCTTTGACTTTCTTCCTTGTACCACATACCATGTGCAGAATTTGAGGGCATTGGGAGACAGCCATAGTCAGATATGTATGTCTGTACCAGTGAAGGAAAAGTCTCCACATGCTGGAAAGCCATGCCGTTATTCCTAGGCCTCTTTTTCTTTATGTTTAAGGACAGACACCATGACTGTGTCTTCCAGGAAGTAGACTGTGAGATGGACACTTGCCTGAAGTCATCCTTAAACACAGAATGTGACTGGCCATGTTTGTACCTGTAGTGCTGGAGGGATTAGGACTATGGGGAGAATGGCCAATCACTTCTAAGAACTGGGAGGAAAACACTCATGGCAGAAAGTCAAACAATAGCCCAGCCCATCTCTCTGAGAGCAACATCTAAGTCAGCCATGTTTGAGATCAGGACAGACCACAGGTCTATCTACATGGATTAGCTTCTAGATATAAAATGTTTATAGAGACGGAGTCAGCTCCTTTAGATGAAGGTCAGTGGTAAAGAATGACTTGGTTGGGACACTGGATACCATGTGGACATGAGAGCTTCATTTTTTATATGGGTCTAGACACTTCATCATGGAGCCCCTACAGAGAGCAACAGGCTCAGGAAGATGAACAGGTGAAATATCTATAGAGCAAGAGCCTGGCACTCCATCCCAATGACTATGTTGGCGATCTTACAACGACACTCTTCCCTTGTTGGTCTACTCCTCCCTCTTCTTTTGTCTTAATTTATAGATACAGACATGCCTTCATTTAATTTTCAAACTTGAACCCAGAGCATGTCCCACTTAGATATAGAGTGGAGATATAGATAAAGGCATAAAATTACACATTAGAAAAGATAAAGGCATAGAGTCACACAACGGAAACCTGCCAGAGGCCACTGGGGTACTCTCTACTGTCTTCATTCTGTACCTGGTGATAACCACATGCAATTGTCTTCTCTTTTATTTCCCAGTTGCTCTGAACTCCTGGCAGACCCTGCCCATCTCTTCAGTGATTGTAGACTCATCCATCAAGCACTTTGATGTTGCCCACATCAGCGATTCAGCCACCAGTAACTTCTCTGTGGCCCGAGACTTCTGCTTGCAGGGTAAAGGAATTCCTTAGAGAAGGAACCATAGCGCTGCATACCAACCAAAGATAGAAAAGAGATTCCAAGACAGCCTGGGAGCACCTAATAGGAAGCAACTAACAAAGAAGGAAATACACGAGTGTTCCCTCTCCTTGATAGGCAGCCTACAGTCAGTTTGCAGCAGCAAACAGCCAGCAAGAGCCTTGAGCCAGTATAGAGGAAGCAGAAGGGGGTTACTGTGAGGGTAATAAAAAGAGGTACATGGAGTTAGGTGGGTACCCTTAGATAGCAGATGGGCTGCCATGGTGAAAAAGTGTGTGTATTCTAGACAGGCTCCTGGGACTAATCCAAGATCTATGGACAAATACTCAATTATAAGAGGTGCTTTTTAAATCAATTTGAAGAATATTCTAATTAGCATTATTATCTCCAGTTGAGGCTCTCTTGAGGCATTGTGATGTTAAAATAATAACTAGGTGACTACACAATTCTAAGGTTTTCCCTTTCTAAGAATGGCTGAGTTCAGTTGTCATTGGCACCCTGATATTCTAAACCTTTTCAAGATATACAATTGCTGGGTACTACCTCCTCCACATGAATGGACACTTAACATAAAGACTATACTGCCACATGTCGATGGCAAGTTGCGTACTTTACAGCCCTGGACAGTGTCATTCAGAAGCTGGGCTTTGAATAAAGAGCACAACACACATAGTTCACACAGTCCAGTGAAGCTGCCCTCTTTCCAGAGTTATTCTTAGCATTGAATGCCATGAAGTGGGCTAAATTTTATTGGACAGGAAAAGTCATAGTTCAAGACAGAACATAGTGAACATGTCACGGGTTAAGGAAAAGTTAGATGAGGCCAAAAGTAACATATCTGAAGAGGATGCCTGGAGATGGAACATAGATAGATGTGTTGCATAGGAAGCCCATGGGAAGCTATGGAAATATCTTTAAGCAAAGGGATGAAAAGAACACATTTATGAGATAATTAAGCAAGAAAAAACATAACCATTTGTGTAAAATATGTGGATGGAGGGTTGGGTTCCCACCACTGCTGTCTTATTCTCAGCCCCAGTATACAGAATTTATGAATAAGTTCTTCTATAGGGATAGATAAGTAGACAGATAGATGGAAGAATGAGCACATGCACTGATGGATGTGCGACTTGATAGAAGGATGGATGATGACTAACTTTGTGGATAAATAAATAGGATGGACGACTGGATGCATGTATGGTAAGGTACATGGATGGAGTGGTGCATTAATAGACTGGTTCATGGATAGATGGATGTGTGCCTACATGTAGCAATACATTGTTGCATGAATGAGATAATAGCTCTGAGTCCAGCCCCTCCTTCTCTTCTACAGAATGTTCCCGTCACCAGGCCTGCCTTGTCACCACCCTGGAGATCCAGGCTGGTGCTGTAAGATGTGTGTTCTACCCTGATATACAGAGCTGTATGCACAGCCTTCAGAGCCAGACCTGCAGGCTTCTGCTCCGTGAAGAGGCTACTTACATTTACCGGAAGTCTGGTGAGTTGGATTGGGCCTCTGAAGCTGTGGTCTGGGGAGCAGGGGAGGATATTTCCTTGGTGAGTTGAAGGACAGTGGCTTTCTAACTTTTAAGAGAAAATTGGCCAAAGGTTACTGGCTTAGGTAGCAGTAACCTGGGTGCAAGGGAGGAGGTTGAAGAAATTCCCAGTTCTGTACCACATTTATTCTTTGAATCACACAAACTATTTGGGCCTTTGAATTTCACAAGATAATAATTAAATATGTTTTGTTAATGCTGAGTGGTTTAGAAAACTCTCATCCATGCTTTATTTTGCCTGCAGGCCTGGCACCTTCTCCTCCTGTTGGAGATTGGCACTCTGTGACACAGAGAAGTCAGGTGATAGCTGACGAGGGAACCTAGAGACCCATCTGTCTCCCAGTATCACCCTCTGACTCAGACTCATGCTGCTTAAGGGGTAGATCATAATGCTCAGAGAGAACTGTTCTCAACTCAGTTGTGTTTAAAGACATTCAGGACCAGAGTGATAGCTTAGCAGTAGGGTACTTACGTAGCATGCACACAGTCCTGGGTTCCGCCCCCAGCACACCATACCAATAAATTATTCAGAGATGATTTACAATGTATAGCAGGTATTCCAGGAACAGTCAAGGGAACAGATACATAGAAATCTATCACAGAAGAAGCCAGTGAAGAGTAGTGAGCCAAGAAACATGAGCCAAAGACTGTGGAGAAGCCAGACCTACTAAACACTCATCCTGGGAGAAGCCAATAGTTGTTGAGATGTGGACTGTACCTGCCATCCTGTCTTTTGAAGCAGAGTCACACATTTTCTCTAGAAAGGATCAATAAAATATAATAGGTTTCATAACTATATTTTTATTACAGACATTCAGCTGCCATTGTAGGATAAAAGCAGTAGTATATGTCAAAACAATGGGCCCAACTGTGTTCCCATAAAACTTTATTGACAAAGCCAGGAATGACTGGAATGTTCCTACCCCCTCCATTACAGACAGTCAGTTCTTAAGTCCATTCTGCATGCCAGGGACATCCTCCTTCTGCCTCTTCAGCCTTGAGCCTATGGGTGTCCCCCAGTCCTGGAAAGCCTCTAGGCCCTTGGTCTTATCTCCTTGTCTGGATATTGATATTATTGAGTCAACCTGGGTGCAGCTAATTGATGTGGGAATTCTGCTGAGAAATGCCTTCATATCAAGGTTGGACTTTAAGAAACAAGTTAAAGTTTCTTGACTGAAGTTTGATAGATAGCCAGGTACTAAGGAAGACAGTGCACAGCTGCACCTTTAAAACACAGTACTGGCCAAAGCAGTCACGTGATTATGGTGTTTGGGACGAATGCACTATGTCTGCAGGGGTTCAAAGAGAAAGCTGCCCATGTCCCCTAGGTTTGAGCGTGCAGAGAGCCTGAACAGGTAGCAAGCACCATACAGCAGGCTTGAAACCAACTTTCCTAGTGCTGGGATTAAAGGTCTGTGTTTCCCAAGTACTGGGAACAGAAGTGTGGGATCACAAGTGCTGGGATTAAAGGTGTGTGCCATCAATGTTTGACCTTGAACTCACAGAGATCCACAGGGATCTCTGCTTCCAGAGTGCTGGGATTAAAGGCAAGAGTCACCACTCTCTGACCTTCATGGCTTGGCTCTGTGGGTGGCTCTGTCCTCTGATATTTCAAGCTATTTTATTAAATATATATCACCACACTCACTTATCCCAAATCTGTGCTGAGCTGGACCTGAGAAATGCCTTTTTCCATCTCTCCATATGGACCTTGACATTCTAACTCTGGACTTAAGACTAAAGGAAGTGCTTGATAATGGGTTTCACTCCAGACTCCCAGTTAATGAACCATCTGTCACTGTACACCCAAGTGTCCCTCTTTTAGGATCCTGGGTGTGTGATGTGTGATGTGGGCCTGGGTTAGCACATACTCTTTGGAGCACAAGAAACATGCAGGAGACAATTCATGAACAGGAGTCAGCATCCTTTGCACCTGCTTTATGCCTCATGCAGCAGCTTCTTTATTACCATTCACAGTTGGTGCTGTTGACGTTGAAAGCAAACTTTAGCTGATTCTTAAGTGATGTAAATGGGCCCCTGACATTTTTCAAGCTCCCTCAAACTGCAGTGATCTTTGTTGTCTTGCTGAAAGCCAGCTCTCACTGTCCTTGTACCCTCCCTTTCTACCAGGGATCCCTTTGCTCAGCTCCGATGTAGCATCCACACCTTCTGTAAACATTGACCCCTTCGGACAGCTTCAGGGTGGGTCTCAGGTCGTCAAGGTGGGCACTTCTTGGAAGCAAGTCTACCAGTTTCTTGGAGTTCCATATGCTGCCCCACCCTTGGCAGATAATCGCTTCAGGCCACCAGAGCTCTTGAATTGGACAGGCTCTTGGGATGCTACCAAGCCAAGGTATGGATCAAATGGCACCATTCTGGTGAATGCCCAAAGAATTCCTATCCTGGTGTGACCTGTCATGGCAGAGCTAGAAGTTCTGGTTAGAGCATGCTATGGGACTACATTCAATTAAATGACACCAGGGCTGGCTAACACAGGTGCCCAGTTTTGGTGGGTCAGTGCTGTTGGTTCTGCACATGAGATCAAATGCACACGCTCTACCAGATGCCACACAAGAGTTTATTCAAGGGAGCTTCCAAGAGGGTACCCAATGAAAAGTTGGGGAGGAGAAAAAGAAAAAGAGATGGGGGGAGAGAGAAGAGAGAGAAGGACTGCCACATGATACCTCCCCTTAAGAGAACAAGTGGGCATGGATTCATGTAGCCATGCCTAGGGGCGTGCCCTCTGTATGAGTCACACTCTGCTGACCTGATGCCATGTTAGCTTTATCACATGGCCACTACATACCAGGAATTCTTATTTCACCCAGCGTCATGTTGGGTTCACCATGTGGTGTGCCAGGAATCCTTACATCCCACCCTTTTATGTTAATTATAAAAAGAAAACCAGGTTTATGTGTAGGGGTTGGCAGGGGAAAAATGGATTGGACTGGAACAGGGTTGATGGAGCTCAAAGCTGCTTCAAGCTATCTGAGGTCCAAGTCTGTCCCCTCATGGTATTGTATCCTCTGGCATTTGGTCTGCTGGATTTTGTGGCTCATCTCCTGCAGTCTGGGGAGTTTAAGCCATGGAAAGATAAATTCTGATTTTTCTGGAGCTTTGGGGAAAAAAACTATGAGTCAACGAGAGAACCTTGGCAAGTGACACATATAGCACTCTGCTAGGTCTGGGGATGGGAAGAGGTTAAAATGTCTCCTGTTTTTTGTTTACCCTTTGCAGAGGGTAAAATGGCTTCTGGTTCCTTTCTCTTGGTGCTCGAGAGTAGGGGGAATGGTCTGTTTTACCTGTATTGACTCTAAAAATGGTTCCTAGTTGGCAGTCAACTCTTTTCTCATGATAACATGGCTTCTGGGTTTTTCCATTCACCAGAAGCAGAAGCTGGAGCGTTAGTCTGTAAGGGAAGGGGAGGGGCAAAGCGAACACCTTGGAGCTTTTTACTGGTAACCATCTCAACTTCGACTCTGAGAAGCAGGCTGAAATGGAAAACTCAGAAACAAGGGAATTTTAGAGAAATGTGTCTAGTGACATAAGGATTCTGGTTGTCACACACTTGGGGTCCACCTGGGAGACTGGAAGGCTAGACTGGAAGATTGAGCAGATAGCAAGGTGAGCAGAGAGATGGCTAGAGCGGCTGGCAGAGTCTGGATTCAGGTGAAATGTGACTAAAAAATGAAACCTTTTACTTTAGCTAAAAAAAATTCCTTCCCATTAGGGATATGGGGCAGGTTGGCATGGCAGAAATGAGTGATAGGAATATCTCTGGTGGCGTCTGATGAGGCTGGAATTGTTTACTTCTCACCCTGATAATGCAAAGGCTAGAAACAAAGAGAAGTGAGACCCCAAAGTTCCTGTATAACCAAATATGTGGCTCCTGGTGTCCGTGAGGAGATGGACCACCCTGATACTGCTGTGACTACCTGATGACAGTGGTTGGGTTAGGGAAGTCATGGCTCCGGCCATAAGTGGTGGGTATGGAGGAGAGGGAGAGAGGGTAGGTCCCTTTGAGATTTCTCTGAAAATTCCACGCCTTATTTCTTCAGGGCCAGCTGCTGGCAGCCAGGTACCCGTACCCCAACACCTCCCCAGATCAGTGAAGACTGCTTGTATCTCAATGTGTTTGTCCCAGAGGACCTGGTGAGTTTAGAAGCACTTGTGTTGTCTAGTGAATAAAACTTCCTTTAACAATTCTGTTCCCCACCTTCCCTGGGCTCCATTGAACCTGTGCTCCTATAGCATTATCCTTGGAGGCACTAAGATCCCTTTATGAGAGTTAAAGGTGAACAAGGGGGCTCAGAGCTTTCCAGGCAGGATCTTATGTGAGATGTATGAAGATACAGTATTAGGCTCTAACCTTGAACACAGTTCTTTCTGCATCTGCTTAAGAAGCCACTGCTGTCTTGGGGCTGAGGGGCTGGAGGACCACAGCTCATGAGGGAAAAAAAGGGTATGGGGAGTAAGTAGAGCACTAAGCTCTCTACTGAGCCTTGTTCCCACCACTAATCACCTTGCACAGACAGCATCCTTACCTCTGTGAGCCTCCATTTCCCTACCCATGAAACAGGGTACAGTAACACATTAGCAATGACATTACAGACTTCCATGATTAGGCACCTTGAGCCACATATACTTTCTCTTCTCACAATCTGGAAACTTGAAGTCCAAGATCAATAGGCCGATTTCTTCCATTGTCCATCTTCTTGGCCTGCACTTGGAACCTTCTACCAGGATCTTCCATAGACTTCCCCTTGTGTATTCCTATGTACAAGTTTCTTCTCCTTAAAAAAGACTGTTCTTATTGGATCAGAGCATACATATTGGACCACAATCAGGTCTGCATGTAGGATCACTTTCTGAGCTAAGGGGTCAGTATATGAATTTGGAGGATAAAATCCGGCCCATTGTATAAGGTTAAGTGTGTGCCAAGACAGAGTTGGCAAGAGGGCTCAGAGTCTGATTACACACAGTTGCCCCTCATACAATCTCAACTTGAGCCTCTTCCATCTCTCTAACCTCTTCAGGTCTCCAATGCATCAGTACTGGTGTTCTTCCATAATACCATGGAGATGGAAGGCAGTGGAGGACAGCTGACCATTGATGGCTCCATCCTGGCTGCAGTTGGCAACCTCATTGTAGTCACTGCCAATTACAGAGTGGGGGTCTTCGGCTTCCTGAGTTCAGGTGCGCTGCTGGTGTGATGGATAGGCCAATCAGCCTTTCATCACTATAAAAGATACCTGACACAATTTACTTAAAAGAGAAGGTACTCATTTGGGCTCACTATTTTGGAGGCTCTTGTCTTTGGTTGACTGCCAGGACTATGGCAACTCTATGCTGAGTTATGCCAGCATGGTAGCTGGGGTGTCCAAGCACAGCTATACTCCTCATGAACAGAGAGAGAGAGAGACAGAGAGAGAGAGAGAGAGAGAGAGAGAGAGAGAGAGAGAGAGAGAGAGAGAGAGCGCTAGGAAGCTACAGTCTCCTTTGAGAGAGTGAAAAGGTTCTACCATTAGATCATTCCATGGCCAAGCCTTTAGGATACAGGCATTTAGGAACCTTATAGATCTAGACTGGAGCAATTGGGCTGTCCCTCCAAATTGAGAGCTGCTCCCTGCACAAATTCATCTCCATCTTCTCCAAACCACAGAACCTCTCTGCCCCTGCTCTTCCTATAGCCCAGTTAGATACATTTTTGAGATCTTTCAGGGGATGCTGGCCCAGCAACTCTTTGAGAGGAATAATAACAAGTAGCTGCCATTTGTTGAAGCCTTGCTACATGTCTGAGACTGTCCCAGTACATCTCCTATGGTCTGATGTGTTCTGAGTACATGCATTCAAACATAAGTGCATGCATGTGTGTGCTCAAAAGGAAGATTGGAGACCAAGGAGGCTACAGACTTGGTTAGGAAACAGAACTACCACCATGGACCATGGATTCTCTCTCCTTGACTGGCTCTGAGGATGAAAACTCTTCTTCCACAAAGAGGCCATTGGACTTGGTATAAAGACTGTAAATAGAGTGACTACTTCCTCTTTTTATTTCTAATCTCTCTGGGAATCTATTTGTGTTCCTAGTCATACTGTCCATTATCAACTTCCTAGACAGAATAGAGTCCTGTGGCCCAGCACAAACACCCTCTATCTACCCTTCTCTACCTACATATACCTTCATGTAGGGGCAGGTTGGTCACTAGTGGAGAGGATAGGCCCTTGGGATCTGAAGAGCTAAGGCCAGTACCGGCTCTTATTGACAGTTTGATCTTAGACCAACCCTCCCTTTCTCCCAGTGGCTTAGATCCCTCCTCTCTAAAACAGGAATAGTTTCGTTCTTCGTCCAAGGCTACTGCAACAGTTAAGATGGTGTATTCAAGATGTTTTATAAGTCCATGAGTACAGGGATGGAGCGTCTAAGACCTGGGATGCATTAAGAATGGATAGACAGGTAGAAGGCAAGAGGTCCTGAAAGAATGTGAGTAGGTAGGGTGGACTAGGGGGCCACATGGTTTAAGATTTTAAAGCCACAGAAGAGGCACCAGGTGAGTCTGTGAAGCAGGAACAGTTAGCGTAGAGCATCTGAAGGTTGAGAAGATATTAATGAACTGTCCTTGGAGGTTTCCTTTGGCTCCATAAGTTCAGCTGAGAGCCGTGATGTGAATGGAGTCTTCTTTGGTCTCCTGACAGATGCTGGGTGCTAGGAGTTGTGGAGTGTGGAGGTGTGAAATTTTTGTGACAGTGTAAAAAATTATTCATTTGTGAACTTCCTTTTCAGAAGAAAAAAAATCTATTGGTTTTTCTGTCCTCTATTCAAACACAAAGCTGTTTCTCTGGAGCATTAAAGGACATTTGTGGCTTAGCTGACTAAAGCTGGTCCCAGAGAACTGTTTCTTTCCAAACACAGCTAACTTTGACTTAAGACCTCTCTAGACAGCGGAGTGACTTTCAATATGTACTCTGTCCTCAGGGGGATAGGGAATTGGGATTTCAGACCCTTCTGGAGAGAATTCATTTTCACTCATTTTGACCTCTAGTGTAGATGTCTGAGGGAAAGTGATAGAAGCTTCCAGAACACCCACTCTTCTTCTTCCTGATTTACATTAATGCTACTGGTCATTTTGTTAATAAATAAATAAATAAATAAATAAATAAATAAATAAATAAATAAATAAAACCTATCAGCATTAGCAGCTGGAGAGAGTTATACTTCAGAGGGCCTCTCTTCACCAGCCATCCTGCCTGGATTTCCTCACAGAGTTCTTAGGCAGCGCTGAGAACTTCAGGAGAAAGGGCAAGGCTCAGAGAGATGGAAGGGCTTGCCGATCACCCATAGAGAATGGCAGACTAAGCTTAAACTCTGCTCTTGGCTGCTCAGACCACGGCAGTGAGAAATACTGGACCAAAGAGGCTTCTGGGAGGTCCAGAAACTACTCTGGATACCTTGTCCATCAGGGTTCCTCTTCTGCTGTCATTTAGTCAGAGAAGGCTGTCCCTATGACCTCTGACCCCAGATCCCTCATTCAAGAGCTGCTGGATCTCTAGATGGCTCTCTAATACTTGGCCTCCTCACAGATCTGCCCCAAGAGGGAGGGGTTGGAGGGAGGGAGGAGGAACTTGTTTCCTCCACCTTCAGTCTTCATTCTTCTCTTCTGGTAAAGCACCCATCCAGGCTTCTTCGGGTGAGGAAGAGAGAGTGGACAATAGGCCCATAGGCCCTTGGCAGAGCGTAGGAAGAGAGCCTCTGGCCCAGGAGCCTATGGAAGATCATCTGTCACCAGTAACCACACATTGACATGACCTCAGTCACCAGGTACTCTGGACCTCTTAAAGGGTCTTGTGTTTTCTCTAAGCAATAAGACAACAGCCATTACTGCTGTAAAAGATGGAACAGGCCCTGCTAAGGGCATCAGTGGGATATTCCTTGGGCCTTAACATGTTTGATTGTATTTCAGAATAAAAGCATGCCTACTTTGGGGAACAGTTCTGTTGCCTTTACAGGCATTAATTTAGTCATCAGTAGGAGTTAAAAAAGCAGGTTCTACAAGCTTCCCTCCCTACTTTACACATAGAGAGATTCAAAATACATGGTCACTAAGTAGCCTTCCAGGGGTCCTGTTCAGGGCAGGTGTAGGAGCCAGGATTTCATCTAGGCCCACACCATTTGATCTCCCACTGGAGGCCATGGACAGGACTAGGTCCTGCTGGGTCCCTCTATAGTTGCTGAATAAGACTGAATTAACAGATGAAAGCTATTTATGTAATAAAGGGACAAATGTTTGTATACTAGGTGATCCTCTTCAGAATGCTGGGCACGTGGAAGTGTGAGGCTAGATCACAGAAAGAATACACAATACACAACAGCAACATGATGTCCAGAAATAATCTCCTCTGTGAAACCAGTTTCCAGGGCTGGGTTTCTCTCTCTCTCTCTCTCTCTCTCTCTCTCTCTCTCTCTCTCTCTCTCTTTCTCTCTCTCTCTCTCTCTCTCTCTCTCTCTGTGTGTGTGTGTGTGTGTGTGTGTACTCACATACATGTATAAGGATGGAAAGCATTATTCAGGGAAGTGATTCTGGAGTAGAATCCTGAGGGTATGGAAACTTGGATTTGGAAGCTTGGCACAGGAGCATCACAGGTGTGCTGAGCTGGGTAATGCTGGAGCTGACTGGTCAGGAGACAGGCCTGGAGGACTAAAGAGTCAGGAGATTTGACGTGGTAGTAATGAGGAGGCAAGGGCTCTGTAAATCAGCACTTGAACTTTTTACTACTTGCCATAAACGTCTTCATAAGATGTTTGTGGAATTGGATTGACTTTTGAGGCAAAGAGTCCTGATTTCAGTTCCTGCTCAATCTCACATTTGCTTCTTGTATCTAGACATCTGTTTTTTCCTAATGAAAAAGATTTTACTTCTTTACCAATGAAGGCTAAGGTTGAAACCAGAACCCTTATGGCACAGTGGCCTATCATCTCCTGTCTTTGTGTTCCTGGGGAAAGTGTGCATTGGGAGGTGTGTACACTGAAGAGTGTGTGCACTGGGGTTATGGGCATTGGGAGGTATGTGGGATAGGCACTATATACACTGGGAGTACACATTGAGAACTGTGCCCCAGGAGGAGTGACTTTCTGCCTTCAGCAATTCCTGACACAGGGCTGCACTAGAGGAAGTGAGATTTGTCCTTGTTTGATGGAAGTTTTATAAATAACCCCAGGAGTTCCCAGGACTAAAGACCCCAGGACTTCTATGTTAACCCTCATCATGTGGTAGAAAGCTGACACGTGCACAGGAACCCCTCCCACATTTTTCCTGGCAGTACAGGCTATGGATAGATTTCTCTAGACCCACAGGCTTTGTTCATACTCACTCAGCAGCCTGTTCTCTGGACTTCCAGAGGATCAGAGGAAACAAACACACGGATCTTGACAAGAACTTAGGAGCGATCCAAATAAGACCGCAGTGAGGACAGGGTTTACCAATAGCTTCACCAGGCCCAGAACATGGAAAGCATTTGAAGAGAACTGAAAAGCTCCACAGCTGGAAGAGTAGTTTATAGTATTCATGTGCTCTGAGCTGGTGTTCTCTTCAGCTTTGCAAATATTGAGTCAGGCCATCAGCATGTAAGATTTTCCTCCCATTGTCTATCTGGGAATATAGGTTCTTTCTGTTACATTCTTGTGCTATATGGAATCCCCTCCTTCATAGCCAGAGTTGTGATGTCTCATAAAGAACTGTGGGTGGATCTTAAAAGAGATGTGGGCTGTGGACATATCTGTCTGCAAATGACGACAGGAGTCACAGTGTCTATAGTCTTTACTTTTCTAATTGCCATGAGAAAATATCTGACAAAAGCCCTTAAGGAATCAAGAGTTTCCTTTGACTCACATTTTGAAAGCATAATCCACCAATGGTGCCAAGAGCTTGAGAGAACTGGCTACATTGCACCCACCCTCGGGGCACATGGAGGAGTGACCGCTGGTGCTCAGTTCATTTTCTCTTTTTCACTCAGTTCGGGATCTTAATCCATGGACTCATGACCCCCACATTCAGTGTTGGTCTTTCTACCTTAGTTAAGCCAGCCTAGACTCTTGCTCCTGGACGTGACCAGAGACTCTGGTAGTAGGATAGTCTAGAGCATGCCAAGTTAACAGTGTGAAGCATAGCTCTAAGGGCAGAGTCAGAAAAAGACAAGAAGTTTGTGAACTTCAGATAACACCAGATTGAAGCCTACTATTTATGGTCTGTTACTGGAGGACCAGCATGTGGAATAGAGCAATTGGGAGGTCTACTATGGCAACCAAAGAGCAGTGTAGCATCTCAAAAGAGCTAATGAGATGAATGTAGTTTTGTTATTTTATGTGAATGTGTCTATATAATTTAAAATGGTGCTACATCTTCAACAAATAGTTATTATATTCTATGATATAAAAAAGAGATGAGGTTCAGTGGCACACTTCTAAAGCCATAGATATGACCATAAAAAAGTCTGGGATCCCTTCCCTGGCCTGGGATAGCCACTGTTTGAGAGAACCTACAGTAGGATCTGAGCCATTAAGTGGGAATCATCTCCTTCCCTGGGCTGGAGCTGAACATGCATGGCCATTGCTCTGAGCCCCAGTGCTTCACATTGCCCTGTCCAGTGACAGATGAGAAAGCCATTGCTCAAAAAGCAGGCGTGTTTTCAGTCTCCTGGCTAGTCAAACCCAAAGCTCAAAGAAAAGCCAGATTATGTTTGATTCCAAAGCTCAGGTTTTTTTGGTGTCCTCACCTATGTTTATAGCTTATAGTACTGGTCTATGTGGACAAGCTCCCTCAGAGAGCCTTGTCTCTGACTTAGCACTGTTATTGTAAAATCTAAAGCTGTTACGACACACAGGCTAATGACTTGTTTCCTTTTGTAGGCTCTGAAGAAGTAGCTGGTAACTGGGGGCTGCTGGACCAAGTAGCAGCTCTGACCTGGGTGAAGACCCACATTGGAGCATTTGGTGGAGACCCTCAGCGTGTGACCCTGGCATCAGATCGTGGTGGTGCTGATGTGGCCAGCATCCACCTTCTCATCACCCGGGCTACCAAGCTCCAGCTCTTCAGGAGGGCTCTGCTTATGGTGAGTGGTACTGCCTGCCTTCAGTACACCCTCAATGATCTCCCTGATGTTGGCAATGAGCTAGATGCAATTATTGCTATTCTCTTATCCCTTATACTGTTGTGGATCCTGTTCTGGCTGTCATAACAGGTATGTGTGGTCCAGGGGGCTAATAGACTTCCTTACTGCTTTCTATTCATGTGGAAAACTCTACATGACTGGATGTCTCTATTCCTTGAATCTTTATTAGGGTTCAGTGAGGAAAGTTTACTATTAAATGGGCTGCCATGCCTGCTGAGTGCAGATGATGGTGCTACTGCTGTTGTTGATGCTTTTATGATGCTGATGATGACAAGAAAAAAAATGACCCACTTGGCTACATCAAGAGCTGTTCTGTAACTGACTAGCTATTGCTTGCATTGAGCATTTGACTAGTCAGCAACACTGTGCTAGATGATGGAGTGCCATGATAACTTAGACACATCCCAGCTCACAGGAGGCTTGTGGGTTCCAGAGCAAGGGACACATGCACAGATATTTTTAAAGGATCATGGAACATTAAAAAAAAAAGCCCATGACTCGGAAAATAGAAGGTAACAGTGTAAATTACTAGGGCCTTTTCAAATGGAATGTCTTAGCGATAGGCTAAAGGCTGAGCATGCAGTAGCCAGAGGCAGAGCCCTGGTGAGTGTCAGTGTGGGGACAGGGTGCATAGCCTTGACTGACGGGTGCATAACTTAGGCTTTTCCTGTATGTATGGAACCTACCCAGGGGTTTTGCCTGTGCATTTATCCAGTTTCCTGTTTGTCTCCTCTGATAATCCTAGCCATTTTTAAGAGTCTGATCAGTGGCACTAAAGATATTCTCAGTATTGAGTGACCATTAATGCTATCTGATGCTAGAATCCTTATCATCTCATGTAGATTCTCTGTACCTACTAAATGTGAGCCCTGGTACTTTCTTAAATCCAAAGCCACACGAAGGCTATTTTTGCCTCCCTCTGATTTTATCTACTCCAGAACTTCATATTTGCGAAAAGAAGGTGTTCGTGATTTGTATATTTCATGTAGCATACCATGTTTACCAAGAACATGGTTCATTTTACAAAATTCTCTAGCTTTAGATATAAGCGATATTCCATAGTGAGAATAGACCAGTTTCTGTATCCATCCATTCACCTGTTAACAGACATCCATTATTTTGCTTTTGGTTGCAGTGAATGATGCTTCTGGGAACAAGGTTTTTAAAGCAGAGAGGAAATCGGTTTGAGATTCTGTCTTAGAAAGCTTGACTTAGAGCTGAAGGAAGAGAGAATTTAACTAGTAGATATTTCAGGCAAAGAAGTAGTGACCTCCAGTAACCCAAGCTAAGAAAAGATGGAGGTGCTGGGCCAGTGACTCAGTCAATAATTTTCAAAACTTGCGGGAAAATACGTAAAAGTCTAGATTCTGTAATAAGTTGGATGTAGTAGTGTATGAGTATACTCCCAGTGCCAGGGAGGAGGGAGGAGTACTTAGCTCCAGCCTTGAGACTCACTGGCCAGCCTAGCTTACTGGGCAACATCAGACCAGTGAAATGCCCTGTCTCCAATTACAGCATAACACACCAACAGCTAATGAACAGAGCTTAGAGAATGACTCCTAAGGTGTTCCTCTGGCTTCCATTAGTGAATATATACACACGGTAACATGTGCATGCTTGCACACACACACACACACACACACACACACATACAGAGAGAGAGAGAGAGAGAGAGAGAGAGAGAGAGAGAGGACCATTTAAACTAAATCTTAAGCCTAATCCTGCATAGACCTGCCTCTGCCAATAATTTTAGACCAGATACCAGATAACCATACTCCAGTTTCATGTAGTCCTTTTGAGATCCACAAATTTGATTGTGAGGTAGGAGAATGTTACTGCTTGGCCATAACTGATTCTAGACAGTATTATCACTGTCCTTGACAAAGAGAAGAGCCACTGGCCTCTGTGTCTTCCTCTTTGAGCTTCAGGGGATTTCCCATTCCTTGGGCTTTTTCCATACCTGTGTAGATAGTGAATTCACAAAGAACACCTTTTTACCTTTTCAGCCACCCAGTCATCATTTAAAAATAACTTCCAGACTTTTGGGCTCAGAACCAAGACATGTGCTGCCCAAACATCTCCTGCACAGCAGGTGTTCTGATTTCCATGAGTCTCATTGCTTTTAGCCCCAGGTCAGCCTCTCTTACGTGCCTAGTCTTTGGAGAGGAGTGGCTGGTGTGCCCTGTGCTCTAAGGCTCTGAGTGTTGGGCTCAGCATATCTTGTGGTGAGTGGGTGCTGTGCAATGTACACAGGGTACTAGTGTGTGAGTGAGGTAATCTAGTGTTCTCAGGGATCCAGGGATCCTGTAAGCCTGGTCCTTCCTGCTACTTCCCTATGCTTCTTGCCATTGGCTCCACTTTCCTTCACTCTGACTCTTAAAAGTGAATCCACCTAGAAGAGATCTTGGAGCATGAACACTTTCTAATGCTTGAAATTAAAGTCATGTCTTTTGTGCACTAGAATGATCTTGGAAGGGTTCCCCCAGCACCCTGTTGATGGCAGGGCCTTGTTGAGACCTTGAAGATGCTGGGATGCCTTTACTGTGCCCAGAAGGTAGACTTTTCTTTGTGGCGTTTAAAGTGTCTGGGGAATTTCAGAAACAAATGGTAGCACATTTAAAAATAACCCCTCCGTCTGTTTTATGCATTTGGAAACAGCTTTTCCAACCACTCCCAGAAGTCCCTGGGATCGTGTGAGTTTATTTGGATCTGAGCAAACAGAACTGCTTCACTGCATTAGCAGCTCTTAAAGTATTCTTTACCAACAGATGTTTGGGGAAGGAGAGGGAGATGCCAGTTTATTCTTGACTAAGATCTAAGGGCTCTCTGAAAATCTTGGGCTTGGGACTATTTAAACATCCATCAAGAGAAGCTGCTGTGGTGATAATTAATGATCTATATTTAGTGTACTGTTCGTGGCAAAAAAAAAAAAATCACTCTCTTATCTCAGATTCCTTTCACTCACTGGCACAGGGTCTTTATTTTATTTTATAGATAGAGTTAAGAAATCTGAGGCTTAGAGAATTTCAGTGATTTACCAAAAAATGCATACCAAAGAAGGAACTTAATGGCAGATGAAGACCTAGGCCCTGATAAATCATCTGTTTTCCAAGATTATGAGGCCACTCTGGTAACTTGGGGTTTTCCCAGCATTTTAAGATTTTCTAGAAAGTGGTCCATCTATGACCAGGTAGGCCTGAGTTATGATATTCAGACAAAACCCTTTACCTTATATTTTCTTAGTTGTAAAATCAATTATGTTTAATTCTATTGCTCAATATCTCGAGGAGCTGTTGGGCATAAGGCTTCAAAGGCCCTGCACACTCAGGAAACTTAAGCTCCTTATTACATTTTTTCAATCCAAGGGAAGCCACATCCACCCACAAAAGCCCCAGGATAGCTTACTTGCCTGGGGCCAGGTTGGAAAAGAAAGAATGATATAGCTCCACATCTTATAGAGCTGGATCCGGGGCCAGGTTTCCATGGAGGGAGAAGAGGTTCTGTGCTTGACAGTAGGAAAATTTCCCCCACTATTTACTCAAGACTGTTGCTTTCCTGGACAACCTCCCGAATTCAGCTGAATCTGCACCTTTTTCTGCTCCATTCCATGTGATCATGGTTATCACAGATCTTAGAAAGGGGCCTGGTGTGTCAAAACCTCAGAGTTTGTAGATCATGTGTGTTCCAGATAACTATGGAGCTGACACAACATTTTTGTAGTTGACATCATGGGCCAATATCAAAAGATCACACACCCCTGCTGACCTTTCTGTCTCTGCTCAGTGGGCAGTATGTCTGTGTGTCTGTGTGTGGGGGAGCTGTCACTGGAAACTGCTTCCCCTGAAGTCCTAAACCTTCCCTATCTATCTTCCAGTGCAGAGGGAAGTTTTCACCAGCAACAAGATTCCTAGTTATCAGCTTTGAGGAATTTTGCCTAATTTTTTTCAAAATCATTATTTTATGTGTATGAGTATTTTGTCTATGTGTATTTCTGTGCACCAGTGTGTCTGGTGGTGACTGCAGAAATCAGAAGAGGCTATTGTATCTCCCTAGAACTGGAGTTTCAGATAGCTTGAGCTATCATGCAAGTGCTAAAATTTGATTTCAGATCCTCTGGAAGAGCAGCCAGTGCTTTCAACCACTGAGCCATCTCTCCAGCCTCCTGTCTGATTTTGCCAACAAGTATGATTCTAGTTCTATTATGGCTAAGTTATCAGTTTCTTCAGGAATGTATTTATCTTACCCGATTCTTCACACTTAGCATCACCTCTGGCTTGTAGGACACAACCAACACCCAGAACATGGTAAGAGGATGGTGACATGGTGTCACAGACTTGCCTGTGGATGACTTTCACATAGTGGCAGTGTTCTTCTCTATCTGGTCTCGTTCTAAATTGGCCTCATTAGTCTTGAGCTCAGATATTTCTATATGGACGTCAGAACGGCTTTATTGATGTTTGTTTTATTCTAATAATTCTCCTTGGAATTTGAGTATAACATCACAATATTAAATCTATTGATTTTGGGGGTAAATCTACATCATTATGGTTAATGTTGTGTTCAGGAACAAGCTGACTCAAAAATAGCCCTAGCTCTAACTAATTTGAATGTTTTACCTGCTAGGTAAATTCAGTTGTCTAAATCTGTGGATAATGAGTGTCTAGTTTATTTCCATAATGTTGGAGAAATGTCTCAGAGGGAGAAACACAGAGACTCAAAACAGGTCAAACAGAGCTTCTTCCTTTTTTTTTTTTATTTTCAATTTGTAAGATGAGAAGTTGGATGTGTCTGTGGTAATTTGAATAAAAAAAGGCCCCCATAGGCTCAACAGGGAGTGGCATTATTTGAAAGGATTAAAAGGGGGTGGCCTTATTAGAGACAGTGTGTCGCTGAGGGTTCAGCTTTGAGGATTCAGAAGCTCAGGCCATGCCCAGTGTCATATATTCTGTTTGTGCTGCCTGCCAATCCAGATGTGGAACTCTCAGGTCCTCTCCAGCACTATGACTACCCTTGTGCCACCATGCTACCTACTATGCTAATAATGAACTGAACTTCTGAACTGTAAGCCAGACACAATGAAATGATTTCCTTTATAAGAGCTGCTGAGGGCATAGAGTCTCTTCAGAGCACTGAAAATCTTAACGGAGATAACATTCAAGACGCTAGTTTCTTATGGAGGCTTCTCTACCATCTCAATGGCCTACTCATCATTGGTAGGTCTGAGTCTAAGCAATGGAAGGATGTAGGTATCCGAAGACTGGAGATGGAGGGCGGCCCTGTGCATCCACCGCTTGTGATGAAGGTCCTTAGCAGATCTCTTTCCATTATTGTGACTCACTACACTTGTGCTAATGTCCCCTCTCTTTTGATTGTGCTGGCTTTGAATAGTCATCTTGCTCATTACATGCTATATATTAAATTTCCCTGTAAAATCTACCTTGTGGCTATTTTACAAAGTAAATTCCTGACCCCTGCCCTTTGCTTTACTGTTCTAGTGGACTGTGTCTCCGCCTCTGAGCCCTGAGAGGCTGAGTTCATTGCTTTTCACTCTTTATTTTCTGAGATTCACTGTAATTGAAGTAATAAAAATCCCCTCTTACTATTTTATCAGCTGCACCTCAAACATTTTGAAAAATAGAAAATGCCATTTTTCCCTAAGCACTTCCTTTAGTGCACAGTTTTCCCCTTTACTCAAGAATTCTTTAAGAATTTAGATTTGGGTTGCAGAAATGGCTCAGAGGTTAAGAGCATTGGCTACTCTTCTAGAGGTCTGAGTTCAGTTCCCAGCATCCATGTGGTGGCTCACAACCATCTTCTGGCCTACAGGGATACATACATACAGAACACTGTATACATAATAAAATAAATAACCTTTAAAAAAAGAATTTAGATTCATGGAATTTTTTTTCTCATCCTCTGGCAAGGTGACCTCCCAGTCCACCTTTAACAGTTGTTAAGTATATTGTAAAAACAGTATCATTTTAGGTTGTGAACTATCTGCCTTCACCCTGGACTGCTTTTCCTATAGTCATATTATGCAATTGACTCTCCCCTTACATTTCATTTCACTTCAGTGGGCAGCAATCATTTTCCTTGAGTTCATTTTTTGTTCATGAAAAAAATTCCACACATGCATAGAAAATGTCTCATAAATTCACCAATGCATTCCTCTACAGAATCTCTTCCAGACAGGAATCTACCTTCTACAGCCTCCTTTCCAAATAGAATGTGGGCCTGGGATGTGATGGAATCTACCCTTTTTTGTATGCCTTCTTTATTTTTAGGCTATGCACTGTTAGAACTATGTGGCTCATAGGCAATATGATGCTGGAATCTCCAACATCCACCCTCCATCCAGCATCCAGTTGGCCTTTCAAAGGCCCTAGTGAGCAGTTATCACTCTTCTATTTACAGCCTTCCCAAATCTGCCTTTATCCCATAGCCCAGGATAAGCTTTACTGGTTCAGGTCCTGCAGAAACTTCCCTCTGGATGATATTTCTATTGCCCCTCCCCACCCCAAGCCCTTTGGTCTCATGGAGCCTTTTCGCTACAGAATTGCTCAAGCCTGTGGACCTACCCTGGTGGCCTGGTGCCTGGACTATGCCTTCTAAATCTTTGTGCAGCTATCTGTTGTTTCTGTCCCAGTATCCATATAAACAGTCATGACTGTGTGGAAGCTGTTATGTTCCACATATCACCACCATTTCTTCCTCAGAAAGTGAGTCCTTTGTTAGTGGCATCCTTCTCTGTGCCATCAGAGACCTCTGTGGCCACAAGTCTCAGCAGTTAGGTTGAACAGGTGTCCAGATAACATTTGTGGAAAGAAATTCTCAGAAAATTGAGTAGCTCAAGTACCACAAATAAAACGAG
Source organism: Sigmodon hispidus (assembly GCA_004025045.1). Classification (NCBI taxonomy): domain Eukaryota; kingdom Metazoa; phylum Chordata; class Mammalia; order Rodentia; family Cricetidae; genus Sigmodon; species Sigmodon hispidus. Next base: position 93,134 of record PVIH01000368.1, on the reverse strand, counting down.
GATAGTTATCATGGTGATCTCAAGAAATCTTTCCCTTTTGAGTTTTCCTATTTCTACTCACATAATGTGAAAAGGGGACCCTCAGCCACAGCAGTATCTCTTGCTAGACTTTGTACCTGTCATTTCAAATAAACTCATTGAAAACCAAAATCTGTAAACTCCAGAGAGGCATATTCATGCTTCTCAACCCACAAGTCCTTCATCCAACCTTAAATAAGTATGTTTTACTTTAATCAGAAATAAATACATTATTGGGCAAAGTGTAATGCTTCTCCCTTAGAGGTATCCCCCAAGTGCTAACTAAAGTTCCAATCACATTGACCACAACAGAAAACAGCATGGAAGATATGAGCAGACATATCAGGAAGCAGAGATCACGGGCTTACAGCAGAAATCACTGACTTTGTGTGACATTTGTTTCTCACACACTGGCCAGTCTCTTTGAAATGACTTTTGGGAGAGACTTAAGAGATGTAACATGCCTCCTGTGATATGACAATAAGTGAAGGCATGTCAATGTGTGTGCTTTTACCATTTGCAGGATGAGCCCAGGTATGCAGAATGCACATGATGAGTGAGAAATCCCACCTGTATTTCTCTTACTGAGAATCCCTTTGATGAACAGGAAGGAACAAGCCATAGCAATCCCACCTCCCATTCCCACAGGATGTAGGCATGGGACTGGATGGAGGCTTCTCCTTTCTGGGTACCCTGTGAGTTTTCTCTCATTGCTCACAATCATTTATGGTAGCATTCAGCTTCTCCAGCCCTCCTTTTCCAAAAAGGGGTATTCTTATTCATGCAGATGCTAGCCCTTCTTAAAGTAAAATATACAGGATAAATGAATTCTTCAAAACCCTTTAAAAAAAAATCTAGCCATTCTAGTCTATTTGGTCCAACATCCTTTGCATTCCTGGCAGATCCATGGGAACAAGAGCCTCCTTTGGTAACCGTCACTTGTCCCCAGCCCGTTGTAACTGAGACTTCATCCTGTTTCACATTCACTGTTATAGTCTACCCTTCTGCTTGTTTCTCTGCCACCACTGGAAGCCAAGCAGGAAGGCATGCTATTCTATTCATGCCTCTTTCATTCACATTTGAACTCAGCACAGTGGCATCTGCCAATAGGCATGAGGATTGGGGGTTCTAGAACAACACAGGACCCCGGTAGCTGGAAGAGGCCTTTTATGTGAGGAGACAAGAATGTCCATCTCAGAAGCTTGTGCAGTAGCACGGCCTCTTGCTTCTCCTGATTGCCCCTTCACTGACCTACACTTTCCCGTGACTTAGCATGGCTGTACTCCTGTTCACGTGGCTTTGGCGCACCTGAATGCAGAAGGTCCTACTTGGATCAGAGATTTAGGTTCTTCCAGATAGTGTTTTGTGTCACAGGTCCCTTAGGAAGAGAGGAGACATAGCCCAAAGGTCCCACTGGGCCATTAAAGGTCACTCTGCTCCAGGTAGAGGTCATTCTGCAGACCAAAGAAGCCATCCTTTTCATGTTTTTTTTTTCAGATCAGTGCTATCCGCAGAGTCTCAGAGCATTTGAACTGTGAGCTGGAGTTGGTCTCCAGGCACTCTCTTTCAAGAGTGTTCTGACCTACGCACACACTCATACACACACAGCTCTATGAAGCACTACCCCATTACATCATGATCCAAACATGATTGGCTCCATAGTACTGATCATACTCAGGGAGGAATTCCTCTGATCACTATCTAAAAGCAGTCTCTGGGTGACTTCTCTTGGTTCCTTGAAGACTTAAGATGACCAGAGAACTCTGGCTTTTGAAAGTCCCCAGGCGGCAGTCAAAACATTCATCTTTTGTGCACCAGCCAAGGCATTAATCTTCAAAGTACTGGGGCGTGGCAAAGAAGGAGCTCTTGCGTTTGCTGCCATTGTACATTAGGGAGAGAGTCTTCTTCTTCCGATCAAAGGAGCTGGTGTCATCCCCTGTCAGGGATAGATAGGATGCGATGCTTTCCCGGAGACCATAACTGAAAAGGGATTCATCCACTCTGAGCGGGGTTTCTGCTCCCTCTGGATCTTCCTGCAATCTGTGTGTTTAAAGATTCAGACAGAGAAAGTAAAAAAGAAGGATGTTAGACAGAGTAGGTGATAGGGATGAAGAATGTAAAAAGGAAAAGGGAAACAGAAAAAGAGGAGAAGAGGAAGAAGAGGGAGACGGTTAGTCTTTTTCTAGCTGGTTTGAATTCTGGTTCTTGCCTTTGCATGCTGTATGATCTCGGAGCTACTCTTTGGTCTTGTGGCTTAAACTTCCTAGAATAAATGAATATTCTTTATAGTATTTACAAGAAAAGGCCATTTCATTTGTGTCTTGGTCAATTCTGCTCTTTAATTCACTTTCAATTAACTGATGAGACACCTGGGTCCATGTTCAATTAATGTGATGCTCACTGACTACAACCCACAGACACACCTGGAAACTCAATAGCTAGCAATGGAATAGATAGAAAACACTAGTGGAAGTTTTTGTTTGTTTGTTCATTTGGTTTTTTTGCCTCTGTTTCTCAGAGAGAGTGAGTTATCTTAAGATTTAGGTGGAATGTTTAAGCTTTGTAATTAGATTTTAAATATTAAATTTATACCAGATTTATTTGTGTGCTACTACTGTCTTGGATTATAATCATTAGAAAGAGCAGGGTGGTGTATTTCTGTGAAAAACAGTGGTGTTCACATTGAAAATGGACTTAGGAAATATTTGAGGCTCCAGAAAGCTGTAAGCTTCATATGCTATCACACCTGAGGCTGGATTCACAGATTTCAGTCTGCTCTTGCTCATCATGCTCACAGGGGTGTAGGCAGAGTCAGATACTTGCTCATGATTTTCTTATGCTATGATTAGCCCATCTGGTGCTCTTATGTGTTCATGGAAGGCACACATGCATATAAGCACACACTCATGCACCAGTGTGCACACACACACACAAACACACACCTGGATGCCCTCTTCCAGTCAAAGGTCTTCTGGCGCAAGGTGACAGGTGAAGCAGAGGTGGTGCAAGGTGACAAGTGGGCTGTTGAAGCAGGTGTGTTCTGTGCCAGACAGGGTGTGGTGAGCACACAGCATAGACCATCAGCCACCTCTGTGGATGGAAGTAGACAACAGTCAGGGATCCAGGCATGCCATAGATAGTGTGGAGAACAATATCAAGACTGAGAACACTATAGGCCCTTGATTACTAGCATGGGGAAACTGAGGCCAAGATGTTAAAGGGGTAGAAGGTTTGACCAATGTTACTATGTCCTGAAGGATATGAACTCTAGGCTTATACTGGCATGGAAAGAGAGCAGATATGAGATCAGAGTCAACCAATCCTGGGTTGGTGTTACAGCTTTGCTCTAATGGTGAGTCACGTCAAGTATCACTGAGCTTCACTCTCTCCAGTTGCAGAAGGGAGGGAAAGCGATGCCAGAAGAAAACAGCTGGCAAATGCCTGTTTGAGAGCAGAGGTTCCATACAAGGCTGAATTTCATGTAAATGTCCCTGGCTGGGGCAGAGAATGGAGCCAGTTACAGCACAGGATCCTCTGGACACTTCCAGCGCAGGGGGACGAAGCAAGAACAGAAGGAGGGAAGAGGGAAGCAGGAAAGGATGAGAGAGTGAGATGGAGGAGGGGATGGATGAAAAAGGAGAAAACAGTATGATAGCAAGAGGGAGGCAAGACAGGCCCAATGGGCAATGAGAATAAAGAGAGCCTTCTGAACCTGCGCACTCTGCAGCAACAAAACGACAATGAGGAAAAGCCACTGTGCGACCCTCAGCTGGTGTGTCTGGCCTGCATGGCCTCATCTTTCTCAGAGCAGTTGGAAATAATTCCCATGAGTCTCAAGCCTCTCTATACCACGGCATCATGAGAAACACAGATGTTATTATCCTAGACACCTAGGCCTTAGGAATCAGTGCCACCTGACTCAGGACATGGGTCCAAGCTCTGTCCTCAGCTCTGGGGAGATTCAGAGGCCATTCAGACAGCATATCTCTAGCAGGACCCAAGTATCTTGGCCTCTGTCCACTCACCCTTGGACTTTAGAGAGTACCCTACATTCCTGGTGGGCTCTCTTCATCTGATCTGTGAATCTCTGAGGTGTTCTCATAAAACAGAACTGTCTGAGGAGGCACAACAGCCTAGTAGAGAGAGGTAGCCCTACCCCACCCCATTCCTGGTTTCCCCGTGGACATCATGCTAATCCAAAATATCACCCAGGCAGACAAAAGTGTCTGAGTAAGGAGAGAAGGCTTGATTGGATATGCATCTGAGACAGTGACCTGTCGGGACTGGAAATGTTCAAAGGCTTTCAGACGATAAGGCAGGACACAAGGCAGGCATGAAGCTTAGAGATAGTGTAGCTCTACTACATGGCAAAATAAACTCTCAGGGCGTTTTTGCTTTAGTTGAAATCACACGTTGTGTGGCATGGAGTGACATGCCAGTGACAAAGTCACACAGGCAAGTGACATGAGCCAAAGGCTGAGCTGCCCTCACCCAGTTCATCTCACTGAGGCTTTGTCTCAACTTCATGCAGTGAGTAGAACATTCCCATACTTGGAAATATGGAACAAAACACCACAGACACATAAGCAAAAGTCCTGACCCATGAACTTGGAACCAGTGCTGCATGCCAAAAGCAATGCATGGCTTTGAATAGAAAACAGATAACTTTGTCCTGCCTGTTGGATGTTATTCAGCATCTAATTCACCCTGGTCCTAGCAAGTCTGTTATTGATCCCATTTTCCAAGCTGAGAGACAGAAAGCATTTGGGTTCCCAGGACTTCCCCAGTTTGTCAGAGGCTCACCTCTGGCTGTAGCTCTTGGCCCACATGATGGTCAAGAGTGTCTTTCAAGAAGGTAGAAGGCCTGCCCAGCCTTGTTGTCCTCTGGAAGCTCAGGAGGAGGTGGGTATGCCTCACCCAGCAGTATGTGCTCTCCCAGTCATGGGAGCACTAGTGGATGGCATTGGCTTCATGTTTGCTATTGTCTATGCAAAATTTCTGGTCAGCACACTCCTCAGTTGATTGTTACTAAGAGTCAAATACCACAACAACCTTTAGGCTTAGGTAGCTGTAGTCCAGGACTCCCTTCCTCTTTCAGTTTTAGCTAGCTTCTAGCTTTGAGGCCATCACAGAAGTGATACTTGTAATTGTCTCACACCTGTCAGGCTATATTAGACATGACATAGGTCATTGTGTTTAGCCGTCTGAAAGAGGCTCTTCTCGTCACTTTTAGTGAGGGAGAGGTCGATCCTTGCCCAGTATTCCTCACATCCTAGTGTGCATACACATCTACCTCTCCCAGCAGCCACTGCTCAATATTTGCTGTTTCTTAGAGATTAGAGGTATCATCTATGGGCTCCTACTCCTTGAAGTACTCATTATTTCTTCAGCTATTGACCCCAAGCCCTAAAGGGCATTAGTAAGATAGCCAGTGAAAATTCAAGCATCTTGAACCAGGAGATATTAGCAAAGCTAATACAAAGCCATTCTCTCCTCCCTCCCGCTGAGCCGAGAAGGAAGGGGCTGAGCAGAAGCACTTTCCATCCTGTAGGTGGTCATAGCCAGGAGCAGGCTCTCTGTTCAGCACTTTGCACATTCCAGCAATTCTCACCAGACCTGAGACAGGTAGGGGTAATTAACATCCTCTTTGCACAGGGAAAAAGTGAGACTGGAGGAGTTACAGAGCCCCACATGCACAGCATGCCATCCAGCAGTCCATAGGACTCTGGAAACCTGACCAACTGCTAATCCCTCCTGCTCCACAGAGCATAATTCTTACAAGAAGACTCATACTCAGGGCAGTTCTGTCTAATTCCTATCTCTCAGTGGCTGCACTTTATTCCCTCAGGCCTTGCAGTACTTCAGCATCTTGGGGATCCTTGCCAATTAGTCAGCCCCGAAGACATATTTGTCTTCTGGGAGTTTGTTGGCAAACACTGACAAGACCATAGTTAGCTGTTTAGAGTGTTAGGGAGAGAGCAGCTGTGGTGTGCTCTGGAATGGGAAAATGGCTGCTGATTCTACTGTTACAGCTCTGAGGGAAGTGGAGAGAAGTTGACCTTGAATGTGAAAAAGTTTTGACAAGTATCGAAAAGGAAAGGAGACCTATTTCAGAGCAATGTTCCAGAATCACCTTAAGGCAGCAGTTTTCAACCTGTGGGTCATTTGAGGTTGCATATCAAATATTCTTCATATCCGATAGTTACATTATGATTCATAATAGCAGTGAAATTACAGTTATGAGGTAGCAATGAATTAATTCTCTGGTTTGGAGTCATCACACATGAGGAAGTATATGAAAGGGCCGCAGCATTGGGAAGGTTGAGAACCACTGCTCTAAGAAGACAGACACCTTAAGGAGAGACCAAGCATCTACAGTATACGGTCGTGAATACAGAGCATCTGGTGTGTTTTGTCTATGCAGAGAGGACATTCTGCTGGCCAGGCAGCACAGATGGTCTTATTTGACCTGAGGCAATGAACTAGTATGTGACATTGACAGCATGGGTAGGAGACAAATCGCTGTCTTTTCTCAGTGAGCCTCACAACCTACCAAACACTGTCATGCACCAGCACACAGGGCTCACCCCACCAACCCTGGCTGCCTCTTACCAGAATAATGAGTCACCAGGTCCTCAAGGCACTGGAAGGTGAGCCTCGGGGAGATGTAGTACCAGTTGTTGGGCAGGCGAAAGATGCGGTAATGCTTCACCTGCCTGTGTCTTACCGACAGCGAGTAGAAACCTGCAAAGGGACAGATGAGGTCAGGGGTAGCCTAGCATCCCACATAAGGGTGACAGGCTCCCTAATCTACCATCACCTAGGCAAAAAGATGCCCCCTTGGAGTTCTCTGTGTGGCACCTGTGGGCAGCCCCAGCCCATCCTTTAGGTTGCTCCACTATAGAGCTTCTGCATGTGACTTGAGGCTATGGTCCTCTTTTTGCCTTTATGAGGCAAACTCCTATCTGCTGCATTTGATCAGAGCAGATAAAGTCTCAGTGTCCCTTCGCAAATGCGAACTGAGATGTTTTCACTGTTGTGGTCCTCTCCGGCTCCAGTATCCCTAATGTCACCACCACACTATATTCTAGAAAAGGGATCCCATAGATCTTCACCCTGGAGGCTCTATGCTTCTTAATTGAAGCCAGATTTTCTTAGAAACACGGATCAAGTGTCAGTTGGCATGTGTTCTGGGTCACTGAGAAATCTATGAAGAATGTGATTTCTCCTTCAGCACATTGGTAAAAGAGAATTCTCTTGGTAGGTACCATCACACTTGATGGTCCTCAAGTGCAAAGTAAGACCCCTTGGACTTACATCATGTTTGAGTTCCATCTTTTGGCTTTCCTGAAATGGCAGTGAGGTGGGAAGGCACTGCCCGCACTGAGTCTGTGTTGCCAGTAAAGGCCTTGGAAGCCTGTTATTATATAGAGGATGGCAGGGAGGCTTTGGACCTTGAGTGATGTGTCCAGAGTCACCTCACTGGAGTTGGCATCCTTGGATGCAGGCCTCAGCCTCAGCTCCCTGAGCACCTTGAGGGGCATATATATCTAATTCCACTTGAGTCCTGGTTTTGGAATCACCCACTATGTGACTTCTGGACATGTTGACAGGAACTAGAAGCATGGCAAGCAGATGTGCATTGGCAATCAGAAAATAATCAGGACAGTGGGTGCCCCGTGGGAGGGGTTGGCTACCTAGCTCTACCCTCTGCTGGTCTGCCTGAGGATGAGATTAGAGTGATTTGATGAGGTTAGGTGAGCTGTGATGCCCTGGGTTCTCCATCCCTTTGGTCATGTCAACCTTGGATGCTTTGAATGCTGTGTGTGCAGAGACCCCTGAGACCTCTATATGGCTACTGTCTCTATATTACTGTTAGATATGCAGGCTTTGGAGAGAAAGTTGCTCTGGGACATTTATGGCTACATATTACAGTCCCTGACTCCCCGGAACTGAGTGACACTCCCCAGCATCAAGTGTCCCCTGTTACTTAATAGATCCTTGGGGAAAAACAAAAACTACAATACTTCATAGATTCCATGTTTTCTCTCCTTTGAATGAAAAACAGACTGAGAACTTGAATAGGTTTCCTCTATTTAAAAAGGCTACAATCCTAGACAAAGAACTAAGCGCAACCAAATAATGCTGTGAGCAGGAGAAATAGTCCTCCAGGGCGAGGCACAGAAAGTGGTTCTCTAATCCCAGATGGTCAACCCTGGAAACATATATGCAAGTACTGAGCAGGCTTTACATAGGTATTCAGGAATATTTATGTACATACATATCTGTATATATATAATAACAATTACAGAAAAGAGACCATAAATTTGAAAGAGATTAAATGTGAATGAGGGCGTGGTACATGCGAATGTTTGAAGGGAAGAAGTGGCAATTATGCAATTACATTATGATCTTTTAAAAAGGAAACTAAAATTATTTTACCTCCTGGTGGCTATAGCTTTTATTTTGTGAATCATTTTTACCCATTTATATCCCATTATTTTTCTGTGAAGCATCCCTTTACAGGGGTACCCAGGGTTGGAAATAAAGGTGTATGTTGGGTTAGGGTTAGGGTACTGTGAAATGTTTAGTTTCTATGACTTGAAGCACTGAGAGTATACAGACAAGGTTATGAGGACTTTCCCAGATTAACGCCTTGCCAATGGCAGGGGATCCAGGTTGAAAGACAAGAGGCAGAAATTCAATGGGGCCCCTGCTTGGAGGGTTTCATGACTATGGCTTTGTTATTTCTCTTTTTACTGACACAGGAAATCAGAATGATAAAGATCTCTGTGAGTTTACAAGCTCACACCTGCTTGCCCTTATTCTCTGAGTTGCCCCATTTTATCCCAGTTTAGACAAAGGTAACTGCTGCTGAGGGCCTGTGCACAGAGAGAATACCACATCTACTCCACTTGACTCACACCACAACTTCACAGATGAGCACAGAGTTCAGAGAGGTAAACAGCTGGCCCAGGAACAGAGCTAGTGAGCATAGGCCAGGCCCAAACTGATGCCCTAGTCTGTGCATCAACATGCTGCCCAGGTCTACCATTCCCATGTTCTCAGTTGATGGAACTGCCCCATCCCTGTCTCCCTGCTTTCATGGTGGGTATGACAGCAGGCCAGTGACCACAGGACCCGCTCTATCATTGTGCCTGTGGGAGAAGGGGAACAGATCCACAGCAAGGCAGCTGAGAGATAATGTGCTATGCGGCCTGCAGGGAAAAAATGGCTCACCTTTCTTTGTTTCACTTTCTCGGATCATGAAGGAACCAATCTTTGTGTCTGGCAATTGGAGCAGCTCCTCAGCCTTGTCCCTGCCCAGTCCTTCAAACAGCCAGCTAGGAATAAAGAGGACAGTTTAAGAGGCCACCAGAAATCAAGACTGACTAACACAAAGCTGCCAGAATTTCCCTGATGCGAGAAATCAACTGTTGTTTCATTCATTCACTCACTCATTCTGTGGTCTTTCAAATGATGCACTCTGGGTAGCTATTTGTGCCCAGTGTTCGGTAAGGAATGACTAGGAATATATGTTATATATGATATTTCTTGGCCTGTATCTCAGCACTGACTGGAGCAGGCACTGACTATGTTATATCAGGTTTGTACACTGTGTGGCGCTCTCCTGGGCTGGACAGTTTTGTACGACCTCTATACTCTGCCAAAGCAACACTCCCAGCATTGTGCTGTCCTGTTCCTTTTTGGTGTCTAGGGCATTGCACTGTAGGTTTAGAAATGACAAAGTGGACACGGGAGAGAAGTGAGCAAGTGGCACTGTCCTGCTGCTGCTTTTCCCGTTCAGCATGATTGCCGTTACATGTCTGTATGCTTCCTATTGTTTTCACTTAATGGTGAGAATGAGTAACTGCTACACCACAGTGGCCCAATACAGGTGTCCACAGGGCAGGGACATACGGGTGCTCACAGAACTCTCCGGACCAGAGCAATCTAGGTCCAAACTCAGTGGCATCCTCTTACTTTTCACATTGGGCTCTGAAAGCTGTCTGCTGAGAAGGACATATATTGTTAGTAGGTGGTCAGCATATACATCACTCTAATGGGTACTGTATTTTAGAGAAAGGATATTGGCTGTTAATCCCCAGGTCTATCTAACTCCGGCAATGAAGAACTGTAACATTTCCGTATTGCTGTCTGCATCATTCACCAAGGCACACACAGGCTGGGGTGGAAGTAGGCAGGCTGAGCATCCCTCAGCACTGCGGTTCAGGACACCACAGGTACAGAAGTGGCTCCATTTACCCATGGGCTCAGCACCATGACCACTTTCCTTGCTAGAACCATAGTACGTTGTACTAATACATGATGTATTTGTTTCAGTGTATGTGCAAACATTTACATGCACAAGTCCTTCTCAAAATCCTGTGTACAACTGTGAAAATAAAACAATAAGTATAGCCATGTAGGGATATTAATTATTTTTAGTATATTGCTAATGTATTAAGACTATAAAGGCAAACCCCCTCCCCTACTAAATCTCCTAAACAGGCAAGACTTCCCCCTCTGGCACAAAAGAAGAGCCTGAGGACCACATTGATTAAGTACTTTATCCAAGTTATCATCACTAGTTGAGAGAGCAAAATAGTGCATTCTGGGGGGTTACGCAATCCCTTGGCCATCTACTGCACTTTCTTTGTTTTAGTTCTGTGTTTTGGGACCTGCTATCACATCTGTGAGTTGGGCTGCCTGATAAGGACAGGATTATGTTAGTCATCTGGGATCCCACATCTCAGCTCCTACACTTGTCCTGTGCCCTCAATGTATAGGAGCATGTTAATGTGTGTTCTTTAGGAACTAGCAAGCATGGCAGAGCTCCTGATTTATACATAATGTCTAACTCCAATCTCTTTTGGACATGACTACCAGAGGAACCACCTCTGTTCGCCTTCCCCAATTCGAGCACAAGCGATTAAGATCACCAACAGTGGAATCGAGAGCTCGAACATCATCTTCCCAGGGTGAGACCGTGGCATTAGTCAGATTCTTTACCACTTGAACAGTGGCATCTACTTGCTTCCCATCTCCTCGCTGCTGTGTGTGTTTGGGCTGAGGTTTGGCCCTGGTATCTTGACAGAGGAGGAGCCCATGGTCTGGCAAAGCAAAGCCATATTCTCAAGTCCCTTTCATAGCAGAAGAGAAGCCCAGGTGTGAGTTTGGTAGTGACCAAAGCCTATTGAAGCCTCCTTGGGGGCTGTGAGGCCCTGCTTGGCTGCAGAAGCGAACAGTGTGCTGGCTGCTTTTAGTCAGCCGATGTTATACAAGTGGGCTTCCTGCACTGCCTAGCACCCACCCCATTCTACTGAAAACCTCTGCTTCAGCAGTGTGATTCTGTACTGTTGCCCCCACGCTCCTACACTGTGACACACTGTGACTTTTATGGACCAACTGAGGATACACACAGAGCTAAGAAACTTATCCATAATCTCATAATCTCATGGAAGTGACAGAGGCAAGATTTGAATCCACAAAGATTGACTTTTAGTCAATGAACCAAGGTGCTTCCTATACCAATATATCACATACCTGAGTGCTCCAACTTGGAGCATTCAGGTATGTGATAGGAATACCGTGTCTGAGCAAGAGGGTCCAACTTGCTTCATTTCACTGCTCAGGAATCAAGTCCCAGAAAGTGAGAAGCATTAGCCCTGAGCTGAGGTGTAAGCATCACCCACCCCTCAAGCAATGTCTTCTTCCCACTATACAGTGCTGGAGCCCTACTTTATCACCTGAGTCATCCACACACATCATGACTGAACCATAGCATTCAGAGCTATACTTACCCATGGTACACTCTGGCCACACACATTCCTGGGATATAACTTTCCCGGCCAGTGCTGAGAGAAATGGCTTTCCACCAACCCCCTTCACTGTTAGGACAAAGCAGAGAGGAGAATGTGTATGGGTGAGAGGCAAAATCAAAGATATATGGTCATCAGACTCTCATGGCAATAGGAAACATTCTTTTTCAAAATCTTTTATCACTCAGGCCTGCCTTTTTCCAATTAAAATGGTAGGTTTCTTGTATGCTTGTATGTATGTACATAGGTATGTCATGATATGTTGTATGTGTCGTGTGTGTGCATATAGAGGCCAGAAGTGAACTTTGAATGACATTTCTAGAAATACTGTCTACCTTTCTTAAAATTTTCAACTTCATGTTTACATTTCTCCTCTGTGTGTGTGTGTGTATGTGTGTGTATGTATGTGCGTGTGTATGTATGTGTGTGTGTATGTGTATGTGTGTGTGTGTGTGTTTGTATGTGTGTGTATATGTGTGTATGTGTATATGTGTATATGTGTGTGTATGTGTGTGTGCATGTGTGTATGTGTGTGTATGTGTGTAATGTGTGAGTATGTGTGTGTGTATATGTGTGTATGTGTGTGTGTATGTGTGAGTATGTGTGTCTGTATATGTGTGTATGTGTTTGTGTGTGTATGTGTGAGTATGTGTGTATGTGTGTGTGTATGTGTGCATGTGTGTGTATGTGTGTGTATGTGTGTGTATGTGTGTGTATGTGTGTAATGTGTGAGTATGTGTGTGTATATGTGTGAGTATGTGTGTGTGTGAGTATGTGTGTATATGTGTGTGTATGTGTGTGTATATGTGTGTGTATGTGTGTATGTGTGAGTATGTGTATATGTATGAGTATGTGTTTACGTGTGTGTATGTGTGAGTATGTGTGTATGTGTGTGTGTATGTGTATGTGTGTGTGCATGTGTGTGTATATGTGTGTATGTGTTTGTGTGTGTGTATGTGTGTGCATGTGTGTGTGTGTGTGTGTGAATTTGTACCTGTGAATGATGTGAGTATAGGAACATATGCTTACCACAGCATGCATGTAGGAATCAGAGAACAGGTCTATTTACTTCATTTCTTCCTTTCATAATTACATGGGTCCGAGGAATGTAATACTGCTCATCAGGCTTTGGCAGCAGGTACCTTTACGTGATGCTGAGCTGTCTTGCTGACCCCAACCTAGTCTTTAGAGATCCCCCCTATCTCTCTTGCTTGGAAGTTGCTAAGTGAGTTAAGAGGGCCGGCCAACAAGGCCTGTCTTCTCTTCTCAGTACTCACATTACAGGTATGTGCTCTCAAGCCCAGCTTTTTTATTTGGGTTCTAAGAAGTTGACTTTGGGTCCTTATATTTACATGGCAAGCATTTTACCAATAGAGCTATCTCCCCAGCCTAAAATTTAGATTTTAAAGCCTGTGTAGCCAGCAGACATCCGTCACTGAAAGCCACCAGGGAAACTTGTTCACATACTGATTGTGCCAGCCCTGAGGGACCAATAGTTCATTTCCTCAACTGATATGCACTATTGAAGGGTTTCAAAAACAAAAGCTTCCTGTACAGGTCTATTCGCTCAAGTATAACCAAACATCCGTTTGCGTGTCTCGATGAATGATACTGTAAACCAAAGGTCTAGTTTACGCTACAGGCTGTTCAAATCATACTTTAAAGATGCTGACAGGGATGAAGGGGCTGCTGTTAGCGCCTACAGTGTTTTCAGCCCGCCCCCTTCTCCTTCCCAGCATGCCCTAGTGAATACATCATCCTGCATATTCAGAGATCATGAGCTTATCAGGGGAATGTTAAGGAGTTCAGATTTATTTGGCAAAGAGGAGCCTGCTTTTAAAGAGCAGGTTGCATCAGGGACCAAATTTCTCACCTCACAGTAGGATCAGGACCTGTGTATAACTAGACAACTGACCTTATCTGAAAATCTGATGATATTCATCGTGGTTGGGGTATATACATGTTTTGAGAGGCTCACTCACTCAGAAATCACACGCAATTTCTCTCCTCTCCGGAATATCGGGGGGCTGATGTCAGGGGATGGGTAGTCATTCAGCACAGCCAGGAAGTCGCTCTCAAGTCCTAGGAAGCAAAGTGGAGGGTTTTTGACTGATCAGGCACAGGAGGCAACTGGGAATAAGGAGAGATGGAGCTGCTGGGTCTTTTCCTCTGAGCAGTGGTTATCAAGCTGTGGGTCAAGACCCATTTGGGAGTCCCACATCAGATATCTTGCGTATCAGATATTTACATTATAATTCATAATAGTAACAAAATCATAGTTATGAAGTAGTAATGAAATAATTTTATGGTTGGGGGGTCACTGCAGCATGAGGAACTGTATTAAAGGGTCGTAGCATTAGGAAGCCTGAGATCCACTGCTCTGGAACTTCTTAGCTTGGACTTGTGAAACTCTACTTTCACCCACCCAGCATTTTAGGCCTCATCTCCATGGAGATGGTGGTAAGACAGGCCTTCAAGCCTCTGACAGCTACAGAACATGCTCTTGCTACAGACTCATCTTGGCCACAGTGTTCCCATCTAAAAAGCCGGGTCCAGAGACCTAAAAGCTAGAGTCACACCATCTGGCTTTATTTCAGGATCTGCTCTGTGTCTTCAAGCCTCAATGTTTCCATCTTGAAAATGAGGTGACAGATGGAAGAATGCTTGCCCCAGGAGGCTATGAAAAGAAAGACTCCTTCTTAGAGGGATTCACGTGGCCCTACTGCTACTTGAGGCAGTTAATGGGTTGCTGTGGAGAGGGGGTCATTCCCCTCGATGATATGGCCACTGAGAAGTCACCCAAACTCCAGTAACTATTCCCCGATCTGTGCTCACACAAATGGTCCTACTTACAATGGGTGAATCACAATAAACAAACAAGCAAGTAAGAGAGGTACTAATTGGAAAGAAGGTGTCCAACAGAAGGATGGACAAGAGAGTGGTAAGAGGAACCTGATCAAAATATACCACATACATGTATAATTGTGATTTTAAAAACCCTTAGTACTATTTTTTCAGGTGCCCTCCCTAGGCCCCATGGGTCCCATATCTGTCGCATTTGTGGAAGAGGATTGGGTTAATCAATTGGGAGTCTCCTCCAGGACCAGGGCTCAGGCTGTGGGTTTTAAGGATCCCTTTTTTGCTTGGAGTGGTTGGGCACTATGTTAGCCATCCAATCAGTAGGGTTTTAAGTGGCATGGAGATGGTGAATGTTGTAGGTACATTAAAATTTCAAATTTTAACTTGACATCTGAGACTCTTCATGACCTAAATTCTGCCTCCTCTCTAATAAGGGCTCACACATGTATAAAATTTTAATGACATTTTGCGAAGGGAAGTATATATGCTATTTGGTTCATGTGAGTCCGGCCAGCTACAGAGAGGCAGTGATAAGATGTGAATCTCCTTCCTGATGCCCAGCAACGTTTGTCCCCATCCTTAGTGATTTTTCATAACTCATAAACATTGATTCAGGATAGTGTGTTGCGTTCTCTCCAGGGAAACAGCACACTTACAAAGCAGCAAACATAGTTACCACTGTACCTGCTGGCTGGCCTTCAGAATCCACACTTCCGGGGTTACATCTTATACTCAGGCATCTAGTGGCTCTTTATTGAGCCCCAATCCTGAGCCATCCTCAACCTGCTTTATAAAGGGCCACATGAGTCCCAGGATCACATGAGACATTGCTCGTGCCTGGCCTGAGAATGTTCAGTAGAACCCCAATCCTAGCTGTGCAGTCTGGGTCCATAATAAGTCTCTTTCTGTGATATAGTCACCTGTAACTGTCATTCCGGCTCTGACCTCTCACAGCTGCAAGTCAGTTGTACGGGCCAACTTTTAAATCTCTTAGGCAGACTGTGCCAAAAACTGAGACTGAACACGAGGCTGACTGAGGAAGATGAATGAAGCTTCCAGGAAAGGGACTACCCACCAATCGGTGGATGAATCAGAAATCAGTTATCGTGGCGGAATAGCACACGCACGTGTGTTGCTCATTTAGGGAAACTGAGTCATGGGCAATAAACTATGTCAAAGGTTGCAAGAGGAAACTAAAAGTGAGTGTCCTAATGAGTCATTGGAGAAAATTAAGGGCTCCCAAGAAACAGTTCTGTCAGACCTGAAAGGTTGGCTCAGTGAGACTTGCTGGCCTGAGCCTGTGGGGGAACGACCCCCACACTCCGCCTTAACAAATTTTTAAAAAGAAGTTCTTCCCTGTGTGACCCAGATGCCATCCCCAGAAATTAGAAGCAGCACTCAAGTAGAATTGGGTTTGAAACCAGAGGTCCTGAACCTGATAAGGAGCAGAGTCAGCCTCTGAGGCATAAAGCCTGTGTAAACTTGGAGGCCATCTATAAGTTAAACAAAGTGTAAGTACAGAATGAGGCACAGGTCAACAGGGAAGACTGGGCTATGAGTGTGGGGTGGGAAAAATCTTCCCTGAGGGTCTACCCAGCTGCCAGAGCTAGCTGTACCGAGTCTGGGTACCTGACAGAAGGGATGTTACCTGTCATGTCTAGCCCCACCAAGGGTTTTCTATTCTGTAACCATGATGGGCAAAAACTGTCTTGAATATTTTTCTGGCCTCATGTATTCAAATATGAAACAGTCACTTATTCACTTGAGTGCCTTAGCTGAGGGTGACAGGCCTTTCTCAGGCTTGTCTTACTTCTCAGACCCCAGAGCCTCTCCAGGTGCTGTCCCTCTGCCCAGACCCACTGGCTCTCTGCTCACACCTACCACTTCTCGGCACCAGCCTGTAGAAGAGGATGATGCTCTGCTATCCTTTACCCAAGGTTTTCCTTTGAAGCAAAGTCTCAAAGTTGCCCTGGCACATTTATGTGATAACAGAGGGATATGACATGGCTGTACGCTCAGAGAGGACCAACCACTTGGGTATTGAGCATCATGTAGCCCTGGGTCCAGCCTGGAGCCTGCCACTTAAAGAATACTATAGGTGTGTGTGTGTGTGTGTGTGTGTGTGTGTGTGTGTGTGTGTAAACCAACAAGGACACTCTTTCACGGGGTCATCTGTGTTATGTCTCCAGAGTATTCCAGGCAGAGAAGTACTGATTGGTATATCTGCTCATGAAAAACAGGGTTGAGATGACTCCTGGAATATATTATCTATGACAAGAATAGAATGTTGAAATAGAGCCTTGACCACCAAGGTATTTGTGGTTTGATGTGGTCACAGTGTACACTCAAGGATAAAACTGTGAAGCATTACAAAGGCATCTTTTATAATGTCAGAAAGAAAATGGAACAGAAATAAACAAAACAGAAAAGCATATTGTGACAGCAAGAGTTCCAGCAAGGAGGGATGGTGCTCAGGGGTGTTACAGTTTGTGGTAGAAAAGGCAGTTTCTTGTGGAGCTTCCTCAACAATATTGCTTTCACAATAATGATAGTGAAATAGCATCAGGACAGCCTTACACTTAGACCTTCTGCCTAAAGGTCCTCTTGGGAATGTCATATGTGTCCCCAACCCCTTATCACCAGAGACAGAACACCAAAGGATAAATCACTAGAAGTCGCACAGCCTGATATAAACCTCCTGGGAAACAGGCCGACCACTGTGAGCAAATTCGGTTGCACAGCTTTCTTGGTCTCCCATGAGCTCTGATCCCCACAGGGAAATAATATCGAGGGTAGGGTATGTGTTTTCTCTTCAAGGCATCACCAAGCCTACTCAGAGCCCTTGCTTTATGGAAAGATGAATATTATTATTTTTAAAAAGACTAAATTTTTTGGCAAACTTATGCAGACATTTTGACCCAACTTTAAGCTACCTGTTTAGATAGACATATACATGTAGCATCTAGTCTTCTAAAAACAAAATGCATTAGGACTTTACCTTATGCACAAAGTGGATTTTGATTCTTTTTCCAGAGAGTTGAAAGTTTAGATCCAACCAGAAAATGAGTGGGACTGAAGGAGAGGGCTGAGGAAGGAGGGCATGATTAGGGTCAGATTCACAGCACAAACATGTGCTGGCCATGAGAAGCCCAGAGCATTTGAAGTGAGCTGGACTAATCCACATGCCACCACTTCAGAGCTCTGGAATTTGAAGAAAAGCGTTTTAACAAATCAGGGCTTGACTTCTTCCCATATAAAAATGGAAAATATCAAAATCTTCCTTGTGGTGGATGATGCAAACCAGGTCTCTGTGACTCACAGGTTATTCCCACACACAGGACAAGCATACTCTTTCACAATCAAGACCTGTTTCAGTCAGATGATGTGAGTATGTCTTACTACCTTTGGCCCAGCTAAACACAAACTCCACTTGGTACAATAGAAAAAGAAGCACATTTGGAATACCAAATATTTGCTGATACCTGAGGAATAAGTAGAAGCGAAGAACGAGATATACAAATATATCATGTAATGAAGAGCACTGAAGTAGAAAGGAACCCAGACAGAGCTTACTGGACCCATACCTTACGTAGGCCATGAAAAACAGGCCTTTGAGGTATAATTATTTGTTAGCACGTCATAACAGTTTCTTTTCTCATGGTACTTGTTTAGATAGACATACTCATGCTCAGTGGCCACACTGGCAGCTGTGGCAGAAGCTCTAGCCACCCTTCCTTCTCAGTTCTATCAAGCCTGATGCTCTAATTTAGAGGAAGGGAAAGGCAGAGCTGGAGAGAATTAATGACACGTCCAGGGAACAGAACGAGACTGCAGGTCTACGGTTACTTCATGCCCTGGATGCCTTGTGTCCAGGATCTTGTCAGTCAACACTCTATTCTCCACAGATAAAGCCCAGATTCAAGGGAGCCTTCCCAGCTGGTACAGACAGCTCTTGTGGTGAGTAGGTACAGGGCTAACCGGTTAAATTTTTTCAACTTCTGCTTTTACACTCTCTTGAGTCATCTCCAAATTCAGTGGCTCCTACAAGGTCACCACTAGGCCAGACTTTCAGTAACTATGTCAGGAACCATCACAGGAACAAATGCAGTCAGATGGAGTGATGGATCCGTGTGGAGGAAGGCCTACCAAGTTCTGCTGATAGGGGTAAGCCAGGCCTGTGGGTTCTAACATCTACAGGCATGGATTTGACAGGGTAGTTACTTGTATTCTAGGACACTCATTAAGTGTAAAGTGACTTAAAAGTTAAATTCAAAGCCATCTCTGGTTCCAGGAGTGGTTTAGTGATATAGAAATGAAGACCTAGGCCAGGATCTGACCAGTGCTTTATTTATGAGATCTCTCACAATGGCACAAGAGTGTCCCTGTCTTTACATCTGATTACCGGGCATAGTGCCTCACCCTAGGCACATACTCTCTATCACAGTCTTCCCTGGAATATGATGAGCAATAAGAGGTACACTGGGCACTACACTCAGGCCATCCCATTGATGGACCTCATTTTCCCTGATGAACTGGAGGGCTTTAAGACTCATTTAACCTGCCCAGCCCCAGTTTCTTCAACTGCAAATTGAAGAGGAAGATTGTGATGATGTGGTTAGGCTATTATAAGAATTAAGATACACTATGAAGGAATTTACATGTGGTATGCTAGTCTTATGTGAGTTCCATACACCCCCCTCCACACACACACACACACTTTGATTATTCCTGTCATAAAAATGAGAACTAAAAGACATCAATGATGAGCTGGTCAATTACTTTTTTTTTTTTAAGGTGTACTAGGTGCATAGTCAGGACTATCCTGGGATCTGCCAGCTTTAGGGGCTTACAACTGAACAGGGTCTGGTAGGAGATACAGCTCGCTGTTCTTATCTACCTTCCACGCATCATCACAGTTCTGCTGTGTCTTGAGGTCTCTCTGTTTTCTTCCTTCCCTTGCCTTCATCAGTTCTTTTTGTCATGAGTAGAGTATCTGCAATGTAAATGCATGTGGGAAGGGTGTAATTTCCACCCTGGCACAGTGGGTTCTGAGCATAGCTAGTTTGCATGATCAACTCTGATGTGAGATGTCTGTCACTGTAAGTTCATAGGGAAGAAACATCGGTGGAGCCAGGGGCCAGGGGGTGGGGGGGGGTTAACAAAGCAGAGTAAACTGTGTTTACCAGGTGGAAATATGTATTTCCCCAACATCCTGGGAGCCCCTCCCCCCATTTTACTTAGCTCTGTGTTGTACCCAAGTGGCCCAGGGGAGGTGTCTGAAGTTTGCATGAACTGGAAAATTTCACTATAGAGTTCCCAGTTCCACTGCTTTTACACTTGAGTGTTGTTCACACTTGAAGGGTGCTCACACTTGAAAGAAGCCCATGTTTGAGAGATGACCACGTAGCTAGAGGTCATCCTACTGAGGTAGCTGTCCTTAAGTGGAACTTCAAGTATTCCCACCATCACTACCAGATCACCGCTCTTCGCCCTACTATGACGGTAAGGGATCATGGCAAAGTCCCCGATGGAAGGCTGAGGATGTCCCAATGTTACACAGCTTCTAAATGATACCACTTGAGACTCCAGGGGGTATTTTGACTCTGAAATGTGCATTCTTCCTACCAAAGATGACCACCTCTTTTATGTCACTAGTTCCTAGGAGTCACACTGTAAAGAATATTCTAGAAAGCTTAATTTAGAAGAAAACATACCATAAAGCCATATACCTAGGCAATCATTGTCCTGGCTTAAAGAAGGAACTTCCAAAAACCAAGCGAATTCTTTTGTCTTGAGCTCCCTAGGGCAGAACTAGGGTTTTTCCTGCCTTGAGCTCTTGGTCACCCTGGCTACAAAAGGAAGCTGTATCCACAGCTGGCCTGAAACATCAGCAGTCTAGGCACTGCCTGATGGGAGCCTATTAGAATAGCAGCAACCTGGCACCTTCTCCTGTATTCAAATGCGTACATTTAAGAAAAAGGAAATCAAGAGGGGCCTGACAACACAGAAAGCTTTTCAGGGTGGGGCACTAAGGCAGCCCGTCAAATGCTGGATGATGTCTAGATTACATCCTGGTACAGACCTGGGAAATTCTTCTGACCAGCAGCCAGAGGGAAGACCCCTGAACCTCCTTTTGAGAGGAGACCTCCTGCCCACACAATGAAAAAAAGTAAAAAGTTACTGGCAAGTTGCATTTAAAAAAAAAAAAAAAAAAAAAAAAAAAAAAAAAAAAAAAAAAAAAAAAAAAAAAAAAAAAAAAAAAAAAAAAAAAAAAAAAAAAAAAAAAAAAAAAAAAAAAAAAAAAAAAAAAAAAAAAAAAAAAAAAAAAAAAAAAGCAAATGGGCAAGTCTTTGGAGCTTGATGTTTTTGTGAGGCTTGCTCAAGCATACTGGTCCTTCTGCCCCAGGCTGTGAAGTGGCTGCTCACCAATGGATCTGGAGGAAGTTACATCATACTACCCGTTCCCTGGTGCATGTATGGCCAGGAATTGGTTAGAAAATTATACTATACTCTAGGGAGTATAGAAAAGAGACAAGCTGTGCCATTGTGCATGGGTTTTTGATGAGTGCGTAGTGCAACCCATCTTGAAATGTGTGTGGGAGATAGAAGACAAGCGCTCTGTCCACCATATCTATCCAGGCCTGGAACCATTCTTGCCGTTTTCTCCTTTAGGAAGGAAAGTGCTAGGGTTGAAAATCAAGAGTCCCAAGGAGTGCCCCCTGCATCTGACTTGAAAGGGTATTGGTCATCGGAAGGACAATCAGGTTATAGCATAAGCAGCTTCTTGGCTCTGTTTTGGAGAAAGCAAGCAGCTCCGTTGTTAAGGGCCCACAGGTGCCATGGAACAAATAGTAGCCAGCAACAGGACAGCACCTCTTTTGTGTGAAGCCCTCGCTGGGCAAGCAGGATGGTTATCTGAGCCCTGTGAACTCTGCCTAGTGCGGTGCTACAGGGCACAGGGAGAGACACCGTCATCTTCTAGATGAACGCAATCTTGAGTGTGATGATAAGAGGTGAGAGGAAGAAATGTCCTGTGGCATCCCTGGACTCACCTTGCAAACACTGCTGGATACCTCCCTTCCGACTTCCTACAGGGCCTCCACATAGTATCTCTCACTAGCACGAGTAAAATTTTTGAGAGAGTTGAGGGTGTTAGATAAGACACATGGCTGACCCTACGCCTCAGCTGATGCCTTCCTTCTTCTCACATATCTTCTATGACTCTTTGACGCTCTGGAAGGCTGGGAAAACCTTGCTTCTTGATATATAGTTGACTTTGGCCACCTTGATTAACCCACAGCCCTAATTCTCTTCTAGAATTCTGCCCTATTACAGCCTTCCTTAGACAGATTTCTTTATCTGCAGTGGGACACCACAGAGACAGTGTCTAGATTAGTAAAGGGGCCCTGACCACATAGCCCTCCCCCCTAGGTTAACTGGGGCAGCATAGAATTTCTCATGGACTGATCAGTATAATGACCAAAAGTCTGTCTTTCAGAATCAGATGGTCTTGAGTTGGGTCTCTATGAATAGCTAATGATACACCCTGCATTCCTTTTGTGAGTCTCCATTTTGCCAGTCATAAAATTAAAGGAAGGAGCCCACTGATCTCAGAGTTCTCTTTCAAAATGTCAACATTTTCGAACTGCCAAGTATCCAACCCTTTCAAATGTTCATTATTAAAAACTTCAACTGCAAAGTGAGGGACCGGTACCCATCGCCCAGTTTCAACAGGTATCTTTGTCTGCCATTGTCCAGGCTTTCCAATGAGCTACTGCAAGAGTCAGTTAACTACATCTTCAGAGAAGTCAGACTTACCCTCTGCACTGGGTAATGGTCTCTCCAGAGGTGGAGGTGCGGATTTCATGCTGTTTCCCATCTCTCTCTCTCCTGGGGCTGTGGAAGGTCCTGGAAGCCTGCAGCACAAGAGACACACACGTAGAGTGAAGCGCGCCCAGAGCTCCCTGAGTGGAGAATGACCTAGTTCAGAGCTCATGGTACATCGTTTCTCAGGCCGCCAGCTTCTTGAAAGGCGGCTGTTTTTCATGTCAAGATGCGATGCCTGAGTGTTGGTTACAGAGACACAGCTCAAATTCTTTTATCAAGAGAATGACAGAAAAAAAAACCACAGAGAAGGAAGTTGCAAGCAAGTTCTGTTGGTGGCAAAAGTTTCCATTCCTCCAAACCATTGCTGAGGAGAGAAGGGGGTGCTGGAGAAACTGAACAGTGTTTTAGGTAGCCCCAGAGAAACTGTGCTCACAGACACTAGCCAACAATTCAGGCACACCACACTTGGGAGCTGGAAGGCTTCACAGCCTAAAGGAGCAGGGCCAGGCCTTTTGGTTTGAACTTCTACACCTCGGTTAACAAAGGATGGCAAAGGGCGACTTCACGCCCCACCCTTTACTTGGTTGGTGTTTGCTTTCTATGCGGCTGAGCATAATCAGCTCTATTGTATGTAGCCTTGATCATAGCAAAGCCCTGTGTCCTTAAGGCTACAGACTCAAAAGGGGGAAAAAATGATCAGAATTCACATCCAGGTATAGGAGCAGCTGTCTTGGTTGCCCCTGATGGGCTCTCCTGGAACCCCACACAGTAGTTCTCACTTAAGAACCAATAAGCTCTAGCAAGCTGTTAACCCTTTTTTGCCTGCTGTTGGGGGGTCACAGGGCAGCTATGTGGGTAGCTCACTTGCCACAAGACTAAGTGACATAAAGCTGGTGAAACACAGCACCTGACTGGCCTGACTGGCGAGCTTCATGCTGACAAGCATTCAGATCCAGAGATTTTTGTAGGAGTAGTTTGAAGAGAGAAAAGAAGGGTCTTAGGGAAGCATATGGACAGAGCGGTTCCTGTTTCAGGGGACAAAAAGAGGAGACAAGCCAGTGTCTAGGCTGACAGGAAACACATACTCCAACAGCAAACATTCAGCTTGGGCCAAGACCTTATGAATTTGAAACAGTCTACAATCCCTAGCGCCTAGCTTCAGATCACATCTCTATACTCTGTGTGTACAGCCAGCCTCTAGGCATAGGGTCAGCTCCTTCCAAGCCCCTCATATGCTGAGAATATCGCAAGTCAAAATTGTCTTGTGATTTTCTAGACCATGAAACTCAACAACATAGCACCCTATAGTGTTTGGGATGTTTCCCCTTGTGACTAGGTAGCTGATGGGGACCTTGACTACACCCCTGCTGCACATCATTAAGACAGAAGGTTGGGCCATAGATGTGAGCCTGGGGGCATCAGAATTCAAAATTTAAAGTACAACTTTGAGTGAGTGCACATGGCTTTTGAGCCACTGCTAAACTTAAAATCTCAAGTCCAGCATGCACAAGTTCTGGAAAGACCTGTGCTCTGAGAGAGGGCAGAGAGAGAGGCCTGTACTGCCTCCTGATTTTGGAGGAAGGCAAGCAGGTAGTAAAATCCCTCATCTATTAAGAAGCAAGAAGAACAAAAAGGAGGTTTTTATTTTAAGACTTCTGCGTTCTCAGTGTTAACATGAATAGTGGGTGGGTGGCAGTACCCCATAAAATGTTTCTAAATACCAGGTGATGATGACAGTCTCCCTCCATGCTAGTGCACTGGACAGTTCTGGAGCTTCTAACCCATACCCAGCCCTGAGCCACGGGCCTCAAAAAGGCAGGACCCTCTAATTAGACACGTGCTAGCTAGCGTTCAAATGCTTCCCAGTTCTTCTCAAGTATTTGTGAGCTGTTTGAGGAGGCTACGTTCCTAAAATTCAGAAAAAGAGAGAGGGAGGAAAAAAAAAGAGAGGAAGAGAGGAGGAGAAGAAGAGAAAGGGGGTGGAGAAGAGGAAGGAAAGAAGGAAGGAAGGAAAGAAAGAAAGAGAAGGTTATAAGAAAACCCAAGGTGCACACCGGAGAGACAAACTCAAAGCATTAGCTAGTGAGGGCACAGGATGAGCTGGCCTCCCTAGGCCGGGGCTTTCTACTCTTACCTTGCTTTCCAGGTCCTGACACGCTATCCTCTCTTGCCTTCTCCTCACAAAAGGACTGAACAATCTCTTTGAACAACCAGGAGTCCTGTTACCTCAACAGCACCATAGCACAGCTCACTACATCAACTCAGGACGCCTCCAGGAAGGGGTTAAATCATCACGTAAAGGCTTTTATTTGAGAAGAGTGTCAATGCCCAGAAGCAGCAGAGCTGGGGCCTCCCTGAGGAAATAACTGAACAATTTGATTTAATCTATGACAGTTTTCCACAGTGGCTGGAGGTAGAGAGAGGGTACAAGAGACTAATTGCTTCTAGGAACAATAAGAAAGGGGCAGAAGACAGCTGAGTTAATTAACACTGGCCCCGCCTATTCCTGACCTCCTTCCTCTCCTCTGTGGAGTGACCTCCTCCGGGACCAGGTGGAAGGACCTCAGTGGCTACTCACCTTCTTCTCCCTCCAGTCCTGGAGCTAACACTATCTTTCTGTGTGGTCTCTAGCCTCAGTTTTCACTTCTGAAAAATGAGATGAATGGGAGAGCAATGCTCTCCAGACAGTGAGCCTTTTTACCCCACGTCATTCTGGCAACCAAGACTCAGTGGCTCTTGGAAAGTTATTAGTAAGAGAAAAGAGCCATCAACATTTTTATAAAATTCCACTAGAGAGAGTATGAACTCTGTCCTTATAGTCTTCGGGATGGAGGGAAGGTAGGTGGTATCCCTGGGAACAGATACACTGTGTTTTTATCCTAAGAGGTGTGTGGTCATGGGCTGGCCCAATTGCCTCAGTTCCCCTGCATAGAAACTCCAACATTTTTGACTTCAGACAGCATGCCCCTGCTGTGATCATGCTGCTATCTGTCCTCTGGATGACACTGGACAGTACATGACTACCCACTGAGTGGCTCAAGGGGAGGAGATGACTGTGTTTCCACAGCTCTTCCCTGCAAGGCTTTTGCTTGTTCAGCTCCAGCCCCCTCCATTGTGGATCACTGCAAGGGATCTCCAGCTCCCAAGCCTGCCACTCTGATGGCATCCCACAATAGAATATGTGTCTTTCCTATATGGTACACCCGTGTCTGCCTGTGTAAAGGAAGGCTGTCTGTGCAATGTTCAGAACATCAAAGAGAGAGAGGAACATCAGGAACTTCAATCTGGGACAAAGCATTATCCACCCTTGGGGACACTTTGGAGTCAGCCTTGGCCACAGCAGGCATGAATGTAAAATAAAACCTAAAAGATCAGGCTCCCCTTTAGAGTAAGATCTCTCTTCTATAACATAACAGCTAAGAACTCATCTTCTAAGGTTTGCTAGCCAGAGACTGCTAGTCAGGAGCCTCAGTGTTCACTCAGCCTGTCACCTCTAACCAAAGCAGTGACATGTGAACATCCACCAAGCAGATCAGGTTTGCTCCATGCTGCAAAAGGCTAAGCATTGCCACAACTGACCGTGCCCGACTGTGCACCCAGCTCAAGCTAGCTGTGAGCTGAGGTTTCAGTTGTAGGCAGAGGTAGTATAGAGGTCAAGGAAGGTCCACCTGGCAAAGCCACACTCTCCCCACCTATCCCAGGACTTGGCCTGACATCCTATCCTCCCTTGCTAGTCTGAGAGGACAGCAGCAAAGAGAGTCTTCAAAGTCATCTAATCAAATTTGGCAGTCATAAACTTGGAGGAGAACCAAGGGACAGGAAGGCCAAGGGGCCTGTTGGAGAAAACAGCCCTGATTGGAAGCCTAGGCCTGGAAACCCACTGTGGAAAGGAGACAGGACAGGAGAGAAGTCTTTGAGAGCTTGCTGCTGTTTCAAGGGAGCAGTGTGTGTGTGTGTGTGTGTGTGTGTGTGTGTGTGTGTGTGTGTGTGTGTGTGTGTAGATAATTCCAGGCTTACCAGCAATCAGAATTATGCTACCATAGGTCAGAATGGAAAAGAAACTGGTGACCATGCTGAGGGTATCATACATTCATTATATATTTATGATCTTTCAACATAGCTCAGGCTGGCCTAGAACACTTGATCCTTTGCCTGTGTGTCTGAAGTGCGAAGGTTACAGGCACTTAGCACTGTGATCAACTTCATCAAAAATGTTATAGCATTTGCATACATCGAATATATCAAAGTAGACCGTAAAACTTCCCCAGGAGTTTCCAAGTCTCTCTCTGGGTGTGAATGACATCACAGGTGAATGTGTGAGTTTCTGGGGTACATACACATCTCAGTGGCCTCCACTCCTGTCTTATATGCATGAATTTGTTTTGTGCTTCAAAGCTGGGCAAGACTCAGAGAGCTCCATAGGCGGGTCTACAGAGCGGGTTAGCATTAGTTCATGTCTCCACTCCTCACTTGCTGCCTGTGTATTCTCAAACCCCATCTTTCACCACTTCTGGGTCTCTAATTCCATTCTTCTATAACAATTAAAGACAGAAATGTTCCACAGGGTTGGTCAGGGAATTAAACTGTATGCATAAGTAAAGCAGAAGTGTGTTTGGAAAACAGTAGCCAAAATATACCCAGTAGCAGGTCCTTGGTGATGCCAGTCAATAGCTAACTCACGGTGCCAGCTGAGCAAATAATCACTTGCCCATTCTGGGCTGCATCATCTCTCTACCCCATCCCTACCTCCAAGGAATTGGCCACTGTGATTCCACATCTGCTTGAAACTTGTTTGGTGATGCTTAGGGTCTGATAGTTTGCTTCTGAGAAAATAAGAGTTGCTAATGAGGAGGCTTAGTGCCAGGCTCTACGAAGAGCCTGGCAGGATTTCCTGAGGGTACCATACCACCACTTTGGCTTCTATTGGAAGATGTTTCTCCATGAATGGGTGTAGGGGCTTCCAGGAAAGCCTGTCTTGTGAGTTCCATTCCTTGCCATTTCTCTGTCCTGTCCATTCCTGTTTCCAGCACAGAGAAGGAGGGCTGGGCCACTGCTTCTGTCTCCTAGGGTATCAAGAAAGATTGACACCTACACAGCTGAGATGCCTCTAGATACAATCATCCTGTACCTGACTCAGACAGAGGTGAAAAGCCTGCTGGGAGAATGACATAGGGTCCTCTGAGATAAGTCAACTTATGTCCATGAGTGGCAGAAGGCCAAGGATAGCTATGAATGTGTCAAAAAACTTATCTAAAACATTATGAGACCTTTTTTGTACCTTGATTGCATGAGCATGGATTTTATAGACAGAAGCATTGGTTTACAGTGTAGAGAGGGTTAGACAATGGCTAGTCCTGTTGGTTTGGACATATTATTCTGAAGGAAGTTTCCCTGGGAGCTCAAGTCCAGTTGCTTCTTATCTCAAATACAGGTTTGTGAAATGTAGGTTTGATTATAGGAGAAGGAGCCTGAGAGAGAATTCCAGGGAGATGCTAACTTGTACTAGGGAATCTGGGCCTCAAAACTAACAAGGCTGTGATTTCTTCATGATGTCATTTTGCCCAGCAAAAGTTCCTTTTTCTTTTTATTCATACACGTGAGTCAGTCACCAACATCACTACTTACAAACCTATCAGTAAGATAGAAATCTGAGTTCTGCCCAGTGTGACATGCACAAATGATGGTTTCTTCTGTACTAGTCAGCTTGTCCAGGTCCTCAGGTCTAGTAGGACTTGGACAACTGCTCTCCCACGAAGCCTAGGACAGTCGTCACAGTTGAGGAAGCACTTTGGACACTGCCATGAGCTAGACTGGCTCTAAGCAGATGTTCAAGTGTTGGGGGCATGACTGTTTATTACTCATTGATTTCTGTACTGTTTTCCCCCCCTCTCAAATTCAGAGCACAGTCCTCAAGGAGACCAGAAGTAGATAACAAAAAGACACAGTGTACCAGACAGAGCCATTTGCAGTGGCCTGGCCATCACTTGGCAATCAGTACTGAGAAAGTCTCTAGTTTGGAGTGTTTGACAATTCTGTGGTATAACATGTCATGCTATGACCTGGTTCTGGCTTCCTGCTTTACATCTCTGGATGTGTAGGCCTGATGGCCTCCCCAGCAGTAAGTGTAGCTGGCTCTAGAAAGTTAAGACCAACAGCCTATAAAACAATGAAAAGTTTGTTAGAGTATATTATTATACCATGTGATTGGTTCGTATGACAGCTATTGGAGTATATCATGTGCTCTGGCCATATTCACCTCCCATAACCCTCTTCTGTCCCTTTCTGCTGTCTTTAGCCCCTCCTCTCCCCTCCCCTCCCCTCCCCTCCCCTCC